>OU974054.1:11200000-11688196 GCA_918843915.1 Notodonta ziczac | reverse complement strand
CCACGACTTCAGGGCCATCAGGGCGTCCGTCGTGGACCGCCCAGCCCTGAAGCCGAACTGGTGGTCCGATAAATCGGGCCCCTCCTCCGACAGATGCCGGATGAGGCGGGAAGCCACGACTCTCTCCAGAGCCTTTCCTACCTCATCCAGCAACACGATCGGCCGGAAGGCCGACGGGCAGTCAGGCTGCCGACCCTCTTTCGCCCACAGGCACAGGCGGCCTTCCTTCCACGGCTCCGGGAACTGACCTGATGTTAAACATCGGTCAAAAAGCTCCCGGAGCCCCTCGCCCATGTGCGTGAGGGCAATGGCCAGCACCCTGCCAGGTACGCCGTCCGGGCCCGGCGCCCTCCGCTTTTTGCGGAGGCGCTCCACCACCTCCTCCATCTCCCCTTCTGTGATTGGGGGAATGGAGGTGTCTTCCGTCCGAGCTTCTCCGACAGGGAGACGCATGGGCGGTGGGGTGAAGTCCGTGCGATCCGGGAAGAGGGCCTCTACGACGCTGTCCAGCAGGTCTGGATGCATCGTCTCCGTCAAGGGGGGCGCCGCGGCTCGGAATTTGTTCCGAGCCGCTTTGTACGGGCGCCCCCAGGGATCCGCATCCAGACCGGACAGCGTCTCCTCCCAACCCTCCTCCTTCGCCCGAGTGATGGCCAGTTGCAGAGCCAGTTTGGCACCTCTATACCCCTCATGTAACTGGCCCTCCCTCACCAGGTCCCGGACCGCCCGCCGTCGGCTGCGCTGGTACTCCCGCCTCGCCGCCGTACATGCTACGCGGAGGCGGGAGATCTCCGTCGACCACCAGTACACCGACCGCCTCGGCGGACGACGTCGGGTTCGCGGCATACCCGCATCACAAACCACCGTGAGGGCGGCACGGAAGCGGGTGGCGGACTCGTCCACCCCCTCTGATACGGCGACCCGAGCGCACCACGCCTGAACTATGGCCGCCTCCTCCGCCATCTCCCGGTCGAGGCGGCCAATCGCCCACCGAGGGAACGCCTCCCCACCCCGGGGAGAGGAGGACGGCACAGTCTGGGGGGAGGAAGACACCTCGAACCTGATGTAGAGGTGGTCCGAGAGTGTCTCCACCTCTCCCATCACACGCCAGTTGCGCACGCGGCGTGCGACGGCTGGTGTGGCGAACGAGATGTCCACCACTGAGCCGCCATTGTGCCGCACGCACGTGTGCGCCGTCCCAGTGTTGAGGAGGGACAGTCCGGACTCGACTGCCCACTCCTCCACTGCTGCCCCCCGAGGGTCCGTCCGGACTTCCCCCCACGCCCTCGACTTGGCGTTGGGGTCGCCCACCACCACAACCGGGAGAGGGGACATCCTCCTCACCACCGGGCCTAGAGCGTCTAAGAATGCCTCTAGGTCCCGCAGCGGCCTGTTTGGGGAGAAGTAAATACCAATGATGGCATACTCTCCCCATTCGGCCGCCACATACCCGGCTCCCCTCTCCCTCACCACGACAGGGCCTCCCTCCGTCCGACCGACGATGGCCACGGAGCCATCCAGATCACCAGCCCAGTTGGGCCGGGCTGGGACGAAATATGGCTCCGCGACAACAGCGACGTCGATGCCCCACTCCGCCATGGACTGCAAGAAAAGGTCTTGCGCCCCAGCGGAGTGGTTAAGGTTTCCCTGGAGGAAGCTGACATTGTCACACATTATTGTTCCATGTCAGCTCCCTCCGACCTGTGGCCGCCGTCGGTCGTTGGGGCCCTTGTCCAAGGGGCCCCCTTGCCTTTCATGGAGGGGGGGTTGCAGCTTTTCCCCCCCATTATGTGGTCCGCTGCCTTACCGGCGTGGGCACAGACGGCGCAGTGCATTTCCGCTTTGCACGTCGCCGCTCTGTGACCCTCCTTCCCACACCGGTAGCATAGGCTACCCCTGTCAGCCGCCGAGGGGCACAGTGGACGCGTGTGCCCTATCCCCATGCAGCGGAAGCACCGCATGGGCTTCGCATCCAGGGCCAGCACCCGCACCGAGCTCCACCCAATGAGGAACCGGGATGCTCCCACTAGGGTCTTCGCTACGGCGACGGGGCACGATATGAAAATGCTCCCGTCGCCCCCGCGATCGGTGCGGATCTCCCCGGCCCTAATCTGGGCCGGTTCGCACCCCCCCTTCTTAGCCGCCTCCTGGACCACCTCCTCCCGCGTGATGGAGTCATCCAGACCGACGATGCGCAAGTCCGCACACTTCGTCGGCCTTCGGATGTCGGCCACGCCCGCCAAAGCCTCCTTCAGCCTTTCGGCTAGTCGGTCCGCCTTTTCACCACCTTGGGAGCCAGGGATCTCGATGATCCTGGCACCGGTGGCGGTTTTGCGGACCGTCAGTGATTCTATCCCCAGCTCCGGGAGATCAATCTTCTCCCGGGCTGCGGCAAGGACCCCAGCGTAGCATTTGCCCCCCTTTTCCGCCTCTGGCTGCAGCGTAACGACCACTGCGGCGGTCTTGGGGGTAGAAAGGGTAGCCTTGTGGCCTTTCTTCCCTGCTTTGACGGCAGGGGGGCCCTTCGCCTGGGCGGCGGTGGAGGGCGGCGCCGCAGGTGTGGGGGAGGACTTCTTCCCCTTCCCCTTCCCTTTGCCCTTTCGATTAACGGTGGACCATTGTCCACCGTCTGCGGCTTGCGGAGGAGTGACCGTGGCCGGGGCCTGCCTCACCTCCTGGGGCGTCTGCGGGGCAGAAGGAGCAACCTCCACCCTAGCTTGGGCTGTCTGCCTGGGCGCCACTCGCCCCCGCTTGCCCAACACTGGCGAGCTGGGCCTGCTCACTGCAGGCACCGCAGCAGGCACCCCAGTCGCACGCTTGCTTCCGGACGCAAGAGGGGGGCGAACAATCGGAGCCGGCAGTAGCCTCCCCTCCAGACCCTCAAGGCGGGCATTCATCATCTCCCCAAGGGAGATGAGGAGGGACCGCTTCAGCTCCTCAATGGCTCCGGCAAAATCAGGCACCTGGGGGGCGCTCGAAGCCTTCGGAGGGGCTGGAGCCTTCCTCTCGGAGTAGTCCCGACGGACTGCTCGAACCTCTGCCTTGAGCCCCTCCAGCTCCCTCCGAAGGTTGATGTTGTCCCTCTTAAGGCGGCGAGTCTCCTCGGCGACCGTACGGTCCGCCAGGCAGTCTACAATGTCCTGCAGAGATCTCGCCGCCTCTTTCAGGTCACGCACGCAGCCGCCCTGCAGGTGTTTTGACTTAAGGGCCACATCAAGCACCTTAGCCACCTTCTCCCCTGCTTTTGCCCTCATGGTTTCTGCGTCCAGGAACTCCACATCTTGGGGCCCACTGGACTCTGCGGCCAACTCTTCCGGAACTTTTTCCTTGCGGTAGGCCTGACTCCGCAATTTCCTATTAAATTCGCCCTCCTCCTCTTCCTCGCGGAGGCGATTAATGTCCAGTCGTGCTCTGGCAAGCCCGTAGTTATGGCCTGGAGCACGGGCCTTCCCTCTCTTTGCCGCCGACACTCTCGCGGACTCGGCAACCTCGGTATCGGACCCCGAGTCCGACAGCACACTCCGCTTGCGACGCGGGATAAAAGCGTCCGACTCCGAAGAAGCGGACATTGCGCCGCCTTCGTCCTGAGGACCAGCGCTCACCACAACAGGGGGAGGAAGAGCCTCCTGCGTAACACGACCGGGCTTCATCGAAGCCCCTGCACGCTGGGTCACTGACCTTTCTCCCGTAAAAACGATGCGAAGCGAGGGACTCACTTCACGCTTCTCTTCCGACCCAGAAGGTCGCATTGTTGGCCCTAATAAGGGCCCTTTAAGTATTGTGGGCTAACTGATATTAACCCGCAACAAAACAACAACCAATCACCGAAAAACTCCAACAAAACACACCAAATACATCCAACAGCCAGCCTTCTACTTTGGTTGTTGCACAGTGCACTTTAGCCGAACACCGGTCTGCCACTCCGTTACGGTGGTCAGAACCGGGTCGTTGCCCAGGGAACGCGACGAGGACGCAAGCACTGTGGGGGGTTCCCCAACCTAACCTAACCTAACCTAACCTAACCTAACCTAACCTAACCTAACCTAACCTAACCTAACCTAACCTAACCTAACCTAACCTAACCTAACCTAACCTAACCTAACCTAACCTAACCTAACCTAACCTAACCTAACCTAACCTAACCTAACCTAACCTAACCTAACCTAACCTAACCTAACCTAACCTAACCTAACCTAACCTAACCTAACCTAACCTAACCTAACCTAACCTAACCTAACCTAACCTAACCTAACCTAACCTAACCTAACCTAACCTAACCTAACCTAACCTAACCTAACCTAACCTAACCTAACCTAACCTAACCTAACCTAACCTAACCTAACCTAACCTAACCTAACCTAACCTAACCTAACCTAACCTAACCTAACCTAACCCAGTCGCATACACGCTACCGTAGCGAGCAGATCGGTTTTAAAGTCGCTCCGCGTTTTTAATTCGCTAAAAATCCAAAAGTCATCCGATTACAGTGTTTCGCGGCTTATTTGACGGCGCTTGGGAAGGGCTACCCAGCAAACCAATTTTCGTGGTGATTGAGCTTCGTGGACGAAAGTTCTCCCACGAAAAGCGGTCAACAGTGAGATAGTGACTCCAAAACAGTGATAGTGCATTATAGAAGACAGTGACTTATACCAGTGAATAGGTCTCAGGGAGACCTTTCATTTGACGTATTTTTTGTTAAAATCTGTTAAAAACTGTAAGTACTATTTCAATTTTAGTGAAAAATTTTCCCGACTCTTAGTTTTTGACGTATATCTCGAAAAGTAAATCGATGACCTACAACTTTTAAAGTGCAATTCTGTGCGCCCAAGTGTCCTCTACAAGAGGATACAAAATTCCACTGCCATAAGGTCAGTACACACTGAAAAAAGACTTTTTTCTGACAGCGGTCCGAAATTGGTGCGCGACAAAAGTGACCACAGAACATTGTGACTAGAACGGCTAGAAAGCCCTCACCGAGCCCATTACATATATCTAATTCTTATCTCTCTAGGTTAAGTGACGGCGAAATAATCGCCAGAAAAACAACTTTTTCTGTGCTTTTTCTCGACCTTTGACTTTTTCAGAGCCAATAACTTTTAACCTAGATGCACGACATACACATCTTTTGTGCTGTAAATATAGAGAATTGACCCCTCTACAGGATCCTGAAAACCATTTTTCAGCAAAGAGGAAAACCGCTGGGCAGTGCGCTTTTTGCGGTTATAAACTGGATTTTTAAAAGTGTGTCCCCCCCCCCCATTTGTGTTTTTTGTATGGGACCTCCCCCCAAATTTTATAGCTTTAGACAGAGTGTTCCCACAGGTATAATATACACCAAGTCTCACAATTTTCCCGTGTGAGACCACCGAACATTAAATATAAAACAGGGAAGAATCTTTTACCACGAACCGCAGAATCGGCCAGATAACGTGGTAAATAATTACGTAAACTGAAAACTTGCTTTTTTGTGTGTACTGTTTTCCCTTTTCTTTCGGTGTGACTCCAAGGGGGACCTGTCAAAACGACGTTGTACGTCGTCAGAATAAATTTTCAGACACGGGGTCCAGAGATACAGGTCCTGAAAGTTGATAAAATTCGCCAATAAACAACCCACAACTGGCGCCATCTAGCGCCAAATAGGAAGCAACTCTGGTGCAACATAAGCCGTGTGAGTGTGTGCGCCTGTACCCACAGCATCCGTACAGCTGCAGACCCCGCCTCTTACTTGAGAGTGTGTGTGCGGTCGCGGCAGAGCCAGCGCCCCTTGGCGGCAGCTAGCAACAGCACCACACTTGACGACTGCAGCGCCACCTGACGGAGGTGAACCAAAACTTTATCAATAAGGTATTAGTCGTAAAGGCCTTATTTGACTGCCCTATTGGCGTAGATTTAAGTTAAAAATTTTGTACCCTTACATTATAGGTCGTTGGCTAACCCAGCGGCGGCCAACATCACTCGTGGGTTTCCCATTTTTTAAAATTTTTAATTTATTTGCATAGTCCCTATTGACCTAGGTTTAAGTCGACCTTTTGTTATATTTTACTCTTTAGTCTTAAGCAACTGACAGTGTGTTGTTTACATCCACTTTTTAAACAGAGTTCCAGCTCCGCCAGAGTTGAACGGTGCAAGGTACCAGGGGCGCTAAAAGCACGAAAGTGCTTTTACCGCCACCTAGCGGTGACTGGACGTCAACTCTTAGTCAGTCTCCTGGCTCTGTACAACTCGAGTGGCACAAATAGGAGCTAGGGACATTTTTTGACGCCAGGGGCGCCACGTGTAGGATCCTAGGTGCTTTTACCGCCGCCTGGTGGACTGTTTTGGCAACTTTTTGCAAACATTGTTTTATATTTATTATTTCATTTTATGTCCTTATTGACTTAGTTTTAAGTATTATTGTGCTCATTTTGACTGTGTTTATATTTTTATTATTAATTTGACTGTCCCTATTGACCTAGTTTTAAGCATTATTGTGTTCAATTTGACTGTTTTTAAATTTATTATTATGTTGACCTGTCCCTCTTGACCCAGTTTTAAGAAAACATTGTAATTACGTGGACGTTTTATACCTTCTACTCATTTTAAATACAATTATACATATTACTGACTTGACAATAATTCTACTTTTCAAAATAGCTCAAATTGAGTGTAAATTTCCTTGTTTTAACTCGAAATTGAATTAACAATGTTTGGCCACCGCACGCCCATCAAGAAGACCGTCGCCGCGACCACCACCAGAGCAGAGGCCCCCGTCCCGGTCCCAGAGGGAAGGCTGCCGGACAGCCCAACAATGGAGGCCGAGGCGAGAGAGAGCCGACGCAGCACGGAAAGGACCACCCCCACACCGGAAACCAAAACAGGGGCCACCCGCAGAACATCGGCGGAGAAACAGAAAAGCCCAACCCACGAACCAACACCCCCGTCACGAGTTGCCGAGGCCAGAGCTTGCCTGAACAAGGCGAAGCTGCACCTCGGCAACTCGCGAAATCTCAAAACGGAGATTAAGACGGAGGTGTTGACCGCTATAAACCGGCTCTACCGGATTATAGTTGAACTCGTGGAGTCCGGACACGGGGGAAAGAGCTTGGTCGAGAAGCAGACCAAAGAAGGTCGAATGGTCACCTTGGACGCCGCCGCCCTGCAGAAGCAGATAGAGGACCATACCGCACTTCTGCAGGAGAACGACAAACTACTCCAAGAAGTAGTGAACAAGCAAAATCGGATGATAGAACTCCAAACACGGACGGATCACTACTCAAGGCAATGTTTCCTCGGAATAAGTGACAACGTGATAGCCCTATATAACACCACAAATGGAGTCAAGACCCAAATGGACGTTATAATAGCGGCCGGCGAACACGAGAACCGTGGAATAGAGCGCCACGAGGAAATAATGACGGAGGTGCTGGCGGCAAGGACGGCCTCAGAAGAAGTAAAGGGCCAAATGGACCATATAATGGCGACCGCGGAACACGGGAACCGTGGAATAGAGTGCCACGAGCAGATAATGGCGGAGCTGCTGGCCACGAAAGCGGTCGCTGAAGCCGTCAGCTCAAAAGTCGCCGATATCGTAGCGGCCACACCCCCAAATGTCCCAACGTACGCAGAGACGCTCGCCGCCCCCGCACGACCCCCCACCCCACCGAGCCACCACTCAATCATCGTCTCCTCTCGCGAGGAGATGGATACGAGCGAGGAGGTGCTCGGGAAGGTCCGCACGGCGCTCGACGCCAAGACCAGCGGGTTCCAGGTGCAGCGTGTCCGTAAGGTCAGAGACCAGAAAGTGGTCCTGAGCTGCTCCACCAAAGAGGAGATAGCCAAGATGGCTGAGAAGCTCAGGACCACGGGCGACCTTACGGTGGAGGAGGCGCGCAATAAAAACCCGCTGGTTATCATCAAAGATGTCCTCGCATATAACACCGACGAGGACATCATAGCGTCGCTGCGGACCCAAAACGCAGATCGACTGGCCGACCTCACCGACGCCGACTTCAGCGCCGTCGTGGTGAGATACCGGAGGAGAGCGAGGAACCCTCTCGAGAACCACGTTGTCCTCCAGGTGTCTCCCAAGATGTGGCTGAGGCTGACGTCGGCGGGCAAGGTCCACATCGATCTGCAGCGGGTGGAGGTCGAGGACCAGTCCCCCCTGGTGCAGTGCACCCGGTGTCTGGGGTACGGGCATGGCCGCAGAAGCTGCAAGGATCCTATTGATCTCTGCAGCTACTGCGGTGACCCGCACCCCCGCGCAGACTGCCCGCGTTATATCGCGGGCGGAACGCCCAAATGCAGGAACTGCACGCAGTCCAAATGCAAGGACACCGGGCACACTGCATTCGACGGGGACTGTCCCATTCGGAAGAAATGGGACAACATCGCGCGGTCGAGCGTCGCGTATTGTTAAGGTCGCCGCGGGCGTGCAACAGAGGCCAGACAAAAACGGCGTACCCGACAAACGCGACACAACCCAACACAAATGCTATCACAAACACTCACAACACGCAACCCACACAACACTCTCAAGTGCGACCTGGGTACCCGTACAAATTTTATTTGACAGCCACATTCTGTGCAATGTTGGTCTGGAGAGTATCCAGGCCGCACTTGAAGGCACAGCACACAACACCACACAAATGTACACGACAACACTAAGGTGTTGTCGGATGCATTTGTGCATACATACAATCCGCACACACACAAAAACACAATACCAAACACACACTGCACATGAAACACTCCCACATTCACACTCACGTTTATGGCCCTGTCATAAATAGCGTCACATTCCCTATATTCATAAGAATACAGCCAAATGTACATTAAACTGAACAGGGCCATAAACACACACAACACACACACACGCAACACGTGTCGCGTTCGCCGAAAACCGCAACCAAAGACCATTTTAGTCAATTTTATTCAATTTAAATTTAATCCAATTTTTATTATATTTCAATTAATCCAATTTTTATTCAATTTCAATTTTATTTAATTTAAATTTTATTCAATTTTAAGTCAATTTTATTCAATTTAATTTAAATTATTTTTAACTAAACTGTTGATATTTCGAATTTATTTTACTCTAATTTTACCAAATACACCATTCTATTAAATTATACAGCACAATTGAAACTTTACAATTTTACACTTCTTATTGAGATTATTGAACTGATAACTTTATTAAGTAAATTATAATATACACAATTGTATTAATCTTTAGATTACAATGTAATCGTAACCGGAAACCATTGTTAATTTTATTAGATACTTTAACTGTAACACGCCGCAATAAAATAAAAATTGTTATGTACTAATAGTACTATAAGACAAAAAAAATGATATACCTATACATATATTAAAATAAAACCATATCTGAAAAAATTATTTACCCAAAGGGGAAAAAGAAAAACACCCCAATACAAAAAATTATAAAACCTAGAAAAGGTCCCTGATCATGTCAGGGGAAAAGCGGCGGCTGTGCACACTCTGTGCACAGTCATTAAAAAAAAAAAAAAAAAAAAAAAAACCTAACCTAACCTAACCTAACCTAACCTAACCTAACCTAACCTAACCTAACCTAACCTAACCTAACCTAACCTAACCTAACCTAACCTAACCTAACCTAACCTAACCTAACCTAACCTAACCTAACCTAACCTAACCTAACCTAACCTAACCTAACCTAACCTAACCTAACCTAACCTAACCTAACCTAACCTAACCTAACCTAACCTAACCTAACCTAACCTAACCTAACCTAACCTAACCTAACCTAACCTAACCTAACCTAACCTAACCTAACCTAACCTAACCTAACCTAACCTAACCTAACCTAACCTAACCTAACCTAACCTAACCTAACCTAACCTAACCTAACCTAACCTAACCTAACCTAACCGGCATCATAACCGCCGTCAATGATGGCAAGAGCGTCACGACCCAGAACAAGCGGCTAATTAAAATTGCAGCTGAGGAAATCAAGAAGGCATCCGTCGCCCTCCGCACCGTTGTATCCCTTCCCTCCCTCCCCCCAATGCCCAGCGACCAAGAGTTCAAAGAGGATCTCATCTCTTGTGTGAGGGACGAGATCGCTAAAATAACCATCCCGCCCCCAGCACCCATCCCCGACACAAGCGACCTCATCTCTTGCATGAGAGATGAAATTGCCAAAATCATCATCCCTGCGCCCGCTCCCTTCGCAGATCCCGGCGAAATCATCTCTTGTGTAAGGGATGAGATCGCGAAAATCAACATCGCTCCACCTGCACCGGCACCCATCCCGGTTCCCAGCTTCGCAGAGATCGCAATGAGCAAACCTCCAGTTCTAGCCAAGCCGCCCGCCAAACCGGCAATCGTCATTCAATCGAATAATCCCGAAGCGACCTCTCGCACAATCCTCAGCCAATGGAGAAAGGAGATATCCTTTAAATCTCTCAAATACGCTCCTTCGAAAGTACACCCACTCGCCAACAATAAGGTTCGTGTCGAGTTCGACACCAAGGAACAATGCGATGAAATCATCAGCAAAGTCGCCAAAATCCCAGATCTCAAGGCTGAAGAGGGTCGTCCTCGACTCCCCTTAGTCATACTCAAGGGGATCAATAAGGATGTGCCCAAGGGTGAAGTAGCCGAACTATTAAGCTGCCAAAATTCCTTCTCTCCAGATGACATTCGCTTCTGCTTCGTGCTTTCCAATAGAAATAAGAACTTATATAACGCGGTACTCGAAGTGAAACCCGCCGTACGCAAATCAATAATCGAACTCGGCCGCGTAAACGTCGACCACAACAAAGTGCACGCCGAGGACTTCTCGCGCTTTGTGCAATGCCTCAAATGCCTGCAATACGGCCACACCAAAGCCAAATGCACCTCGGAAGTGCACCCGTGCTCACACTGTGCCTCCACTGAACACTCGTTCACAACATGCCCTGTCAAAGATGACAACAATAAACGCAAATGTTACAACTGCGCTCGTCACAACGTCAAATCTACTACAGGTAACAACAAAATAAACACAAACCACACCGCTGTCAACGCAAAACTATGCCCAAAATTGAAACTCGCCAAATCCCGCATTGATGAACAAACCGATTATGGTTATTAAGCCTATAAAAATAATCCAATGTAATGTACAACGTTGTTACCTGGCACAACATGAATTCATTCAACATTTTACATCAAACGATTACAACATAGCTCTAATTACTGAACCCTACACGGGCCGCAATCCGACCGTGCACTCAATATCTGGAATTAACATCTTCCAATTCACTACAACAGAGCGTGTCAAAGCATGCATTCTAATTAAGAATAGCTTCGGTTTCGCACTCGGCATCACTCAGCTGTCCACCCCAAATTTAGCAATAGCCCAATTACACCTCGGTCAGAGGAAACTATACATAGCCTCAGTGTATATAGAACCTGGAAATGACCCCTCCAACACCCTAGTAGCATTAGATACATTCCTCAGTTCAACCTCTGGATCGCTACGAGTCGTAGGCGGTGATGTAAACGGGAAACATCCGGAATGGGGAGAATTAACATCTGACTCCCGAGGAAATGATGTGGTAGACATCGTCGCCTCCCACGACATGACCGTCTGCAACTCTGGTAGAGTCCCAACATTCGAAGCCATACGATATGGCAGCCATACATCCTCCATTATAGATATCACAGCCGTCTCTAACAATATGATAGACCTTATGTCTGATTGGCAAGTTAACACTTCTGCGTGCACTAAATCTGACCATAATGCAATCCACTACCTAATCAAAACCAACGCCAAAGTAAAACCCGCAAAAACCCACTCAACCTTTAAATACCAATCTAAAATGGCCGACTGGGATGCATTTAAAGAAAAACTAACACAAAATATTATTGAATCTGAAATACTTAATACCAACTTCGAAAGCCTCGATGCTGCAAACCTCGATAAATTAATCACCAATCTCACCCTTATCATTCAAGCCACTTGTCAAAAAACCATACCTAAAAAACTACGCCACGGAGTTTACAACCCCTGGTGGAACGAAGAACTAGAAAGCATGAAAAAGGAATGCATCAAAGCCCACCACCACTTACACAACCTGAAATCACGAAATCAACCTCTAGACCAAGCTATCATCCAACAAAAACAGCTCAAAGAAAACTACGCAGCAGCTCTTAAGAAAACATCCACTGAGCACTTCAGGGCATTCTGCACTGCCCAAGACAAAGAAAACGTCTGGTCACTGACCAACCGCATAATAAAGGAAACATCTGCACAACGGCCCCCACAAACACTAAATTGCGGCAACACCTTCACCACCACATGCGCCAACACGGCCAAGGCCCTATTGGACCACTTCTACGCTGATGACACCGAGGATACAACCCAGCACCAAAAAGAACTAAGAAACCAAATACAGGACGAACCTGATACAGAAAACGACCCTCCATTCACTGTCGACGAGATAGAGAACTGTCTCGCATCAATTAACGCAAATAAAGCCCCCGGAGACGACCACTTGACTGCAGACATTTGTTACAACTTCTTCAAAATATTCCCCCACTTTTTAACTAACATCCTGAACCATAGCCTGAAAATACATCACTTCCCCACACCTTGGAAACACGCAATAGCCAAAATCATACCAAAACCCAATAAAGCCGACACTAGCCAATTATCCTCCTATAGACCCATTGGCCTATTACCCGTATTTGGAAAACTATTAGAAAAACTTATCATAAAACGCGTAGTTTACAAGGCGGATAGTCTCAATGGAATGAATGACAGGCAATTTGGCTTCAAAGAAAGCACATCAACAACTGATGCTCTTCAAACCGCAATAAACGAGATTCGCGAAGGAAAGCAACAGAAAAAACAGGTCTTGGCTGTGTCACTGGACATAAGAGGGGCATTCGACAACGCTTGGTGGCCCGCCATGTACAGAGGTCTTAAAGAGTTAAAGTGCCCAAGAAATATATACAAACTGTTAATCAATTACACCAAAGACAGAAGGGTCACTCTGCACTACGGCACGGACGAGGCATCGAAAACTACAACTAAGGGATGCATTCAGGGCTCTGTATGTGGTCCTGTTCTGTGGAACATAATTCTAGACAATTTACTGAACATCCAACTACCAGAAGAGGCCCACATACAGGCCTTCGCCGACGATGTGCTGCTAATAGTTAAAGGCCGCACGAAGCAGGCCGTAGAAGCAGTCACAAATGAGTGCTTAAAAATAATAGCCGACTGGGGCGAAAGTGTTAAATTATCATTCGCATCCGAAAAGACGCAGGCCATCTCATTCACGTCGCCCACTAAAACCGCCGAACTCTACATCAACTCAACCAAAGTCCCCATAATGAAAGAAATTAAGCTCCTCGGGGTCATCCTGGATGACCGCCTCAGTTTCATCAGCCACGTAAAATACATAATTCGGAAAGCTTCAAAAATCTTTAAAAACCTAAGCAAATTTGTCAAACCCACTTGGGGCATCCATCCAGCCAATGTAGAAACCATATACAAACAGGTAGTCCAGCCCATAATAACTTATGCCGCAAGCGTCTGGGGCGACGCTGTCAAATACTATAGTGTTCGCAAAATGCTAACCAGTTTCCAAAGGCAGTTCGCAATCCGAGCCATCCGCGCATTTAGGACGGTGTCCGCCGTTGCCTCGATCGCCCTGGCACAATTCGTCCCCCTGCATCTCCTGATACGAGAGCTCCACCAAATAGAAACCATAAAACGAACAAGAATCTCACCAGACTTACCCGAAGACATTCAACTCATAAAACCAATAACCAACCGTCAAAGATTGCACCCAGCCCATCGCAACAAAATAATATTCCACAAAATAAACAATATAGATGAACTTAACATAATAGTAACAAATACCCCAATACAAATTTACACCGACGGAAGTAAACTCGAGTCAGGAGATGTAGGTGCAGCCTACGTGGCATTCCGATACAACACTATCATAAATCAAAAGAAAATAAAACTCTGCAGAACCTGCACCGTCTTCATGGCGGAACTCAGGGCGATCGAGGCAGCCCTGATGTGGATAGAGCGGGAACAAATCCGGGAAACAGTCTACATCCTCTCCGACAGCCTCTCCTCACTAGCTGCAATACAAGACACAAACAATAAAGACCCTACTGTTAACTCGATCCACCACATAATCCAAAACACAAAACAGACCACCACTATAAAATTCGCATGGGTGCGAGCCCACAATAACATCCCGGGCAACGAATGCGCCGACGCCGCGGCCAAAAGTGCAGCGTCGGCAAAAACGGCCACCGACCACAACTTTTTCCCTCTATCGCACTCAAAGAGAATACTAAGATCCGAAACCATGGAAAAGTGGCAAAAGGAGTATGAAGATAGTCCCCAAGGAGCAGGGACTAAAGCATGGTTCACCAACATAGCTCAAATCACCGAATTTAGGACACTTTTTCCAACCAACTTCGAGCTTACCCAAATTGTTACCGGCCATGCTTACCACAAATCTTACCTAAACCGCTTCAAAATAACATCTGACAGTACATGCCCATGCGACGACACCACAACCCAGAACACAGAACATCTTCTAAAACACTGTCCAATTTTTACCAACACTAGACTTAATCACGAAGGCGCATGCTCAATGCTAAACATAGACCCTTTTAAACTTAACGACATAGCCAAAAACCCCATCGCAATAAAATCTTTCATAACTTTCATCAAATCCATTATAAACAACTTAAAAAGAATAAATCGCACTTAAAAACCTTTAACTGAAAACAAATCTTCTCTGTATCCATTAGCAGAGGAGAAATTAAAAATCGAAACTTAACACCATAATACAATCGAGACGAAATACACATACTCGTACCTAAACATAAAACCTATTAACCCTTTGACTAAAGTCAAAGGGCCCAAAAAAAAAAAAAAAAAAAAAAAAACCTAACCTAACCTAACCTAACCTAACCTAACCTAACCTAACCTAACCTAACCTAACCTAACCTAACCTAACCTAACCTAACCTAACCTAACCTAACCTAACCTAACCTAACCTAACCTAACCTAACCTAACCTAACCTAACCTAACCTAACCTAACCTAACCTAACCTAACCTAACCTAACCTTTTTTTTTTTTTTTTTTTTTTTTTTTTTTTAAGAGGGGAAATGCATTACGCATCCCACCCGAGCCCGGGGGGGCCCAGGTGGGTATGTGGGACTCCCGGGTGTAAAGCCCGGACTACCCACTAAAACCCCTCTCTGTACCCTCTCTGCCGCGTGTGTCGGGGACCCGGGTGGATGACAACACTTCCGCATCCCCGACACGGCTCAGCCTTTGCAGGCCTCCGCTCCTGGGTGGTGTAAAGGGCCACCCAGTCCGGCCGGGTGGCGCTGTGTTGGTACAGGGAACACAGCGCCCCCTCACGAGCCCCTGAACGGACGACAGGCACCCCCGTGCCTGCCGTCTTAGGGCTCAGGAGTCGCGATGGTCACTAGGAAGTGACCATCGCATCTCCAGCTGCAGCAGCTGTGGCAGCCGCAGGGCGGGCGGGCTTGGCCGGGGCTTTGGCCCCAGCAGCGCCCTTCGCCTTCCGCCTTTTGGCCGGCGCGGGAGCGCAGGCGGAGCCTCCGAGCTTGTGGGCAGCTGGCCTATTCGACGCCGCGCACACTATGCAGTGTGGCGCGGCGGAGCATCCCTCACTTTTATGGCCCAGCTGCCCGCATCGGAAGCAGACATTCCCTCTGTCGGCCTCCGCGGTGCACTGCTCCCTGACGTGCCCCACTTCGAGACACCGGAAGCACCGCAGAGGCCTGGCCGGCAACAGTTTGGCGCGGACAGACGACCACCCAATGAGCAGCCGATCGACCCCGGCCACCTTGCCAGCGGCACTCACGGGACACCTTACTAGGGCAGTGCCCAACCCCGACCGGTCTCGCCGGATCACTCCCACCTTAATTGAGGTCAGGGGACATTCCCCGACCTTGGCGACCGCTGCCGCCACCTCCGACACCACGACCGAGTCGTCCAGGCCCGAAATGCGCAGATCTGCGCACTTTTCGGGCCTGGACACCACGACGTTGTTTTCGCCGAGCACCTCCTGCAGTTTTGCGGCCAGGAGGTTGGCCTTCTCCCCATTGTCAGCCGGGAGCTCGAGCAGACGCGCACCCGTCACGGCCGTCCTAAATTTGATGGCTGTTATGCCCAGTTCCTCCAGTTCAAACCGGCCTCTGGCCTTTTTAAATAGAGCCTCGTATGTGACCCCCTGCGCTTGAGCGGTCGGCTGTAGCTTTAAAGCTACTGCCGACGAGCGGGGGGGCCTCAACTTCGGCTTCTTCGGCTTCGCCTTCGGCTTTGATTTCGGCTGCCTGGGCTTTGGGGCCTGCGCAGCCATTGCCGGGTCCGCTCTGGGTTTCGCCTTGCGGCGGGCCACTGTAGACCAGGCCTCTGCTGGTCTCTCCTCCACTGTCGGTACAGGCGGAGCGGGGTTTGCCACAGCAGCCCGCTTTTTCCCCTTACCCTTCCCCTTAGCTTTAGTCGTCCCTCCCTCACGTGAAGTGGGAGGGGGAGGGCCAAGGTCAACGGGCGCCGGAGGAACCTCCAGCTCCAACACAGGGCTATCTCTAGCCGGCGGGGCATCCACCGACAAGGCCCGAGAAGACGAAGCCAGCGGCGGGCGAAGGCGCACCTCTGGCAGCAGCCTGTCCTCCAGCGCCTCTAGGCGGGCGTTCACCATGTTCCCCACCGCCTCAATGATGGAGCGCTTAAGCGACTCCGGCTCAAACGGAGCACTTGGAGGCGGTGGGGTTGTCTCAACTGGGTTCGTTTGCGGCTTCCGCATTTCGGCCCGTAAAGCAGCCAACTCACCGCGGAGCACCTCTATTTCAGTCTCGAGCCGGTCCTTGTCAGCGGAGAGCTTCATCGTCTCCGCCGATATAGTGGACCGACTCATTAGGTCCACTGCCTCTTTTATCTCCGCGGCCGCGTCCTTAAGGGTCCTGACGAACGTACCCTTAAGGTTCGACGACTTGGCCGCGACATCACCGATTAGGGCCACGTTACGGAGAACGTGACCCTTTAGTTCGGGCGTAGAGGCCCCGTCAAATTTCTCCGGCATGCGGACCGGGCGCAACTTGTACGCCTCGCGCGCCGACTCCGCCAACTCCTTTTCCGCCTGGAGTTCCATCGCCGCCCTCTCCGCAGCGACCATCTCGGCCTTGGCCTTTGCCAGGCCAACGTATTCGCCGGTTGTTGGAGGCCGGCCTCTTCCTCTTGGGGTGTCGGTGCCCTTCAGAGCGGCAGGGCTCCCGTCGCTCTTGCCGCCCGAGTGCGACCGATCCTCCCCTTGGGGCTGGCTCCCCGATGCGTCTGAGCGCTTCAGGAACCGGCCAGATTTGTCCCTCGCCTGTGAAGTGCCCTTCTCCACTTTCTTTTTTGGGGCTTTTTGAGCGGGGCGCTCCTCATCGCCCGAGCCGCCCGAGTCATCGTCCGAGATATATCGTCGGGGTCGCTTGCGGTATGAGCCGCTGTACGACGCCCGGCTGTCTGGTCTTGAGAGTATGGAGTCGTCGCTGTCATACGACATCGACTCCACACTCCCGGTCCTCGCTAGTTCCTTTAACGCAGCCATCAGCTGCCCTCCACGTTTGAAAGCAGACGCGGACTCCCCCGAGTCAACGCGTTCTGCGCCAGACAACTTTGCCGAATCCGAATGCGAATCAGGTCCTTTATCCATGCTTTGGTCAATCGTTTTGTTTGAGTCCGTCGAGAATTTTAATTTAAACGCCATAAGTAGTCCCACGAGTATGGGGGAAAGGAGGTCCACCGAGCCAGAGACCCCTGTAACTCGGTAACCCTTTATACACCTGGGGGGCGGGAAGTACCCAGGGGGGGACCGCTAAGGGCTGGTTTATCGTCCCAGCCGCTCTTGCGAGCACCTGACGCCACGGACCGCAGCGCCAGGATCTCCGGATTTTTAAAGAGGTTTACTCCTCGCAGCCCAGCCGGTTAAGGCCAGGCCCCCGGTCCCACCATCGGCCGCGAGACATGTCCACGACACCTCCGGCGGGATTACGGGATCGTCCGGCGGCGGCAAAAGCCGCGTGCACTTGGCACAACACCGCACGAATCATACCGTCCCCTCTCGGGGACTTCCTTTCATACATCACACGTTCATCCATCACCTTTACCCCCCCGAAACCCCTTACCCCCCCGTCGCCGGTCTACCCCCGACCCTCTCCAAGGAGAGTGCCAGAAGCAGACAAAACGCGACTCCCTAGCCGGACTATCCGCCACCGTCGACCACCTCGACAGGGATGCTGAAGAGGTGGTCGGCGGTGCCCAGGGTGCACCACGAGGAGGTTGTCCAGCACGCACCCCAACCTAACCTAACCTAACCTTTTTTTTTTTTTTTTTTTTTTTTTTTTTTAAGAGGGGAAATGCATTACGCATCCCACCCGAGCCCGGGGGGGCCCAGGTGGGTATGTGGGACTCCCGGGTGAAGCCCGGACTACCCACTAAAACCCCTCTCTGTACCCTCTCTGCCGCGTGTGTCGGGGACCCGGGTGGATGACAACACTTCCGCATCCCCGACACGGCTCAGCCTTTGCAGGCCTCCGCTTCTGGGTGGTGTAAAGGGCCACCCAGTCCGGCCGGGTGGCGCTGTGTTGGTACAGAGAACACAGCGCCCCCTCACGAGCCCCTGAACGGACGGCAGGCACCCCCGTGCCTGCCGTCTTAGGGCTCAGGAGTCGCGATGGTCACTAGGAAGTGACCATCGCATCTCCAGCTGCAGCAGCTGTGGCAGCCGCAGGGCGGGCAGGCTTGGCCGGGGCTTTGGCCCCAGCAGCGCCCTTCGCCTTCCGCCTTTTGGCCGGCGCGGGAGCGCAGGCGGGGCCTCCGAGCTTGTGGGCAGCTGGCCTATTCGACGCCGCGCACACTATGCAGTGTGGCGCGGCGGAGCATCCCTCACTTTTATGGCCCAGCTGCCCGCATCGGAAGCAGACATTACCTCTATCGGCCTCCGCGGTGCACTGCTCCCTGACGTGCCCCACTTCGAGACACCGGAAGCACCGCAGAGGCCTGGCCGGCAACAGTTTGGCGCGGACGGACGACCACCCGATGAGCAGCCGATCGGCCCCGGCCACCTTGCCAGCGGCACTCACGGGACACCTTACTAGGGCAGTGCCCAACCCCGACCGGTCTCGCCGGATCGCTCCCACCTTAATGGCGGAAGGCAGACATTCGCCGACCTTGGCTACCGCCTCCGCCACTTCCGCCGCTACGACCGAGTCGTCCAGACCCGAGATGCGCAAATCTGCGCACTTCTCAGGCCTGGACACCACGACGTTGTCACTGCCTAGCACCTCTTGCAGTCTGGCAGCAAGGAGGTTGGCTTGCTCCCCAGTGTTGGCCCCCGGGATCTCGAGTAAACGAGCCCCCGTTGCAGCCACCCTAAAAGTGATGGCCGCTATGCCCAGCTCCTCCGGCTTGATTAGGCCTCTTGCCTTTTTGAACAGCCCCTCATATGTGACCCCCTGCGCTTGAGCGGTCGGCTGCAGCTTTAAAGCTACAGCCGACGAGCGGGGGGGCCTCAGCTTTGGCTTCTTCGGCTTTTTCGGCTGCCGGGGCTTTGGGGCCTGCGCAGCCGGTGCAGGGCCGGATCTGGGCTTAGGCTTACGCCGTGCCACAACACTCCAACTCTCCGCTGGCCTCTCTTCCGCTGTCACAACGGGCGGAGCGGGGTTTGCCACAGCAGCCCGCTTTTTCCCCTTACCCTTCCCCTTAGGCTTGGACGTCCCTCCCTCACGTGAAGTGGGAGGGGGAGGGCCAAGGTCAACGGGCGCCGGAGGAGCCTCCAGCTCCACTACGGGGCTTACTCTAGCCGGTGGGATATCCGCCGCTAACGCCCGAGAAGACGAGGCCAGCGGTGGGCGAAGGCGCACCTCTGGCAGCAGCCTGTCCTCCAGCGCCTCTAGGCGGGCGTTTACCATGTTCCCCACCGCCTCAATGATGGAGCGCTTAAACGACTCCGGCTCAAACGGAGCACTTGGAGGGGGTGGGGTTGTCTCTACCGGGTTCTTTTGCGGCTTCCGCATTTCGGCCCGCAAAGCGGCCAACTCACCGCGGAGCACCTCTATTTCCGTCTCGAGCCGGTCTTTGTCAGCGGAGAGCTTCATGGTCTCCGACGACACAGTGGACCGACAAATAAGGTCTACGGCCTCTTTGATCTCCGCGGCCGCGTCCTTAAGGGTCCTGACGAACGTACCCTTAAGGTTCGACGACTTGGCCGCAACATCACCGATTAGGGCCACGTTACGGAGAACGTGACCCTTTAGTTCGGGCGTACAGGCCCCCGCAAATTTCTCGGGCATGCGGATCGGACGCAGCTCATACGCCTCGCGCGCCGACTCCGCCAGCTCCTTCTCCGCCTGCAGCTCCATTGCTGCCCGTTCCGCAGCGACCATCTCGGCCTTGGCTTTTGCCAGGCCAACGTATTCGCCGGTTGTTGGAGGCCGGCCTCTTCCTCTCGGGGTGTCAGTGCTCTTCAGAGCGGCAGGGCTCCCGTCGCTCCTGCCGCCCGAGCGCGACCGATCTCTCCCTTGGGGCTGGCTCCCCGATGCGTCTGAGCGCTTCAGGAACCGGCCAGTCTTGTCCCTCGCCTGTGAAGTGCCCTTCTCCACCTTCTTTTTCGGGGCTTTTTGAGCGGGGCGGTCCTCGTCACCCGAGCCGCCCGAGTCATCGTCCGAGTCGTGTCGTCGGGGTCGCTTACGGTATGAGCCGCTGTTCGACACCCGACTGTCTGGTCTTGAGAGTGCGGAGTCGTCGCTGTCATAAGACATCGACTCCACACTACCAGTCCTTGTCAATTCCTTTAGTGCAGCCATAAGCTGCCCTCCTCGTCTTAAAGCAGACGCGGACTCCCCCGAGTCAACGCGTGCTGCGCCAGTCTTCTTAGCCGGATTGCTATGCAAATCAGGTCCGTTATCATCGCCAAGGTCAATAGATTTATCAGAGTCCGTCGTAAATTTCAATTTGAATGCCATATTTAGTCCCACGAGTATGGGGGAAAGGAGGTCCACCGAGCCAGAGACCCCTGTAGCCCGGTAACCCTTTATACACCTGGGGGGCGGGAAGTACCCAGGGGGGGACCGCTAATGGCTGGTTTGCGTTCCAGCCGCTCTTGCGAGCACCCGGCGCCACGGACCGCAGCGCCGAGATCCACGGATTTTTTATAGAGGTTTACTCCTCGCAGCCCAGCCGGTTAAGGCCAGGCCCCCGGTCCCACCATCAGCCGCGAGACATGTCCACGACACCTCCGGCGGGATTACGGGATCGTCCGGCGGCGGCAAAAGCCGCGTGCACTTGGCACAACACCGCACGAATCATACCGTCCCCTCTCGGGGACTTCCATTCATACACACACATTCATCCTTCATCTTTACCCCCCCCATCCCCAAAGCATTCATCACACGTTCATTCATCACCTTACCCCCCCGAAACCCCTTACCCCCCCGTCGCCGGTCTGCTCCCGACCCTCTCCGAAAAGAGTGCCAGAAGCAGACAAAACGCGACTCCCTAGCCGGACTATCCGCCACCGTCGACCACCTCGACAGGGATGCTGAAGAGGTGGTCGGCGGTGCCCAGGGTGCACCACGAGGAGGTTGTCCAGCACGCACCCCAACCTAACCTAACCTAACCTAACCTAACCTAACCTAACCTAACCTAACCTAACCTAACCTAACCTAACCTAACCTAACCTAACCTAACCTAACCTTTTTTTTTTTTTTTTTTTTTTTTTTTTTTTTTATGAGGGGAAATGCATTTACGCATCCCACCCGAGCCCGGGGGGGCCCAGGTGGGTATGTGGGACTCCCGGGTGTAAAGCCCGGACTACCCACTAAAACCACCTCTCTGTACCCTCTGTGCCGCAAGGCTCGGGGATACGGTTACGCAGTAAGCTCCCGCGTCCCCGAACGGCTTGGCCCTTGTAGGCCTCCTCGCTGGGTGGTGTAAAGGGCCACCCAATCCGGCCGAGTGGCGCTGTGTTGGTACAGTAACACAGCGCCCCCTCTCGAGCCCCTGAACGGACGACAGGCACCCCCGTGCCTGTCGTCTTAGGGCTCAGGAGTCGCGATGGTCACTAAGAAGAGACCATCGCATCTCCTACCGCAGCGGCATTGGAGGCCGCAGGGCGGGCGGGCTTCGTCGGGGCTTTGGCCCCCGTAGTGCCCTTCCCCCTCCTCCGCCTGACTGGCGCGGGTGCGCAGGCCTTGCCTCCCAATTTGTGGGCAGCGGGCTTATTCATCGCCGCGCACACTATGCAGTGCGGCGCGGCGGTACAGCCCTCACTTTTGTGCCCGTCTTGCCCACAACGGAAGCACACGGCACCTCTGTCGGCCTCTGCGGTACACTGCTCCCGGACATGCCCCAGTTCGAGGCATCGGAAGCACCGCAGAGGCCGTGGTGGCAGCAGTTTAGCCCGAGCCGATGACCATCCAATTAGGAGGCGGTCAGCCCCGGTCACCTTGCTGGCGGCCGCCACTGGGCAGCTGACTATCGCAGCGCCCCGACGAATATCCCCCACCTTGACGCTCGTAGGCGGGCATTCGCCAACCCGCGCGACCACCTCTAAAACGTCGCTTTGGACGATTGAGTCGTCCAGTCCCGAGATGCGCACATTGGCGCACTTCTCGGGCCTGGACACCACAACGTTTTCCGCGCCAAGGACAACGCGCAGCTCTTCGGCCAACAAGTTGGCCTTGTCGCCGTTGTCCGCCCCCGGAACCTCTAGCATCCTGGCCCCCGTTGCGGTAACCCGCATGCTGATAGCCGTCAGCCCAAGGCCCTCGATGTCAATTTGGCTCCTGGCCTTTAGGAGCATTCCCGCGTACGTTACCCCCCGTGTTTGTGCGTCCGGCGTCAGTTTTAAAACTACCGCCGACGAGCGGGGGACCCTCAGCTTCGGCTTCTTCTTCTTGGGCTGCTTTGGCTTTGGAGCCTGGGCAGCCGGTGCGGGGCCGGGACCGGACTTGGCCTTCCGCCTGGTCACCACGGTCCAGCTTTCCGCTGGTCTCTCTCCAGCTGTTGTTGCTGGCGGAGCGGGGTTGGCTGGAGCAGCCCGCTTCTTCTTCTTCGTTTTGGCCTTGGTCTTCCCTCCCTCACGCAAAGTCGTGGGAGGGGGAGGACCGAGGTCAGTGGGCGCCGGAGGGACCTCCAGCTCCAACATAGGGCTATCCCTAACCGGCGGGGCATCCACCGCCATCGCCCGAGAGGACGAAGCCAGCGGTGGGCGAAGGCGCACCTCCGGCAGGAGTCTCTCTTCTAACGCCTCTAGGCGGGCGTTCACCATAGTCCCCACCGCCTCAATGATGGAGCGCTTTAGCGTCTCCGGCTCAAACGGAGCACTTGGAGGCGGTGGGGATGTCTCAGCCAGTTTCGTTTGCGGCTGCCGCATTTCAGCCCGCAGAGCTTCCAGCTCCTTCCGGAGCTCCTCGATTTCCCTCTGGAGTCGGTCATTGTCAGCGGAGAGCTTCATCGTCTCCGCCGACACAGTGGACCGACTCATCAGGTCTACGGCCTCTTTGATTTCGGCGGCCGCGTCCTTGAGGGTCTTGACAAAAGTACCCTTAAGGTTTGCCGACTTGGCCGCGACCTCGCCAATCAGGGCGACGTTTCGGAAAACGTGTCCTTTTAATTCGGGCGTACAGGCCCCGTCAAACTTATCTGGCATGCGAATGGGTCGCAACTCGTACGCCTCGCGCGCCGACTCCGCCAGCTCCTTCTCAGCTTGTAGCTCCATAGCCGCCCTTTCGGCCGCGACCATCTCGGCCTTAGCTTTGGCCAGGCCGACATACTCGCCGGTCGTCGGGGGCCTGCCTCTTCCGCGTGGAGAGGGCTCTGTGCACTTCAGAGCGGCGGAGGTCCCGTCACTCCTGCCGCCCGAGCGCGACCTGTCCCTCTCATGGGGCTGGCTACCCGACGCGTCAGAACGCCTCGCGAACCGTCCCTTTCCGTCCCTCACCGGAGCCGGGGAGGAGCGACCGCTGCCACTTTTCCCCGATTTAACCCTAGGGGCTTTAAGAGCCGGGCGGTCTTCCTCACCTGAGGAACCACCCAAGCTCGATTCATCGTCCAGGTCACGCCTGTGCCGGGGTCGTTTACGGTGCGAACCGTCGTCCGTCATTCGGCTGTGTGGTCTCGATAGTGAGGAGTCGTCGTCGCTGTCGTACGACATCGACGCCACACTTCCGGTCCTCGTCAGCTCCTTTAGGGCAGCCATCAGCTCCCCTCTTCCTTCAGACGCGGACTCCTCTGAGTCAACGCGATCTGAGCCAGTCTTCTTGTCCAGTCCGATATGCTTATCAGGTCCGTTGTCGTCGCCAAGGTCAATCGTTTTGTTTTTCGAATCCGTCTTAAATTTCAATTTTAATGCCATATTATTCCCACGAGTGTGGGGGAAGGGGTGGTCCACCGAGCCAGAGACCCCTGTAGCCCGGTAACCCTATATACACCTGGGGGGCGGGAGGTACCCAGGGTTGGCCGCTAAAACTGGTTTACGATCCAGCCGCTCTTGCGAGCATCTGACGTCACGCACCGCAACGCCAGAGTCCTCGGATTTTTTATTGAGGTTTACTCCTCTCGGCCCAGCCGGTTAAGGCCAGGCCCCCGGTCCCACCATCGGCCGCGAGACATGTCCACGACACCTCAGGTGGGATAACGGGATCGCCCGGCGTCGGCAAAAGCCGAGTGCGCTTGGCAAACGCACCGCGCGAATCATACCGTCCCCTCTCGGGGACTTCCTTTCATACTCACACATTCATCCTTCACCTTTACCCCCCCATCCCCGAAAGCATTCATCACACGTTCATCCATCACCTTTACCCCCCCGTCGCCGGTCTGCCCCCGACCCCCTCCGAAGAGAGTGAAAGAGGCAGACAAAACGCGACTCCCAATGCCAGACTATCCGCCACCGTCGACCACCTCAACAGGGAAACTGAAGAGGTGGTCGGCGGTGCCCAGGGTGCACCACGAGGAGGTTGTCCGGCCTAGCACCCCAACCTAACCTAACCTAACCTAACCTAACCTAACCTAACCTAACCTAACCTAACCTAACCTAACCTAACCTAACCTAACCTAACCTAACCTAACCTTTTTTTTTTTTTTTTTTTTTTTTTTTAAGAGGGGAAATGCATTACGCATCCCACCCGAGCCCGGGGGGGCCCAGGTGGGTATGTGGGACTCCCGGGTGTAAAGCCCGGACTACCCACTAAAACCCCTCTCTGTACCCTCTCTGCCGCGTGTGTCGGGGACCCGGGTGGATGACAACACTTCCGCATCCCCGACACGGCTCAGCCTTTGCAGGCCTCCGCTTCTGGGTGGTGTAAAGGGCCACCCAGTCCGGCCGGGTGGCGCTGTGTTGGTACAGAGAACACAGCGCCCCCTCACGAGCCCCTGAACGGACGGCAGGCACCCCCGTGCCTGCCGTCTTAGGGCTCAGGAGTCGCGATGGTCACTAGGAAGTGACCATCGCATCTCCTGCTGCAGCAGCTGTGGCAGCCGCAGGGCGGGCAGGCTTCGCCGGGGCTTTTGCCCCAGTTGCACCCTTCCCCTTCCGCCTTATGGCCGGCGCGGGAGCGCAGGCCTTGCTCCCGATTTTGTGGGCAGCGGGCTTACCCCTCGCCGCGCACACTAGACAGTGCGGCGCGGCGGTACATCCCTCGCTCTTATGCCCGAGCTGCCCACATCGGAAGCAAGCGGCGCTTCGGTCGGCCTCTACGGTACATTGCTCCCGGACGTGGCCCAATTCGAGGCACCGGAAGCACCGCAAAGGCCGTGGAAACAGCAGTTTGGCCCGAACCGACGACCACCCGATTAGGAGTCGGTCAGCCGCGGCCACCCTGCCGGCAGCCCTCACTGGGCAGCTGACTATCACAGCGCCCATGCCGGATTTACTCCGGCGAATTTCACCCACCTTTACGGAGGACGGCAGGCACTCGCCGACTTGCGCCACCACCTTCAACACGTCGTTCTGGACGATTGAGTCATCCAGACCCGAGATGCGCAGATCAGCACATTTCTCGGGCCTGGATACCACAACGTCCTCTGCCCCAAGGACCTCACGCAACTTTGCGGCCAACGCATCGGCCTGGTCACCGGTGGTGGCCCCCGGGAGTTCCAACATCCGCGCTTTTGTTGCGGTGACCCTAAATTTTATAGCCGAGATCCCAAGATCGGCGATTTCGAATCGGCTTCTGGCTTTCAGGATCAACTCCTCATAGGTGACCCCCCGCTTTTGAGCGTCTGGCTGCAGCTTTAACACCACAGCAGACGAGCTGGGGGGCCGCAGCTTCGGCTTGCGCGGCTGCTTCTTCTTCGCCGGTTGGGCGACCGATGCTGGTGCAGCGGCAGACTTGGCTTTGCGCCTTGTCACCACGTTCCAGCCCTCCGCTGGCTTCTCAGCAGGCTTCTCCACAGGAGCTGCTGCCAAAGGGGCAGTGCTCGCCGGTGTGGTCCTCTTCTTCTTTTTACCCTTCTTCTGGGACTTCCCCCCCTTTCGGGAGACCGTGGGAGGGGGAAGTTCAGGACCCTCGGGTACCGCAGGTGCAACAGGCTCCCTTGCAGGGCTCCATCTTGGAGCCTCCTCCGACAAGGCCCGAGGACACGAGGCCAACGGTGGCCGAAGGCGCTCCTCCGGGAGCAGCCTACCCTCCAACGCCTCTAGGCGGGCGTTCACCAGGTTCCCCACCGCCTCAATGATGGAGCGCTTCAGCGTCTCCGGCTCAAACGGAGCACTTGGAGGCGGCGGGGTTGTCTCGACCGGGGTTTTTTGCGGCTGCCGCATTTCGGCACGCAAGGCAGCCAGCTCACCACGGAGCACCTCAACTTCGGCCTGGAGCCGGTCTTTGTCAGCGGAGAGCTTCATTGTCTCCGACGCGATGGTGGACCGGCTCATCAGATCCACTGCCTCTTTTATTTCCGCGGCTGCGTCCTTTAGGGTCCTAACAAAAGTTCCCTTAAGATTGGACGACTTGGCCGCGACATCTCCGATTAGGGCCACGTTACGGAGAACGTGACCCTTTAGTTCTGGCGTGGAGGCCCCGTTAAACTTCTCCGCCATGCGGACCGGGCGCAACTGGTACGCCTCGCGCGCCGACTCCGCTAGCTCCTTTTCGGCCTGCAGCTCCATTGCTGCTCGCTCTGCCGCGACCATCTCTGCCTTGGCCTTTGCCAGACCGACATACTCGCCGGTCGTCGGGGGCCTGCCTCTTCCGCGTGGAGAGGGCTCTGTGCACTTCAGGGTGGCGGAGGTCCCGTCACTCTTGCCGCCCGAGCGCGACCTGTCCCTCTCTTGGGGCTGGCTTCCCGACGCGTCAGAGCGCCTCGCGAACCGTCCCTTGTCATCCCTCACCAGAGCCGGGGAGGAGCGACCGCTGCCACTTTTCCCCGATTTCACCCTTGGGGCCTTAAGAGCCGGGCGGTCTTCCTCACCTGAGGAACCACCCAAGCTCGTTTCGTCGCCCGAGTCACGCCGGTGCCGGCGTCGTTTGCGGTGCGAACCGTCGTCCGTCATTCGGCTGTGTGGTCGTGAGAGTGCGGAGTCGTCGTCGCTGTCGTACGACATCGACGCCACACTTCCACTTCTCGTCAGCTCCCTCAGGGCAGCCATCAGCTCCCCTCGTCCTTCAGACGCGAACTCCTCCGAGTCTGCGCCAGTCGTCTTATCCAATCCAGAATGCGAATCGGGTCCTTTTTGCTTGCCAAGGTCAGTCGTATTTTTATCGTCCGTCAAAAATTTTAGTCGAAATGCCATATTATTCCCACGAGTGTGGGGGAAGGGGAGGTCCACCGAGCCAGAGACCCCTGTAGCCCGGTAACCCTATATACACCTGGGGGGCGGGAGGTACCCAGGGTTGGCCGCTAAAACTGGTTTACGATCCAGCCGCTCTTGCGAGCATCTGACGTCACGCACCGCAACGCCAGAGTCCTCGGATTTTTTAGTGAGGTTTACTCCTCTCGGCCCAGCCGGTTAAGGCCAGGTCCCCGGTCCCACCATCGGCCGCGAGACATGTCCACGACACCTCAGGTGGGATAACGGGATCGCCCGGCGTCGGCAAAAGCCGAGTGCGCTTGGCAAACGCACCGCGCGAGTCATACCGTCCCCTCTCGGGGACTTCCTTTCATACTCACACATTCATCCTTCACCTTTACCCCCCCATCCCCGAAAGCATTCATCACACGTTCATCCATCACCTTTACCCCCCCGTCGCCGGTCTGCCCCCGACCCCCTCCGAAGAGAGTGAAAGAGGCAGACAAAACGCGACTCCCAATGCCAGACTATCCGCCACCGTCGACCACTTCAACAGGGAAACTGAAGAGGTGGTCGGCGGTGCCCAGGGTGCACCACGAGGAGGTTGTCCGGCCTAGCACCCCAACCTAACCTAACCTAACCTAACCCAACCTAACCTAACCTAACCTAACCTAACCTAACCTAACCTAACCTAACCTAACCTAACCTAACCTAACCTAACCTAACCTTTTTTTTTTTTTTTTTTTTTTTTTTTTTTTTAAGAGGGGAAATGCATTACGCATCCCACCCGAGCCCGGGGGGGCCCAGGTGGGTATGTGGGACTCCCGGGTGAAGCCCGGACTACCCACTAAAACCCCTCTCTGTACCCTCTCTGCCGCGTGTGTCGGGGACCCGGGTGGATGACAACACTTCCGCATCCCCGACACGGCTCAGCCTTTGCAGGCCTCCGCTACTGGGTGGTGTAAAGGGCCACCCAGTCCGGCCGGGTGGCGCTGTGTTGGTACAGAGAACACAGCGCCCCCTCACGAGCCCCTGAACGGACGGCAGGCACCCCCGTGCCTGCCGTCTTAGGGCTCAGGAGTCGCGATGGTCACTAGGAAGTGACCATCGCATCTCCAGTAGTCGCGGCTTTGGTAGCCGCGGGGCGGGCAGGCTTGGCCGGGGCTTTGGCCCCAGCAGCGGCCTTCGCCTTCCGCCTTTTAGCCGGCGCGGGAGCGCAGGCGGAGCCTCCGAGCTTGTGGGCAGCTGGCCTATTCGACGCCGCGCACACTATGCAGTGTGGCGCGGCGGAACATCCCTCACTTTTATGGCCCAGCTGCCCGCATCGGAAGCAGACATTGCCTCTATCGGCCTCCGCGGTGCACTGCTCCCGGACGTGCCCCAATTCGAGGCACCGGAAGCATCGCAGAGGTCGAGCCGGTAGCAATTTGGCCCGGACTGATGACCACCCAATAAGTAGGCGGTCAGCCCCTGCCACCTTGCCAGCAGCACCCACTGGACACCTTATAAGGGCAGTGCCCAACCCCGACCGGTCTCGCCGGATCTCTCCCACCTTAATGGCGGAAGGCAGACATTCGCCGACCTTGGCGACCGCCTCCGCTACTTCCGCCGCTACGACCGAGTCGTCCAGACCCGAGATGCGCAGATCTGCACACTTCTCAGGCCTGGACACCACGACGTTGTCACTGCCTAGCACCTCTTGCAGTCTGGCAGCCAGGAGGTTGGCTTGCTCCCCAGTGTTGGCCCCCGGGAGCTCGAGTAAGCGAGCCCCCGTTGCAGCCACCTTAAAAGTGATGGCCGCTATGCCGAGCTCCTCCGGCTTAATTAAGCCTCTCGCCTTTTTAAATAGGCCCTCATATGTGACCCCCTGCGCTTGGGCGGTCGGCTGCAGCTTTAAAGCTATAGCCGACGAGCGGGGGGGCCTCAGCTTCGGCTTCTTCGGCTTCTTCGGCTGCCGGGGCTTTGGGGCCTGCGCTGCCGGTGCGGGGCCGGATCTGGGCTTAGGCTTGCGCCGTGCCACGACACTCCAGCTCTCCGCTGGCCTCTCTTCCGCTGTCACTACTGGCGGAGCGGGGGCGGCCGTAGGAGCCCGCTTCTTCTTCCCCTTCGTTTTGGCCTTGGTCGTCCCTACCTCACGTGAAGCGGGAGGGGGAGGTTCAAGGTTGACGGGCGCCGGAAAATCCTCCAGTTCCACTACGGGGCTTACTCTAGCCGGCGGGACTTCCGCCGCTAACGCCCGAGAAGACGAGGCCAGCGGTGGGCGAAGGCGCACCTCTGGCAGCAGCCTGTCCTCCAGCGCCTCTAGGCGGGCGTTCACCATGTTCCCCACCGCCTCAATGATGGAGCGCTTAAGCGACTCAGGCTCAAACGGAGCACTTGGAGGCGGTGGGGGGATTGACTCGACCGGGTTTTGCGGACGCCGTACTTCGGCCCGCAAGGCAGCTAGCTCACTGCGAAGCTCCTCAATTTCCCTCTGGAGTCGGTCCTTGTCAGCGGAGAGCTTCATCGTCTCCGCCGATATAGTGGACCGACTCATTAGGTCCACTGCCTCTTTTATCTCCGCGGCCGCGTCCTTAAGGGTCCTGACGAACGTACCCTTAAGGTTCGACGACTTGGCCGCGACATCACCGATTAGGGCCACGTTACGGAGAACGTGACCCTTTAGTTCGGGCGTAGAGGCCCCGTCAAATTTCTCCGGCATGCGGACCGGGCGCAACTTGTACGCCTCGCGCGCCGACTCCGCCAACTCCTTTTCCGCCTGGAGTTCCATCGCCGCCCTCTCCGCAGCGACCATCTCGGCCTTGGCCTTTGCCAGGCCAACGTATTCGCCGGTTGTTGGAGGCCGGCCTCTCCCTCTTGGGGTGTCGGTGCCCTTCAGAGCGGCAGGGCTCCCGTCGCCCTTGCCGCCCGAGCGCGACCGATCTTCCCCTTTCTGGCTCCCCGAAGAGACAGAGCTCTTCAGAAACCGGCCAGATTTGTCCCTCGTCTGTGAGGTGCCCTTCTGCACTTTTGTCTTCGGGGCTTTCTGAGCGGGGCGGTCCTCATCATCCGAGGAGCCACCCGAGTCATCTTCCGAGTCTGGATGTCGGGACCGCTTGCGGTGCGAACCGCTATGCGACACCCGACTGCCTGGTCTTGAGAGTGTGGAGTCGTCGCTGTCATACGACATCGACATCGACCCCACACTTCCTGTCCTCGTCAACTCCTTTAGGGCAGCCATAAGCTCCCCTCTTCCTTTAGAGGCAGACGCGGACTCCCCCGAGTCAACGCGTGCTGCGCCAGTCTTCTTAACCGAATCGCTATGCAAGTCAGTTCCGTTATCATCGCCAAGGTCAGTCGTTTTATTCGAGTCCGTCGTAAATTTTAATTTCAAAGCCATCAGTAGTCCCACGAGTATGGGGGAAAGGAAGTCCACCGGGCCAGAGACCCCTGTAACCCGGTAACCCTTTATACGCCTGGGGGGCGGGAAGTACCCAGGGGGGGACCGCTAAGGGCTGGTTTATCGTCCCAGCCGCTCTTGCGAGCACCTGACGCCACGGACCGCAGCGCCAGGATCTCCGGATTTTTTAAAGAGGTTTACTCCTCGCAGCCCAGCCGGTTAAGGCCAGGCCCCCGGTCCCACCATCGGCCGCGAGACATGTCCACGACACCTCCGGCGGGATTACGGGATCGTCCGGCGGCGGCAAAAGCCGCGTGCACTTGGCACAACACCGCACGAATCATACCGTCCCCTCTCGGGGACTTCCTTTCATACATAACACGTTCATCCATCACCTTTACCCCCCCGAAACCCCTTACCCCCCCGTCGCCGGTCTGCCCCCGACCCTCCCCAAAAAGAGTGCCAGAAGCAGACAAAACACGACTCCCTAGCCGGACTATCCGCCACCGTCGACCACCTCGACAGGGATGCTGAAGAGGTGGTCGGCGGTGCCCAGGGTGCACCACGAGGAGGTTGTCCAGCACGCACCCCACCTAACCTAACCTAACCTAACCTAACCTAACCTAACCTTTTTTTTTTTTTTTTTTTTCGAGGGAAAAAATGTCCTTCCGCATACCACCGCGCCAAGGGCATGGCGCAGTGGTTATGTGGGGCTCTCACCCACTAAAACAACCCTCGGTGTCCCTTCTCAGCCCTGAGTGTCCGCGCCGCAGGTACCGCGAGAGTAGCATGACTACTACGGCGCTGACGGGGCCTGGACTGCCACTGCAGTCCCCTTCGATGCAGGAAGCTTAAGTGCTCCCTTCCTCCGCTGGGACGGGCCCGCGAGACACGACGAGCCCGTCTACCTCCTCGGCCTGCTACTGATCGGACGCCGGGTTGCCCTCCCCGGCGCCCGCAGGCCACGCCCTACGGAGGACGTAAGTCGTCCCTCAGATGGGCTGCACGACGACGCCCTGGGCGTCTGCGGCGGGAGGGGAGCGTTGACGCAGCTTCCCTCTCCCTTTCAGCTGCCTCCTTGGCCGCCATTACGGCCTCTGCGAATGAGGCTACTGCCTCCCAAGCGCGCTCGCTGCCGACCATGCTTGCGACAACGGCCGGCAGCGAGAGCGCCTGCACTCCAATAACGGCGACTAATTCGCCCCTCGCCTCATCCCAAGCCGGACATGCCTGCAGTGTGTGCAAGGCCGTGTCTTCAGGGGCAGCGCAGTGGTGGCACCCTTCCTGTTCCTCACGTCCGATACGACACAGATACCGCCCGAAACAACCATGTCCGGACAGCATCTGTGTGAGTCGGAACGTGAGGGCACCGTGTCCACGCGCCAACCACTCCCTGAACACAGGCATTATGGCGGCGATGGTGTTGTGTCCTGCACTTGGGTGGGCTAAAATTTCGCCCCAATCCTCAATGACGGCTTCTCGTAGCTCCGACCTCTTCGTTATTATGTCGAGCAGGTCCACGACATGTCCCTGCTCGAGCTCATCCCTGCGCCATTTATAAAGGCGACCTAGAGCCTTCGCCTCTAGCTGCCAGGGCGGCGTTGTCGCCAGTAGCGTCCCCGCCTCAAAAGCTATGGTACGGTACCCCCGGGCCACTCTATTCGCCATCGCTCTCTGAGGCCTCCTCAGGAGCGTGACATTTTGGGCGGATAGAGCTTCAGCCCAGATCGGGGCACCGTACAGGGCCTGGGAACGTACGACCCCTGTATACAGCCGCCTGCATGACGCGTCAGGTCCCCCCAGGTTGGGGAGGATGGACGATAATGCCGCCGCCGTCTTTGTGAGTTTGGGAGCGAGCGCCTCAAAGTGGGAACGAAATGTCCAGCGACTGTCAAGGAGAAGACCAAGGTATTTAAGCGTTCGTCCCACATTGATGCGCACGCCCCCCACCACGATGTGCAAATCTGCAGGCGGCGCATTTCGGGGCCCATGGAAGGCGACCGCCTCGATCTTATTTAATGCCACATTAAGGCCCAGTCTTCTTATGCGCCCTACAACCAGAGCTACGCCTGCTGTAGCCCGTAGGGCAGCCTGGCGGTATGTTTTGCCCCTTGCGGTCACTAGGGTGTCATCCGCGTAGCATGTCAGGGCGACACCAGGAAGCAGCGAACCGCGAAGCACCCAATCGTATGCGATATTCCACAGGAGTGGCCCTAGTACCGACCCCTGTGGAACACCGCATCTTATTTCCTTCTGGCACCACTCCGCATTGCTCGGGAACGTGATGCTTCTCTCCGAGAGATAGTTTGATACTAAACGACGTAGGTAGAGTGGGACCCGGTGGTAGTTCAGGGCCGCCAAGATCGCGCCCCAGGGGAGGGAGTTGAACGCATTGGCAATGTCTATTGACACTGCCAATGTCACCTCTCCCCGGGACGCCGCTTCCTCCACGGTTCCCTTCACTCTCCTCACTGCGTCGATAGTTGACCGTCCACGCCGGAACCCGAACTGGTGGGGACTTAGGTCCGGCCCTGCCACAGTCAAGTGCTCGACGAGGCGGTAGGCGATGATTCGCTCAAAGAGCTTTCCCGCCTCGTCGAGAAGGACTATTGGCCGATAAGCGGAAGGAGAATCCGCAGGACGTCCGTCTTTCCTTAACAGAATTAACTTCCCGGTCTTCCAATTATTGGGGAAGTGTCCTTGCCGTAGGCATTCGCTCAGATACGCCATGTAACGGGGTCCCAGGACTGCCAGTGACGCAGCCAGAACACGTCCAGGTACGCCGTCGGGCCCTGGGGCTACGTTCTTGGCCCTCATTTTGTGTATAGCCACCTCTAGTTCCAGCTCGGTGACTTCGGGGGCGTGTTCGTCATTGTCCAGGGCGTCATTACTAGGTGTGGTCATGTCCGGGGGAGTGCGCTCTGTTCCATCCGGGAACAGGGCACTTAATGTCGCGTCCAATATTTGGGGCTGCAAGGTCTGAGTCAGGGGCGGGGCCCAGGGGCGAAGTTTGCCCCTGACCATCCTGTACGGGCGTCCCCAGGGGTCCCTGTCCAGGATGGCCAGAAGCTCCTCCCGAGCTTGCACCTTAGCCCTTTTAATAGCCTCCTGCAGAGTCCGCTTCGCCGCTCTATAGGCCTCATATAGTTCGGCCTCTCTTATCGCCGAGTATTGGGTACGGCGGCGTCTTCTCCGATGACGAGTGTACTGGCGGCGCGCGGCTATACAAGCCCTGCGCAACTGCGCGAGCTCTTGCGACCACCAGTACACTTGCCGTCTCCGTGACCTGGTGTTAGGCCGCACCCGTGGCATCGCCGCGTCGCAGATGGCGACTAAAGCGGACCGCAACCAGTCCGCCTCCTGCTGGATGTTAATGTCACGCGGCGGCGAGGTCCAAGCTTGGACTTCTGCAGCTTCTCGCAAAAGCTCAAGGTTCAGGCGGCCCAGGGTCCATCGCGGATTAGGGTCGATCAAGGCCCGTCGCGCAGGGACGCCGGAGGTCTGGGCGGAGACGCTGAATCGGATGTAACGGTGATCCGACAGCGTCTCCGCCCCCTCGACAACGTGCCAGTCGCGAACTTGACGCGCTATGCTAGGGCTGGATAGGGAAATGTCCACTATGGAGCCACCCCCCTGCCGAACGCACGTATAGGCCGTGCCCCTATTCAGGACGACCAATCCCCTCTCAATTACCCACTCTTCAAGAACCTCACCCCTAGCATCGGCGGTTGGTGAGCCCCACGCTGGGGACTTAGCATTAAAGTCCCCGAGGACTAGCACGGGGCGGGGGTGAAGTCTGCCAATCAGGGTACTGAGTTGGGCCACGAAGGTCTCAAATTCCGCCAGATGTCGATTGGGGGAAAAATAAATCCCCACGACAGTGATGTTGCCGACACTGGCGGCGACATAGCCGTGGCCCCTTTCGACATTTTCGAGAGTCGGGGCGCCATTCGTCGAGTCCGTTATAATGGCCACCAGGCCATCCAAGTCTCCCGCCCACATAGGTGAAGCAGGGACGTTGTATGGCTCGGCAACCACAGCCAGTCCGATGGACCATTCCGCCAGGGTCTGGAACAAAAGGTCCTGGGCCCTGGCGGAATGGTTTGCGTTGGTTTGGAGAACTTGGAGCATCTGGTCCATTACGAGATGTCCATGCTTTTCTCCTTCTCTGCCGGTCGCAGTATGGGTGCCGATTTGGGCTTACCATTTTGCGCTGGAGCCGCCTTTTTGCCTCTGGGCTGAAATGATGAGCAGCCCTTACTACCCGCAGGATGTTCAGCGGGCTTGCCTGCCTTCGCGCACATTAGGCAGTGCGGAGAGTCCCCACAATCGGCAGCTTTGTGCCCCGATTTACCACACCTGAAGCAGGTGCTGCTGCAGTCAACTCCTGCAGTACACTTAACACCTACGTGGCCCCCCATGAGGCAGCGGTAGCACCGCATGGGCCTCGGCTTCAATAACTTGACTTGGGCCGAGACCCAGCCCACGAGGAGACGTCGGCCATCCGCTATCTTTTGGGCCGCCGCAATGGGGCAACTTATTATTGCGGTTCCGAGTCCGCTCGAACCTCGCTTTATAGCATTCGCCTTTACTTCGGCGACAGGGCAATCTCCGGCTTTAGCCACGGCATCCGCCAGCTCCTGTTGAGTGACCGAGTCGTCGAGGCCCGCTACCCTTAGATCGGCACATCTTGTCGGCCGAGAAATCCGACAGTCCTCCTCCGATAGCTGGGCCCGTAGTTGGGTCGCCAGGGCGTCTGCCTTCTGGCCGCTAGTAGCACCAGGCACTTCTAAAATGCGGCCACCGGTCGCCGTGACCCTGCAACGCACGCCTTCAATACCCAGGTCGTTCAGTTTAATGACCGACCTGGCACTATGCAACAGCGCAGCATACGTGACGCCGCGCTTTTCCGCTTCAGGTGCGAGAGTGAGGACCACTGCTGTCGAGCGTGGTGCCCTGAGCTTATTTCTTGTCCTTTTTCTCTTCTGCTTCGCCTTTTTGGCAGCTTTCTTGGCGCCAACTACCTGCCACTCTCCTCTATTGGGTTCAGCAGGCACCTGAGGCTCGACAGCAATGGCCTTCTGCCTCTCGCTGTTCGCCTTCTCCTTTCCATTCCCTGCTCTGTCGCGCGCGCCTTTGGCGGCTACTTTGGAAGCGGCTGAGGTGGTCGGTGCCGGTGCCGTCATGGATGAGGGCGCCCGCTCGGGTGCTTTAGCGGGACGTGCCTGCTTTACTTCTGGGGCCGGAGGCGTCTGTCTGATCTTGTCAGACGCCAAGGGCGGCCGGAGGATTTTACTCTCCAGAAACTGGACCCTTTGGAGGACCTTGCCAATCTCCTCCCTTACAACCTGCGCAAGGTCCGACTCAGTGGATTTAGGGGCCGCAGCAGGATTTGCTGGCCGACTCTCTTCCCTGACTCCGATAACCATTGCCCGAACACAGTCGAGCTCTTTTCGGAGTTCACCCATTTGCCTCTTCAGGCGGGCGTTCTCAATTTGCAGGCGGCGGACCTCATCGGTTGCCGTACGCGATAGCAGCTCCTCTGCCACGTCTTCGATATTGTGCGCCGCCTGCTTGAGTGTTTTTTGGCACACCCCTTTCAGGCCCTTAGAGACCCTCGACACGTCCCGGATTCCTTCGAGGGATTCTTGGAGCCTCTTTTTTAGGTCCTCCACAGGTAGTTCATCAGCGTCGAGTCTCGCTGAGGCGCGTGATGCCGCACGGGAGCCTCGATCGCTAGCAGCTTCACTCAGAGCCGATTCAGCTGCCAGTCTATCCGCTTCGGCGATCCTCACTTCGAGTGAGTTCGCCCGCTTGGCAGCCTCCATCTCCTTCTTTATCTTCCATTTCCCTACATGCTCACCTGTGGTAGGTGGCCTTCCTCGTTTGCGGGGTAGGCTGCCGCGTCCGTCTAAGCTCAGAGCACTGGACGCGCTCATCATTGATTCGGCATCAGAGTCCGCCTCATATCTTCTCTCTAATTCGTTAATAGCGGCAAGCCGCTCCCCTCCTTTCCCAGCAGACGCGGGCTCCCCACAGTCCACGCGCTCTTCCTCAATCATCAAGTCCGATTCGTTATGCAGTTTCGGTCCATTGTTATCGCCTAGGTCAGTATGTATTTCCGTGTCCGTCGTTTTTAAAGTCTTAATATTTTCCATTCTATTCCCACGAGTATGGGGGAAGGGGAGGTCCACCGAGCCAGAGACCCCTGTAGCCCGGTAACCCTTTATACACCTGGGGGGCGGGAAGTACCCAGGGGGGGACCGCTAATGGCTGGTTTGCGTTCCAGCCGCTCTTGCGAGCACCCGGCGCCACGGCCCGCAGCGCCGAGATCCACGGATTTTTTAAAGAGGTTTACTCCTCGCAGCCCAGCCGGTTAAGGCCAGGCCCCCGGTCCCACCATCGGCCGCGAGACATGTCCACGACACCTCCGGCGGGATTACGGGATCGTCCGGCGGCGGCAAAAGCCGCGTGCACTTGGCACAACACCGCACGAATCATACCGTCCCCTCTCGGGGACTTCCTTTCATACATCACACGTTCATCCATCACCTTTACCCCCCCGAAACCCCTTACCCCCCCGTCGCCGGTCTGCCCCCGACCCTCTCCGAAAAGAGTGCCAGAAGCAGACAAAACGCGACTCCCTAGCCGGACTATCCGCCACCGTCGACCACCTCGACAGGGATGCTGAAGACGTGGTCGGCGGTGCCCAGGGTGCACCACGAGGAGGTTGTCCAGCACGCACCCCAACCTAACCTAACCTAACCTAACCTAACCTTTTTTTTTTTTTTTTTTTTTTTTTTTTTCACGAGGAGGAAATCTTCCAAAGATTCCCAGGCCTCTTGTGGGAAAGGCCTGGGGTATGTGGGATTCTTACCCACTAAAACCTCCCCGGTGGCCGCCTTCAGCACGTCAGAGGGACTCCGGGCCCTCCCGAAGAACACGCCGGTGCCCCTCATGTGCCGCGCTCCCTCGCGGGAGCTCGCCCCGGGGGAGCAGATGGTCGCTCCCCCTGCACCCTCGCAGTGCACGGCGGCGGGGAGCCACGCCCGCCGCCGTCCTCCTCAGGGTCGTCGTCGTCAGGGAACGTCCGGGGCCCACACCCTGGACGTTCTCGACCCCGAGGGTAGCCCGTTGTTTTGGGCCCTGGGCATCAGGGCCGGGGGGGCCCCGACGTGGCGCAGCACGGCGCCTACGTCGGCGAGCGGGATCAGCTCTCTCCCGATCCCGCTCGGCGGACTCCTTCTGGGACATGACTGTCTCGCAGAAGGAGGTCACAGCCCCCCACGCCGCTTCCCCGGACAGCATAGCCGATACTACGCTGCCCAGGGAGAGGTCCGATCCGATCCGGCGGACCAGGATCCGCCGCTCCGCGTCCCACGCGGGACACGCCTCGAGCGTGTGCTGGGCGGAATCCTGGTCTCAACCTAACCTAACCTAACCTAACCTAACCTAACCTAACCTAACCTAACCTTTTTTTTTTTTTTTTTTTTTTACGTTGGAAAATCCTTTATGGATCCCCTCCGCCTCGGGGGAGGCATGAGGGGTATGTGGGACTCCCGGAATGGTGTACCCACTAAAAAAAACCAACGGTGTGTCCTCTGTGCCGCATGATTCGGGGACCCGGTACGCAGTGAGCCTCCGCATCCCCGAACGGCTTGGCCTTTGCAGGCCTCCGCTCTGGGTGGTGTAAAAGGCCACCCAGTCCGGCCGAGTGGCGCTGTGTTGACACACGTAACACAGCGCCCCCTCACGAGCCCCAAACGGACGACAGGCACCCCCGTGCCTGCCGTCTTAGGGCTCCCGAGACGCGGTGGTCACTAAGAAGTGGCCATCGCGTCATCGCGTGTTGCTGCAGCCTTGGTGGCCGCGGGGCGTGGAGGTTTCGCAGGGACCGTAGTCCCAGCAGTGCCCCTCGCCCTCCTTCCCTTGGCCGGCGCGGGAGCGCAGGCCGCGCCTCCGAGCTTGTGGGCAGCTGGCCTGCTCGACGCCGCGCACACTATACAGTGCGGCGCGGCGGAGCATCCCTCGCTCTTGTGGCCCAGCTGCCCGCATCGGAAGCAAGCGTTCCCTCTATCTACCTCTGCGGCGCACTGCTCCCGGACATGCCCCAACTCTAGGCACCGGAAGCACCGCAGAGGTTTTAACGGCAGTAATTTCGCCCGGGCCGAGGACCACCCGACCAAAAGTCGGTTAGCCTCGGCCACTTTGGCGGCCACACCAACGGGACATCTCATCAGGGCAGTGCCCAGACCGGACCTGTCCCTGCGGATCACCCCCACCTTTACAGCGGTGGGCGAGCATTCGCCAACCCTGACAACCGCCTCCACTATGTCCGCTATTACGACCGAGTCATCCAGACCTGAGATGCGCAGATCAGCGCACTTCTCAGGCCTGGACACCACGACGTTGTCCACACCTAGGACCTCCTGCATTTTAGCAGCGAGGATGTCGGCCTTTTCACCTCCGTCAACCCCCGGGAGCTCGAGCAATCGAGCCCCCGTTAGAGCCGTCCTAAACGTCACGGACGGAATGCCCATACCTGCGAGGTCGATTTGCCCCTTGGCCTTCAGGAACAGGCCTTCAAAACTTACCCCCTTGGCCGCAGCGGCCGGCTGCAGCTTGAGGGCTACAGCTGCCGTGCGAGGGGGTCTTAGACTCGGCTTCTTTGGCCGTTTGGGCTTTGCAGCCTTTGCAGCCGGTGCGGGGCCGGTGCCGGACTTAGCCCTCCGCCGGGTGACGACGGTCCAGCTCTCCGATGGCCCCTCTCCAGACGGAGCTGGTGGAGCCGGGTTGGCCGCAACAACCCGCTTCTTCTTCCCCTTCCTCTTGGCCTTGGAAGGGCCAAGTTCTACGGGCGCCGGAGGATTCTCCAGCTGCACCACGAGGCTGGTTCCAGCCCGGGGGGCACCCCCCGATGAGGCCTTGGAGGTCGAGGCCAGCGGCGGACGCAGGCGCACCTCTGGCAACAGCCGCCCCTCTAACGCCTCTAGGCGGGCGTTCACCATCGTTCCCACCGCCTCTATGATGGATCGCTTTAGCGTCTCCAGCTCCAATGGAGCGATTTGAGGCGGTGGGATGCTCGTCTGTGCTGGGGTTATGGCGCTCCGGACTTCTGTCCGGAGTGCGGCCAATTCGCCACACAGTCCCGCCAGTTCGGCCCTTAGGCCGGCATTTTCTATGGCCATCTTGTCCCTCTCCGCTTTCGATACTGAGCTCTGGCACAACTCATATACCGAGCTGCTGATGGCAACGATCGCATCATTGAGCACCTTGGCGAACGACGGCTTTAGGTTGGTCGACTCTCGGAGCACAAAGTCCAACTGAGTCAACCAGTGGTCCACCTCTTGTCTTCGCTCTTGTGGCGAAAGCTCCTCCTCCTCAGGGGCATCAGGCTGGCACTCCCTCTGCTCTGCAGCAGCCACTGTTGTGGGGTGCTCGTCCCGTCCTTTTGGGGCATCAGTCCCGTCAGCCTTAAGGGTCTTCTTCCCACCCTTCTTCTTCTTGAAGCGGCCCTTTCCGTCTCTGGCAGGGCCAGGGGAGTAGCGACCACGGCCGCTCTTCCCGTCCCGCACTTTTTGCGCCTTTGAGGCCGGGCGATCCTCCTCACTGGACAAGCCGCTTTGGCTTGTGTAGTCGTCCAATGCGTGCCGGGGCCGTTTCTGGACTGAACCAGCATCCGACACCCGGCTTTGCGGCCTCGAGAGGGAGGAGTCGTCACTGTACTGCAGCAACGTCCCCGCAAGCTCGGCCCTTGCCCATGAACTACGAGCAGCCTCCATACGCTCCTCCTCAGTTCTCGCAGACGCAGCCTTCCCCACATTGCTACGTTCTGCACCAGTCGTCATATCCGAATCATTTGGTTTCGGTCCTTTTGTCTTGCCAAGGTCAGTCTTTTTGTTTGTGATCGTCTTTTTGTTTTTAAAATCTTCCATAGTAGTCCTAACCTAACCTAACCTAACCTAACCTAACCTAACCTAACCTAACCTAACCTAACCTAACCTAACCTAACCTAACCTAACCTAACCTAACCTAACCTAACCGCAACAAAATAATATTCCACAAAATAAACAATATAGATGAACTTAACATAATAGTAACAAATACCCCAATACAAATTTACACCGACGGAAGTAAACTCGAGTCAGGAGATGTAGGTGCAGCCTACGTGGCATTCCGATACAACACTATCATAAATCAAAAGAAAATAAAACTCTGCAGAACCTGCACCGTCTTCATGGCGGAACTCAGGGCGATCGAGGCAGCCCTGATGTGGATAGAGCGGGAACAAATCCGGGAAACAGTCTACATCCTCTCCGACAGCCTCTCCTCACTAGCTGCAATACAAGACACAAACAATAAAGACCCTACTGTTAACTCGATCCACCACATAATCCAAAACACAAAACAGACCACCACTATAAAATTCGCATGGGTGCGAGCCCACAATAACATCCCGGGCAACGAATGCGCCGACGCCGCGGCCAAAAGTGCAGCGTCGGCAAAAACGGCCACCGACCACAACTTTTTCCCTCTATCGCACTCAAAGAGAATACTAAGATCCGAAACCATGGAAAAGTGGCAAAAGGAGTATGAAGATAGTCCCCAAGGAGCAGGGACTAAAGCATGGTTCACCAACATAGCTCAAATCACCGAATTTAGGACACTTTTCCCAACCAGCTTCGAGCTTACCCAAATTGTTACCGGCCATGCTTACCACAAATCTTACCTAAACCGCTTCAAAATAACATCTGACAGTACATGCCCATGCGACGACACCACAACCCAGAACACAGAACATCTCCTAAAACACTGTCCAATTTTTACCAACACTAGACTTAATCACGAAGGCGCATGCTCAATGCTAAACACAGACCCTTTTAAACTTAACGACATAGCCAAAAACCCCATCGCAATTAAATCTTTCATAACTTTCATCAAATCCATTATAAACAACTTAAAAAGAATAAATCGTACTTAAAAACCTTTAACTGAAAACAAATCTTCTCTGTATCCATTAGCAGAGGAGAAATTAAAAATCGAAACTTAACACCATAATACAATCGAGACGAAATACACATACTCGTACCTAAACATGAAACCTATTAACCCTTTGACTAAAGTCAAAGGGCCCAAAAAAAAAAAAAAAAAAAAAAAAACCTAACCTAACCTAACCTAACCTAACCTAACCTAACCTAACCTAACCTAACCTAACCTAACCTAACCTAACCTAACCTAACCTAACCTAACCTAACCTAACCTAACCTAACCGCTCAAATCACCGAATTTAGGACACTTTTCCCAACCAGCTTCGAGCTTACCCAAATTGTTACCGGCCATGCTTACCACAAATCTTACCTAAACCGCTTCAAAATAACATCTGACAGTACATGCCCATGCGACGACACCACAACCCAGAACACAGAACATCTCCTAAAACACTGTCCAATTTTTACCAACACTAGACTTAATCACGAAGGCGCATGCTCAATGCTAAACATAGACCCTTTTAAACTTAACGACATAGCCAAAAACCCCATCGCAATTAAATCTTTCATAACTTTCATCAAATCCATTATAAACCACTTAAAAAGAATAAATCGTACTTAAAAACCTTTAACTGAAAACAAATCTTCTCTGTATCCATTAGCAGAGGAGAAATTAAAAATCGAAACTTAACACCATAATACAATCGAGACGAAATACACATACTCGTACCTAAACATAAAACCTATTAACCCTTTGACTAAAGTCAAAGGGCCCAAAAAAAAAAAAAAAAAAAACCTAACCTAACCTAACCTAACCTAACCTAACCTAACCTTTTTTTTTTTTTTTTTTTTTTACGTTGGAAAACCCTTTATGGGTTCCCTTCCGCCTCGGGAGAGGCAGAAGGGATATGTGGGAGTCCCCGAAGGTATACCCACTAAAAACCAACGCTGTACCCTCTGTGCCGCTTGTGTCGGGGACCCGGGTGGATGTGTTCACTTCCGCATCCCGACACGGCTTGGCCTTTGCGGGCCTCCGCTCTGGGTGGTCTAAGGGACCACCCACTCCGGCCGAGTGGCGCTGTGTTGGTACAGGTAACACAGCGCCCCCTCTCGAGCCCCTGAACGGGCGTCAGGCTCTCCCGTGCCTGACGCCTTAGGGCTCAGGAGACGCGAAGTTCACTGGGTGACCATCGCGTCTCCTACTTGTGCGGCTGTAGTAGCCGCAGGGCGGGCGGGCTTCGCCGGGGCCTTGGGCCCAGCAGTGCCCTTCGCTTTCCTACCTCTGACCGGCGCAGGAGCGCAGGCCGGGCCTCCGAGCCTGTGGGCAGCTGGCCTGCTCGACGCCGCGCACACTATACAGTGCGGCGCGGCGGAGCATCCCTCGCTCTTGTGGCCCAGCTGCCCGCAACGGAAGCAAACCTGTCCTCTGTCTACCTCTGCGGTGCACTGCTCCCGTACGTGCCCTGCCTCTAGGCAACGGAAGCACCGCAGAGGTTTCATCGGCAGTAGTTTGACCCTGGCCGAGGACCACCCAACTTGAAGTCGGTCAGCCCCAGTCACCTTGACGGCCGCACCGACGGTACACCTTATTAAGACGGTGCCCACTCCGGATTTGTCCCTCCGGATCGCCCCCACCTTTATGGCGGAGGGCAGGCATTCACCAACTTTGGCGACCGCCTCCGCTATATCCGCCGCTTTGATCGAGTCGTCCAGGCCCGAGATACGCAGATCAGCGCACTTCTCGGGCCTGGACACTACGACGTCCTCAGCGCCCAGAACCTCCCGCATTTTTGCCGCGAGGAGGTCGGCCTTTTCCCCACTGTCGACCCCCGGGAGCTCTAGCAATCGAGCCCCGGTTACAGCCGTTCTGAACGTCACGGCTGGGATGCCGAGATCGGTCAGGTTGAACTGCCCTCTGGCTTTGAGGAACAGACTTTCATATGTTACCGCCTTGGCCGCCGCGTCCGGCTGCAGCTTAAGTGCTACAGCCGACGTGCGAGGGGGTCTCAGTCTCGGCTTCCTTGGCCTTTTTGGCTTTGCAGCCTGTACAGCCGGAGCGGGGCCGGGGCCAGGCTTGGCCTTCCGCCGAGTCACCACCGTCCAGCTCTCCGCTGACGCCTCTCCAGCCGGAGCTGGTAGAGCGGGGTTGGCCGGAGCGACCCGCTTCTTTTTCCCCTTTTTGGCCTTGGAAGGGCCAGTGTCGACGGGCGCCGGAGGGTTCTCCAGCTGCGCCACGGGGCTATCTCTAGCCAGGGGGGCTTCTCCCAACGAGGCCCTGGAAGTTGCGGCCAGCGGCGGACGCAGGCGCACCTCCGGCAAGAGCCTTCCCTCCAGCGCCTCTAGGCGGGCGTTAACCATCGTCCCCACCGCCTCAATTATGGAGCGCTTAAGCGTCTCCAGCTCAAGCGGAGCGATTGGAGGCGGCGGGGCACATGTCTGACTCGAGTTTTTCGCACTCCGGACCTCATTCCGAAGCGCTTCCAACTCACGGCGGAGTTCACCCAGTTCGGCCTTTAGGCCGAGATTCTTCTTGGCCGCTTTCTTTAGGTCGGCCGTCGAGTCCATCACCTTTTCACACAGCTCATACACAACATTGCCGATTTCCCTGGTCGACTCCTCTAGCCGTGCAACCAGCGACGGCTCCAAGTGGAGCGACTCATCGGCAATGTTGTTGACCTCGTGCAGCCAGCTATATGCCTCCTCCCTCATCTCCTGCGGCGAGGGTTCCTCTTCGGCAGAGGTCTCAGGCCGGTCTGGCTCTGCGGCAACCTCCTTAGCCCTGGCTTTAGCCAGGCCCATGTCCGCCTTTGTTATGGGTCGCTTCTTAAAGCGACCCTTCTTGTCCCTGCCTGGGCCAGGGGAGGAGCGACCGCGGCCGCTCTTCCCGTCCCGCACCTTTGGGGCCTTTGATGCCGGTAGGTCCTCGTCGCCAGAGGAGGCGCTTTCGCCCCTGTCCTCGCCCACGCAGTTCCGGGGCCTTTTTTGGGCGCACCCAGCATCGGACACCCGACTTTGCGGCCTCGAGAGGTCATCCTCGCTGCACTGCAGCAACATCCCCGCAAGCTCGGCTCTTGCCCACGCTCTGCGGTTAGCCTCCTCCTCCGTGTCTTTCGCAGACGCAGCCACCCCCCCTGCGCTACGTACTGCACCAGTCACCTTCTCCTTGGGAGCAGCCCGAAGCCGCTCTACCACTACCCTCGCGGATGCACTGCATCCCGCACCATCCAACTTGTCCAATCCAGCTTGCTGTTTCGGTCCTTTTTTCGCGCCAAGGTCGTCTGTTTGTATTGTGTTCGTCTTTTTGTTTGTGTTTTTATTTTCCATCTTGTTCCCACGATAATGGGGGAAGTGGGGGTCCACCGGGACAGAGACCCCTGTATCCCGGTAACCCTTTGTACGCCTGGGGGGCGGGAAGTACCCAGGGGGGGACCGCTAAGGGCTGGTGTCCGTTCCAGCCGCTCTTGCGAGCACCCGGCGCCACGGACCGCAGCGCCGAGATCCACGGATTTTTTAGTGAGGTTTACTCCTCTCGGTCCGGCCGGTTAAGGCAGGACCCCCGGTTCTGAGTGGGCCGTGAGACATGTCCACGACACCCAAACAGAATAACGGGATCGCCCGACGTCGGCAAAGCCGAGTGCACTTGGCAAACGCGCCGCGCGAAACACACCGTCTCCTTTCGGAGCCTTCCATTCATACATCACGCTTTCGCGGTTCATCCATCACCTTTGGACTGACACACACTCAGACATCCATCACCTTTACCCCCCCAACCCCTTACCCCCCCAACCCCTGCGCCGCCCGCGCCGCGCTACAGTCCTCTCTGAAAGCAGAGAGGTACCGAGAGCGGCGCGAGCGACGCATTACCCCCCCGTCGCCGGTCTGCCCCAGACCCCCTCCGAAGAGGGTGAAAGAGGCAGACAAAACGCGACTCCCTAGCCGGACTATCCGCCACCGTCGACCACCTCGACAGGGATGCTGAAGAGGTGGTCGGCGGTGCCCAGGGTGCACCACGAGGAGGTTGTCCAGCAAGCACCCCAACCTAACCTAACCTAACCTAACCTAACCTAACCTAACCTAACCTAACCTAACCTAACCTAACCTAACCTTTTTTTTTTTTTTTTTTGTTTTCGCTGGGAAATGCTGTTACGCATTCCGTCTGGACTCGGGGGAACCCAGACGGATATGTGGGACTCCTGGACGACTGTCCAGCCTACCCACTAAAACCCAGCGGTCTGACCTCGCCGCTGAAATACGAAGCGCCACAGGATCTTCGTCAACTGTGACGCCCCAGCGGCTGGCCTGGCAGTGAGCACCAGGCCGCAGACTTCAGGACGGGTGAGACACCCCCGTCTGTCCAGGGACTTGGCTTGACCATGGGGCCCCCCGACCCCTTAGCCAAAGCCCCTCCCTCCACTACGGCGGCGGCAGAAGATGCGCATAGCGCCTCTGGCGTCTGCCCCGCCGGACTCTACGGATCGGGTCAGCGAGGGCATCCTCCTCTCTGACCCTCTCCGCGGCCTCCTTCTCTGCAAGCACTGCTTCACAGAAGGAGACCATTGCCTCCCAACAACCTCTGCTTCCAAGCATGGCCTCGACTATGCTTCGGAGCGAGAGGTCTACTCCCACCACGCTCATCAATGCGTGCCTCTGAACGCCCCACGCCGGGCACTCCTCCACTGTGTGGCGCACTGTGTCCGACGGTGCCTCACACGCGTGGCAGACAGGGGTCGCCTCCCTCCTCGCTATCCGGTGCAGGTACTCACCGAAGCACCCGTGCCCGGTGAGTACCTGCACCAGCCTGTATGTTAGCGGCCCTCGCTTTTTGAGCCAGGCCGCTAAATGAGGTCGGACCGCCTCCACTGTGGCCCGGCCATATTGGGGGGACTCCAACAGCTCCCCCCACCTCTGCACAACCGCCTCCTGTGCCCGCCTTCTTATGCGCCGTGCCGCGTCCCAGTCCGGTACGGCGCCCCTCAACCGCTCATTCTCTCGAAAGGCGTAGACCGCCGCAAGTACTTCCGCCTCGAGCTCCCAAGGAGGATCACCCGCCAAGAGCGTGGCTGCCGTCCAAGACACCGTCCGGTACCCTCTTATGGCTCTCAACGCTATGATCCTCTGCGGTCTCCGCAAGAGGATCTTGTTTGAGGCGTTGAGAGCCTCCGCCCAGATGGGGGCCCCGTACAGAGCCATACTCCGGATTATTCCGGAGTACAGCCGCCTGCACGTTGACTTCGGCCCCCCTAAATTGGGCAACAGCCTCCCCAGCGCGGCGGCGGCAGAGACGAGTTTCGGGGCAAGCCGGGTGAAATGAGCCCCGAACCCCCAGCGTCCATCCAGTGTAAGGCCCAAATATTTCATTTGGGCCCCCAGCGTTATGGTAACCCCATTGACGTTTATATGAGCGCCACGAGGGGGCCCTCGCCGTGGCCCATGAAAGAGGAGAGCCTCCGTCTTCTCCAGAGCGACCTCGAGACCCAGCTGGCAGATACGGTCCACTACCAGCGTGGTCCCGACCGTCGCCCTACGAGCCGCCTCCTCCCAGTTTCTCCCCCTTATTGTGACGAGGGTGTCATCCGCATAACACAACACCCTCATCCCGGGCAGGAGCGGCCCCCGAAGGATCCAATCGAACCCGATGTTCCACAGGGTAGGGCCCAGCACCGACCCCTGTGGAACCCCTCGCTCGACCCGTCGATGGCGCAGCTCGCCGGCTCTTCCCTCCCAAACCACCTGACGGTCCCGCAGATACGCCATCAACAGCCTCTCGAGATAGAAGGGCACTCCGTGATATCGGAGTGCCTCCCCAAGAGTTTCAAACGGGAGGCTGTTGAAGGCGTTCCGCACATCCAAAGAGACCGCCAGGACCACCTCCCCTCCCTCAACAGCCTCCCTTGAGAGGTTACGCAGCTGACTGAGGGCGTCCGTCGTCGAACGACCAGCCCTAAATCCCCACTGAGCCTCGGATAACCGGGGCCCAACTTCTTCAAGGTGCCGGACGAGGCGGGAAACGAGAATTCTCTCAAAGAGCTTCCCCACCTCATCCAAGAGCACAATGGGTCTGTATGCCGACGGCTGATCAGGTGGACGTCCTTCCTTCGGAAGAAGGCACACCCTCCCCTCCTTCCACAGTTTCGGGAACTGTCCGGCGCGGAGACACTCGTCAAACAGTTCCCGAAGCTGACTTCCCAAGGTCTCTGAAGCGACTGCTACAATTCTGCCCGGCACCCCATCCGGTCCTGGTGCTCTCTTCCGTGCCCGAAGACGTTCCAGAGCCCCGTCCATTTCCTCGTCTCGAACAGGGGGAGCCAGACCAGCCTCAGCAGCCACAGGGCGGGGAGACGTCATCCTTGGGGGGATGAAGTTCTCCACAGCCCTCGGGAACAGTCCGTCCATGATCCTCCCAAGGAGGTCCGGGGGAAGGGTCTCTGTCGCAGGGGCAGTATAACCGCGGAGTTTTTTCCGGGCTGCGTGAAATGGCCTTCCCCAGGGATTTCTGTCCAGGTCAGCCAGAACCTCCTCATCTGCCTGCTCTTTGGCCCGACAGATGGCCTGCTGGAGCTCCTCTTTCACCCGATCAAAGGCGTCTTTCAGCCGGGCCTCCACGGCTGGATCACGACCGTCGTGCCTGCGACACCGCACGTATTGTCTACGTGCAGCGTTGCATGCCATTCTAAGCTCTTCTATTTCGGGTGACCACCAATATAGCCTGCGACGATCTGTCCGGCGCCGGGCCCTCGGCATGGCCGCATCGCAGACTCTCGTCAACGCCCTGCGCATGCGGTTGGCCAGCTCGTCAATACTGGCTCCCTGACCAGTTCCGGCATAGGTCCAGCGCTGTACGATGGCCGCCTCTTCCGCTAATTCCGGGTCCATTCGGCTCAGGACCCAGCGCGGGAAGTGGTTGGGCCCCCTAAGAGGGTCCGTCGTTTCTGGCGGGGTGGAGATTCCAAATCGGATGTATCTGTGGTCCGATAAGGTCTCTACACCCGTTTCAACCCTCCAGTCCGAGATCCTTTGTGCGACAGCGGGGGTGGCGAACGTGAGGTCCACCACGGACCCCCCCGTATGCCGCACGCATGTGTGGATCTCCCCCCTGTTTAGGAGGGAAAGTCCACACATGAGGGCCCAAACCAGGACAGCCCTTCCTCTGGCGTCAGTGGTGGGATTTCCCCACTCCCTGGCCTTCGCATTCAAGTCGCCGAGCACAAACGCAGGCCTCGACGACCACCTGATAAGGGCATTCCTGACGGAGTCCAGATACGTCTCGAACTCCGCTAGGGTGCGATTAGGGGAGAAGTACGTCCCGACTACCACATATCCCCCCCACTCGGCCACCACGTACCCTGCCCCCCTCTCCAAGGTTGAGAGGGGAGTATCGGAACCACCTCTAATGGTGATTGCCACCAGACCGTTTAAGTCCCCAGCCCAGTGTGAGTGCTGAGGGACATAGTAAGGCTCGCAAGCCACCGCCACACTAACCGCCCACTCCGCCGTAGACTGCAAGAAGAGATCTTGTGCCCCGGCGCAGTGGTTTAAATTCGCCTGGAGGAAGGTAATATGCCGTCTTGGATTCATTCTGACATGTTACCTTCCTCGCGCGCCTGTTGGCGTCCAGTCGCTGCTGCAGCCGAGGTCCGGGCGGCCGCCTTTCCTTTCGTGTGAGGGGGGTTACATTGCGCCCCCCCCCATCTGGTGCCCAGAAGGCCTGCCGGCATCGGAGCACACCGCGCACCTCAGCGCGGCCGTGCATCCTGCTGCTGTGTGGCCAGCGCATCCGCAGCGGAAGCACAAGGTTCCACGGTCCACTGCGGAAGGGCACATCGCCCTAGTATGGCCAATGCCCATGCATTTGAAGCAGCGCATGGGGCGTTGCTGCAGTGCCTCAACTTTAGCCGAGCTCCAGCCGACTAGGAGTTTGCCGGCATCGACAAGCACTTTCGCCGCCGTCACTGGGCACTGAACCACAACAGCACCCATACCTCCCGGACCAGTCCGCACCTCCCGGGCTCTAATCAGCTCCGTAGCACAGCTCCCCACCCTTGCCACTGCAGCGACCACCTTCTCTTTAGTGGCCGAATCGTCTAAGCCAGAAATCCGAATTTCAGCGGATTTTGTAGGCCGGGCGACCTCGGCCATCCCCTCTAAGGCAGTGCGAAGTTTCTCCGCCAGCTGGTCAGCCTTTTCTGGAGTCTGGCCCTTCGGCAGCTCCAGCAGCCTAGCCCCAGTGGCTGAGCGGCGGAACTTCAAGGAGTCGATGCCCAGCTCCACCAGGTTCACCCTCTCCTCCGCCTTAGCCAAAATCTGGCTGTAGGATACGCCCGCAGCGCTTGCATCCTCTCGCAGCGTAATTACTACAGCTGCGGTGCGGGGAGGGGTAAGCTTTGGAGCTGCTGGACGAGGAGCCGAGGCATTCGTCACACGGGGAGCCGGCGCATCCGTAGAATGGGGGGTCGCCGGAGGTGCTGACCTCTTTCCCTTCCCCTTCCCTTTCTTGGACCTGGTGACGACCGTGAACCCGTCCTCTTGTCCCGCAGGGGTAGCCACAGGAGCCGATGCTGAAATCGGCTTATCAGGGGCCGATGAGTTTGCAGCTTTAACCGCTCTCGGTCGCCCAGTCGTCTTCGTCCGGCCCGCAGATGGCCCAGGCCGAGCCCTCACTGGCTCCTCCACCTCCGACACAATTGCAGCCGCCTGCCGCCTATTATCTGCCGCCAACGGTGGGCGGTGCAAAACTGCAGGCAGCAAGCGCTCCTCAATTCCGGCAAATCGAGCACTTACCATTTCACCCACCGAAACGACAATGGAGCGCCTGAACTCCTCCATCATATCACCATCAAGCGCCGGTGGGGGAGGCATTGACGAGCGGACGTCCGCCATCGAAGTCCTCATCGCCTCAAATTCACGGCGGTGTGCCCCCAATTCAGCCTTGAGGGAGTCAATCTCCTTGCGAAGGAGACCATTGTCCCTCCTGAGTCGGCGGGTCTCATCAGCCTCCGGCCTTGCCACAAGAATGTCGACAATCTCTTGCATCTTTGTCGCCGCATCCTTCAGCCGCTTAACAAATGGCCCCTGAAGGTGCCCAGACTTCTTGGCAACCTCCAGGATTGTCGCCACGTTATGACCAGCCAACGCCCGTAATTCCTCCGCTGGAAGCGCCTCCGCATCAAAGTTATCTCGAGTCTCCTCCTCTGTTATATCCAAGACCGGCTCTACTACCTTGCGGAACGCTTTGGCCCTCAGAGCCTTGTCAAAGGCCACCTCTCTATCCTCTGCCTCGAGAGCTCTGAGCTCCGCCCTTGAACGTGTCAGTCCCGATCCACGTTTAGAACCAGAGGTCTTTCCACGGCGCGCTGTGGTTATTTTCGCCGCAACTACGCTCACCTCACTGTCCGAGCCAGAAACCTCTGACTCCACCACATTACACCTTCTCTTCCCCTTTCCTCTACCTTCAGGATTGTCCGAGTCAGAAACCATCGCTGAGCCTCAGACCAAAACACCTGAATAAAAATGGCCTTTTAAACAAGCAGACACGTCAACGAGCTAAAAGTGGCGGAAATTAATCGACGCAAACACTTCTACCCATATGTCCGCAAATGTCTACAAGCAGACACCTCAACGAGCTAAAAGTGGCGGAAATTAATCGACGCAAACACTTCTACCCATATGTCCGCAAATGTCGTAGTTAACCGCAAAGACTACGACGTCACAGTGCACTTTAGCCGAACACCGGTCTGCCACTCCGTTACGGTGGTCAGAACCGGGTCGTTGCCCAGGGAACGCGACGAGGACGCAAGCACTGTGGGGGGTTCCCCAACCTAACCTAACCTAACCTAACCTAACCCAACACAATCCAAATAGACGCAGCAACACTGATGTGTTGCCTAGTCTCATTTGCGCACACACACACCCCACACACACACACTCTCCAATAACACACCCCAAGCACGTCACCACACCCAAACACTACAATCACGGCTCCATCATCAATAAATTGACATATACAATATTCATGAGAATATTCTACACATGCATATAAACTGAATGGAGCCGCGAAGAACACACAACACACAAACCCGTCGTGTTCGTCGAGCGCGTGACGAAATCGTTGAGAATAATATATTACAGATTATTATCCAAATTTTAAATATTTCTTTTTAAATAATTCCACAATTATACAAAAGTATAATTTTACAATCTGATATACATTTTACATTTTACAACCTATAATTTATTTTACAACTTACAATTTTCTACAATTTTAAAAACCTAATAATACCTTACATTTTAATTTGCAATTTATTTTACAGTTTATTCAACAATTTATTATATTATACAATGTTAGCTGTAAGAATTTAAATGGAAATATACATATTTTAACTTATACAATTTACAATAACAAATGAAACATTATTTACAATCAATACAAACAATAATACCAAATCATTTGTACTTTAATTCTGATTTAAAGCAAATACAATCCAAACCGAAAAATAAATATCGCTGATTCTATATACACGCCGCACTGTGATAAAATATACAAACAAGAAAATAATAGTAATACAGAACTAAAACTTAATATGGAAATATATAAAACAACAAACAAAGGAAACTGAACATATTAAATTAAAAGATTTTCATAGAAAACTAAAAATATTAACAAGGTCTCTGACTCTGTTAGAGGAGACGCGGCAGATTGGGCACACTAAGTGCACAATCACAAAAAAAAAAAAAAAAAAAAAAAAAAAAAAAAAAAAAAAAAAAAAAAAAAAAAAAAAAAAAAAAAAAAAAAAACTCTGCAGAACCTGCACCGTCTTCATGGCGGAACTCAGGGCGATCGAGGCAGCCCTGATGTGGATAGAGCGGGAACAAATCCGAGAAACAGTGTACATCCTCTCCGACAGCCTCTCCTCACTAGCTGCAATACAAGACACAAACAATAAAGACCCTACTGTTAACTCGATCCACCACATAATCCAAAACACAAAACAGACCACCACTATAAAATTCGCATGGGTGCGAGCCCACAATAACATCCCGGGCAACGAATGCGCCGACGCCGCGGCCAAAAGTGCAGCGTCGGCAAAAACGGCCACCGACCACAACTTTTTCCCTCTATCGCACTCAAAGAGAATACTAAGATCCGAAACCATGGAAAAGTGGCAAAAGGAGTATGAAGATAGTCCCCAAGGAGCAGGGACTAAAGCATGGTTCACCAACATAGCTCAAATCACCGAATTTAGGACACTTTTCCCAACCAGCTTCGAGCTTACCCAAATTGTTACCGGCCATGCTTACCACAAATCTTACCTAAACCGCTTCAAAATAACATCTGACAGTACATGCCCATGCGACGACACCACAACCCAGAACACAGAACATCTCCTAAAACACTGTCCAATTTTTACCAACACTAGACTTAATCACGAAGGCGCATGCTCAATGCTAAACATAGACCCTTTTAAACTTAACGACATAGCCAAAAACCCCATCGCAATTTAATCTTTCATAACTTTCATCAAATCCATTATAAACAACTTAAAAAGAATAAATCGTACTTAAAAACCTTTAACTGAAAACAAATCTTCTCTGTATCCATTAGCAGAGGAGAAATTAAAAATCGAAACTTAACACCATAATACAATCGAGACGAAATACACATACTCGTACCTAAACATAAAACCTATTAACCCTTTGACTAAAGTCAAAGGGCCCAAAAAAAAAAAAAAAAAAACCTAACCTAACCTTTTTTTTTTTTTTTTTTGTTGTCGAGGAGGAAATCTTCAAAAGATCCCCAGGTCTCTTGTGGGAGAGGCCTGGGGTATGTGGGATTTTTACCCACTAAAACCTCCCCGGTGGCCGCCTTCAGCACGTCGGAGATGCACCGGGTTCTCCTTGCGGAACTTCGCCGATGCCCCTCATATGCTTTGCTCCTTAGTGGGAGCTCGTCCCGGGGGGAGCAGATGTTCGCCCTCCCCTGCACCGTCTCAGTGCACGGCGGCGGGGAGCCACACCCGCCACCGTCCTCCTCAGGGTCGTCGTCGTCATGGAACGCCCGGGGCCCACACCCTGGACGTTCTCGACCCCGTGGGTAGCCCGTTGTTTAGTGCCCTGGGCAATAGGGCCGGGAGGCCCCGACGAGGCGCAGCACGGCGCCTACGTCGGCGAGCGGGATCGGCTCTCTCCCGATCCCGCTCAGCGGACTCTTTCCGGGACATTACAGTCTCACAGAATGAGGTCACAGCCCCCCACGCCGCTTCCCCGGACAGCATTGCCGAAATTACGCTGCCCAGAGAGAGATCCGGTCCGATCCGTTGGACCAGTGTCCGCCGTTCCTCGTCCCACGCGGGACACGCCTCGAGCGTGTGCTGGGCGGAATCATTGTCTCCTCCACAGTGGTGGCAATTGGCTGTTGGTTCGCGCCCTATCTTGCACAGATAATGACTAAAACAGCCGTGTCCAGTGATTATCTGTGCAAGCCTATATGTGACTCGCCCCGTCTTCCTCCTCACCCAGGTATCGAGTACCGGCAGGAGAGCGCTGATGACGCGTTTGCGCGCGTATCGCTCATCAGAGAGCCGCGCGCGCCACTCCTCGAAAGCGCGTCTCCGCTCCCGCCGTCGTATCGCTTCGAGCGCTGGTGCCTCCTCGCCCCTCTGGCGGGCTACGCGGATCCGGTCGTAGACCCTCGCGTCCATGTCCGCCAGGATGTCCAAAGGCGGGAAGCGCGCCAGAATCGTCGCCGCCTCAAAGGATATCGTGCGGTATCCTCGCGCGACTCGGATGGCCATCCTCCGCTGCAGACTGTATATCTTGGTCCTGCAGCGTCGGATTCGTAACCGCGGAGCCCATACAGGGGCCCCGTAGACCACCACAGATCGCACGACCCCCGCATAGAGGCGGCGAACTTCCTCCATCGGCCCCCCAAGGTTGGGCAGCAGTCTGTGCAGAGCACCCACTACCCTCTCGACCCGGGGGACTAGGCGCTCGAAATGCTCCTCGAAGCCCCAGCGGCTGTCCAAGGTAAGGCCCAGGTACTTCATGTACCGCCCCACCCGGACCGGCGAGTCTCCCACGCGGACCCACGACTCGGGCGGTTCCCTGCTCCTAGGCAGTCCGTGGAACCATAGCGCCTCGGTCTTATGAGGCGCTATTTGAAGGCCCAACTCGCGGATCTTGGCAACGACCAGTGAGACCCCCAGCTCGGCGAGCCTCGTGGTCCCCTCGAAGGTCTCCCCGCTGGCAATGACCAACGTGTCGTCCGCATAGCAGACGACACTTACGCCGGCAGGGAGTTCAACACGCAGAACTGCGTCATATGCCAGGTTCCATAAAAGGGGCCCCAACACGGAGCCCTGCGGAACACCGCACAATACCTCCCTCCGGTGCACTGCACCGTCCTGTCCCACGTACGAAATGTACCTGTCGCGCAAGTAGCCCCCGACGATAATGGCCTGCAGGTAGGGGGGCACACGATGGTGTGACAGCGCCCCCCCCAATCGCGTCCCAGGGCAGGGAATTAAAGGCGTTAACAATGTCGAGGCTTATCGCCAACGCCACGCCACCCTGGGAGACAGCCTGCTCCGACAGGGAACGGACGCGAATGATCGCATCGATCGTTGAACGTCCCTGCCGGAAGCCATACTGGCTATCCGCCAAGTCTGGGCCGACACGGGACAGATGCCCGCTGAGACGACAGGCGATGACGCGCTCAAAGAGCTTGCCAGTCTCGTCCAGCAGACATATGGGACGGTATGCCGAGGGAGAGTCCGCAGTTCTGCCTTCCTTCTTCAGGAGGACCAATCTAGCCTCCTTCCAGGCCGTGGGGAACGTAGCAGTACGGAAGCAGTTGTCGAACAGCTGCCTCAACGCGCCCCCCAGGGCAGCCAGAGCCAACGCCAACGCTCGGCCCGGTATACCGTCGGGTCCTGGCGCGGTGTTCTTGGCGCGCATGCGGCCAACGGCTCGGTCTAGCTCCTGCTCGGTCACCCCCAACTCATCGGAATAATCCGAAGGTGTCGAGGGGATTGAGGGACTGGCTGGCGCCGCTGGGAAGAGCGTACGGATTACTCTTTCCAGCAACTCCGGCTCGAGGGTTTCCGTTACCGGGGGCATCCAGGGGCGGAGCTTCCCAAGTACCACCTTGTAGGGGCGCCCCCACGGATCCCTGTCCAAGCCCTCCAGGAGCTCGTTCCAGCACCGACTCTTGGCATCCGCAATGGCGAATTGGAGCGCCTTTGTAGCCGTTCGGTACGCCGCGTACGCGCTGGCTGTCTCCTCGGCTGAGGCTCGCCTTCTTCTCCGGGCTCTGGTGTACGCGCGACGACATCGCAGACAGACCGCACGCAGCTGCGCGATTTCCGCTGACCACCAGTACGCCTGCCCTCGCTTCGGGTTTCCGGCTCGGGGCATGGCGGCGTCGCAGATGACCGTCATGGTATCCCGGAACCAAATTGCCATCCTCTCCGGATCGGATCGAACCTCTTGGGCGATTTCCGGCCACGCCGCGACGTTGGCGGCGGCCTCGAGAAGATCCCGATTTAGCCGCTTGAGAGACCAACGACGCGGGGGGCTGCCTCCTCGGCGACGAGAGTTGTTGGGGCGGCGGATGGCCACATCGAATACAATGTGGCGGTGGTCAGAAAGGGTGACCACCTCCTCGGCGACCCGCCATCCGGATAACATGGCCATGGCAGCGGGAGTCGCCCATGTGAGATCCACGATCGACTCCCCCTGCCACCGCACGCATGTGCTGACGGACCCTCGGTTCACAAGCCGGAGGTCTAACGCAGCCGCCCATTCCAGCAGCGTCTCTCCCTTTGCATCGTCCCTAGGTCCGCCCCACGCTCTGGCGTGGGCGTTGAAGTCCCCCAGGACGATGAGCGGACGGGGTAGGCATCTGCGTATGCAGTTCGCCAGCCCGTCCAGGTATGCCTCGTAATCGGCGAGGGACCTGTTGGGAGAGACGTAGCAGCCCACTACGGCCAGAGGGCCCCACTTGACCGCTACGAAACCTTGTCCCCTCTCTAGGAGGGAGCACGGAGGGACCCTTTCGCCCCCACCCCAGTACACCGCTACTGAGGCGGCGTTGTCCCCGAACCAGCGAGGATGGTCCGGGACGTTATATGGCTCCGCCATAACGGCAAGGGCAACCGACCTCTCCGCAACAGTTTGCAAAAGCAGGTTCTGTGCGTTGCGGCAGTGGTTCAGGTTGCCCTGGAGGATCGTTGGTTGTACAGACATCAACGAACCTCCATTGCCTCCTGCGAGCCTGCACCCGCTGCGCTGGCAGTAGCCGCGACGACCGTCTGGTTGGTGGAAGCAGGGGGGGCTTTGCCCTTCCCTTTGCTCTTGGGTGGGGTACACTTCTTAGTACCCAGCCTATGGTCCGCCTTACAGCCCTTGTCAGCGCACAGCGGGCACCTTGGGGCTTGCGCGGTGCAATTGCGGGCCACGTGTCCAGGCTCACCGCAATTGTAGCACCGTGCACTCCTGTTGGCCTCGTTGGGGCACTTGCTGCCCACGTGTCCCCCCTCGAGACACCGGAAGCACCGCAGAGGTCGCGTTTCCAACGCCTCAACCCTCGCCAGACCCCAGCCTATGCGGAGAGTTTTGGCCGCTACCAGTTTGCGCATTGCCTCCAGAGGGACACGGGTCCACGCGGTCCCAAATGAGGTGCCTCCTCGGCGGACGTCGCCAACTTTGACTTCGTCCGCACGGCACCCACCTGCCTCCGCAACGGCCACCACAACTTCCTCGGGGGTGACCGCATCGTCTAGCCCAGTGACCCTCATCTCTCCGGTCTTAGTGGGGCGGCTGATGCGCACGCCGTATTCGGCCAGGACCTCGCGCATCTGCGCTGCCAGCCTATCCGCCTTGTCCCCGTTATCGGGTCCGGTGACCTCGAGCAGGAGCCCACCAGTTACGGCTCTCTTCTGGCCTACCGAGTCGATGCCGAGATCCGACAGACGGATTTTGCTTTTAGCAGCGGCCATCACCTCGGCATAAGTGGCGGTTGCACCCTCGGGGATCGTCACTGCGATCGCGGCGGACTTCGGGGGTTTGGGCGGCTTCCTCTTTCCCTTATTTCCACGCCTCTCGCTGGGTGGAGGGTGACGTGCAGTCCGAGGAGTCTGCATCGGCCCCCCGGTGGGCACTCTGGGCTTGGCCTTTGCCTTTCTGGCGGTGACCACGGCCCAGGTCTCAACCGTCGGGGGTGCGGCGGCCACGGGAGCGACTGCCTGCGGCCTAGGTGTTGGCACAGGGGGTACTTCAGGCACCGGAGGTGGTAGTAAAGGTGCCTGCCTTCCCCTGGAGCGTTTGGGCTTTTTGGCCTTTTTGGCCTTCTCTGGGGCCCGCGGTTGTGCTGCTGATGGGCCCGGGACTTGGGGCGTCGGGGTTGGTAGCATCACCCGTGTGTCAGACGCGAGGGGTGGTCTCACCCGCTTTTCGGGGAGGAGTCTATCCTCGAGGGACTCAAAGCGCGCATTCATCATACTCCCCACCTGTAGCATGATGACGCGAGCCACCTCTTCCCATCCCCCTTCCGGACCCTGTGGAGCGGTCGGCGTGCGAGGTGCAGCCGTATCCGTGCGCGCCATCGTTTTACGGACCTCAGCGAGTTCTTCGCGCAGTGCTGCCACCTCGGATTGCAGGCGCGTATTCGCAGCCTGCAAGCGTGCAGTCTCCTCCACGACTGTCCTCGAGCTAAGAGTCTCAGTCGCCGCCTGGATAGAGGCCACAGCATCTTTTAGGGCCTTCTGGAAGGTACCCTTCAGATGGCTGGACCTCTTTGCTACCTCGAGCACCACGTCCAGCTCTCGTTCCACCAGCTCCTGAAGCTCCGTGGCGTTGGGGCCCTTGGATGAGACCAAGATCCCTGTCTTGGCTTTCGCCGCTCTCGCCAAATCGGATGTGGCGACTATCGCCGTCTCAGCGCGAGGTTCTAGCGTTTCGCGCCCTGCGGCTGCAACTGGTGCCTTCTTCTTTGTCGGCGGTGGAGTGTCCGGGCGCTTCATAAAGCGTCCCCTCCCATTCCGCGCACTTGTTGGCTCTGCCGATTGAGGGCGGCCTCTTATCGACGGGGACCCCATATTTACGGGGCGGCCTCTCCCCGCCGTTGCCACCTTGGGCGGCGGCTCCACGTCCTCCCCATTTGAGGATGACGTCGAGCCGCACGACCCTCCCCGCTGTCATTTTTGCCGGGCCGCTGCCTCCGATGATATTGAGCAGCCCAGTATTAAAGAGCCGGTAACTATGGAGTCGCGAGAAATGAGTACTCGCGGCTCCATAGCACCGGGGAATTCGGCGTCCGAAGACGCGAGGCGATCGTTGCTCCCCCCCAGAATACGATGGGAGCTTTGAACACGACCCTGGGATCGTGTGGCGGATTCTCCGACTTGGTCGGTACCACCCTGGGGTAATATGTTTACCTGATTCGCCTGCATTTTTGTTGTTTCCTTTTTAAGGGTGTGGTCCCTGTATCCCCTCCCCCCAGCGCTAGTGACGGGGTTTCGCCCCCCCGCCTTTCAGCATTCAGGCACGCTAGACCCCCTGCATTGGGCAGGCCGCAGCACCATTCTTCGCGGACATTGCACCCTCTCCTCTTACATACATCACGCTCTCACCATTCATCCATCACCTTTACCCCCCCAAAAACCCCTTACCCCCCGTCGCCGGTCTGCCCCCGACCCCCTCCGAAGAGAGTGAAAGAGGCAGGCAAAACGCGACTCCCAATGCCAGACTATTCGCCACCGTCGACCACCTCAACAGGGAAACTGAAGAGGTGGTCGGCGGTGCCCAGGGTGCACCACGAGGAGGTTGTCCGGCCTAGCACCCCAACCTAACCTTTTTTTTTTTTTTTTTTTTTTTTTTTTTTTTTTTTTTCGGGGGGGAAATCCTCATGGATACCCGGCCACGCGGGGCCGTGGCGCGGGTTATGCCGGACTCCTACCGGCTAAAACCCCCCCGGCACTCCCGCCTCGTCTATGAGGAGGAGGACTAGGGAACTGGCAGAGCCTTTACATCTAGTCCCTCTCAGACGACCGCCCGCCTTTACAGCGGGCCCTTCACGCCCCTCCCTTTGGGAAGGGGCCCGGGAATGACCGCGAGTGCTCGGCCATTCCCGCTCCGCGATGGTGGCGAATAGTGCGGTGCAGGAGAAGGCGCCCCCGCGCCTGTCTCCCGCTATTCGCCACCAGGAGGGAGACGACGATCGTACAATCGCCTTCTCCCTCCTCTTCTTCGCCTACGGAGCGGCGCTGCGAGAGGGTCGTCCTCCCGCGCACGCTCCGCTGCTTCCTTCTGCGACATCACTTCCTCGCAGAAGGAGGCGACTGCCGCCCAGGCCTCCTCGCCTCCCAGCATAGAGCTGACCACGCTGGGAAGCGACAGGTCCAGCCCAACCACCGCGATAAGATTGCGGCGCAGTTCGGACCAGGCGGGGCACACCTCGAGGGTGTGCTGTGCCGTGTCCTCCGGCGCGCCGCAATCGTGGCACGCCGGGGTTTCCTCCCTCCGGATTCGGTGCAGGTGGGATCCGAAGCATCCGTGGCCAGATAACACCTGCACCAGACGGAAGGAGAGGAAACCGTGGGACCGCTCGAGCCAGTCCTGCAGTACTGGCCCGAGCGCGTCCAGCGTTCGACGGCCAAAGGCGGCGGAGGCGAGGTCCTCCGTCCAATGGTGGACGATTGCTGCCCTCGCCTCTCGCCGGACGGCCTCCCGCTCTTCTGCGGCGGGGTGCTCCCCGAGCGCCCTTCGCCGCGCCGTCCACTCGTAGACTCTGGCAAGCACCCACGCCTCGAGCTCCCAAGGAGGGGTGCCGGCCAGAGCGCACGCTGCCGCGAAGCCTACCGAGCGGTAGGCTCTCGCCACCCGGAGTGCAATGGCCCTTTGGGGCCTGCGGATGGCGGTGGCGTTCTCCCTCCTGTGGAGGGAGTCCGCCCAGATGGGAGCCCCATATAGGGCCATACTCTTTAGAATGCCGGCATACAATTGCCGGCATCGCGCCTTAGGCCCTCCCAGGTTCGGGAGGAGCCAGGAAAGGGCATCCGCGGCCCTCAGCAGGCGGGTCGACAGCGCGCTGAAGTGCGGGCCGAAGCGCCACCTGCTGTCGAGTATGAGGCCCAGATATTTCATCTGGGCCCTGACCGCGATTGTGACGCCCTCCACGACGATGTGGGCGTCAGGAGGGGTGCGCTGCCGAGGCCCGTGGAAGTACACGGCCTCGGTCTTATTCAGCGCCACCTTCAATCCTAGGCGGCGGATCCTTCCTGAGACTAAGGATCCGCCAGCCGAGGCCAGACTGGCCGCCTCCCTGTAATCCCTCCCCCGGGCAGTGAGAAGAGTGTCATCCGCATAGCAGATGACACTCGTGCCACGGAGGAGGGTTCCCCGCAGGAGCCAATCGAAGCCGATGTCCCACAGCAGGGGTCCTAGGACCGACCCCTGTGGGACACCGGACTCCGCGCCATACCGCCTAACTCTGGCCGTCTTGTCCACGAGGAGGACAGCTCGGTCCTCCAAGTAGCTGGCCAGGAGTTGGCGCAGATACTGAGGCACTCCGTGGTACCGGAGTGCCTCCAAGATTGTCGAGTGGGGGACGGAGTTGAACGCGTTGGCTATATCAAATGACACAGCCAACACTCCGTCCCCCGCCTCCACTGCCTCCCTCACTTGGCCCTTGAGCAGGGCCAAAGCATCGATAGTCGAACGCCCCCTCCGGAAACCGAATTGGGCGTCCGACAGGTCCGGCCCCACCAACCGCAAAAGGCCATTCAGCCGGGCGGCAACGATCCCCTCGAACAACTTTCCGACCTCATCGAGCAGAACGATGGGCCGGTATGCCGAGGGGGAGTCCGCCGGGCGTCCTTCCTTTCGGAGGAGGCATAGCTGCCCCTCCTTCCAGAGTTTCGGGAACCTCCCAGTCGTGAAGCACGCGCTGAAGAGGTCCCGAAATCTGTCCTCCATCTTGGAGGCGGCGATGGCCACCACCCGTGCGGGTACGCCGTCCGGTCCAGGGGCGGTCTTCTTCGCGCGGAGGCGAAGAGTCCCAGCGCGAAATTCCTCCACCGTGACCGGGGGGACTTCCTCCTCCGGCGGAGCCGCCTCCCGCGGTAGGTCCATCACTGGTGGGGTGAAGTCGGTCCTGCACGGAAACAGGGACCGGACCACCCCATCCAGCAATGCCGGCTCGAGGGTCTCCGTGAGTGGGGGACCAAAGGGGCGCAGTTTATTCCGCGCCGCCTTATACGGTCTCCCATACGGGTCCCTGTCGAGACCCTCCAGCATCTCGGCTCTCGCCGAGTCGTCGGCGGCGCACATTGCCGACCTGAGGACCGCCTTTGCCTCTACGTACGCGGCGTAGAGGCGATCCTCATTGGCCAGGTCTCGGGGGCGGCGCGGTCGACTCCGCGTGTAGGCCCTCCTGGCCGCCACGCAGGCGGCCCGAAGCCCCGCCAGTTCCGCCGACCACCAATAAACGGCGCGACGGGGGGGTGGGCGGCGAGACCGAGGCATGCTGAAGTTGCACACCTCGGTAAGAGACCCCCTCAGCAGGACCGCCGCGGCGTCCACGTCTAGGACTCTTGGCGAAGGCGCGAGCCAGTCCTGGAGGAGCGCCGCCTCCTCAGCGGCCTCCCTGTCCAGGCGGGTGAGAGCCCACCGTGGAAAGGGGGATTGGCCCGAGCGGACCATCCCCCGGGGGCTCTGGGTGGAGATGTCGAACCGCACATATCGGTGGTCCGACAAGGTCTCCACCATCTCCACCCGCCAGTTCACGACGCGGGCGGCTAGAACGGGGGTGGCAAACGAAACGTCGACCACTGACCCTCCCCGTTGCCGCACACACGTGTGGACTCTCCCTCGGTTTAGGAGGGACACCCCGGTCGAGGCCGCCCAAAATTCGACGGCACGACCCCGGACGTTGCAAGAGGCGGCCGGGTTGCCCCAGACCACCGACTTAGCGTTCAGGTCGCCCAATACGGCGACCTGGCGCGGCGCCGCCCTCCCGACCACTGCGGTGAGGATTTCGAGAAAATTCTCGAAATCCGACAGAGGGCGGTTGGGTGAGAAATAGACGCCCACCAGGGCTATTTCTCCCCACGCGGCGGCCACGTATCCCGGTCCCCTCTCTAAGAGCGAGAGGGGAGGGGAGTCTGTGGAAGGCCGCGACACCAATGCCACCAAGCCGTCCCGATCACCTAGCCAACGACCAGGGACCGAGTACGGCTCGGCAACCACCGCCACGTCCACCAACCACTCAGCCATTGTCTGCATCAGCAGATCCTGGGCTGCTCTGCAGTGGTTGGTATTCGCCTGGAGGATGCGATGTTCGACCCTATCCATTACTCGGACATCACACCCCCCTCCTCCACGGCCGCCGATGTTTCCGGAACGGCGGTAGCAGTGGCAGGCTGGGTCGGTGCCTGCGCTTTGCCCTTCTTAGGGGGAGGATTGCAGTTCCTCCCCTTCATCACGTGGCCCGCTGGGCGGCCACTAGCGGCACACACCGCGCAGTGTGGCGTGGCGGCCTTGCAGGTGGCAGACTTGTGCCCGTCTTTGCCGCAGCGGTAGCAGCTCTCCGTCCTGTCCACCTTGGACGGACAGAGGGCCCGGGTGTGTCCGACTCCGAAGCACTTGTAGCAGCGCAGAGGCTGATCTACAAGTGCCTTGACCGCACCCGAGCTAAAGCCGACGGCAAGCCGTCCCTTGGCGACGACAACTTTGGCGGCGGCGACTGGGCACTCGAGGCGAATGGTGCCCATGCCACCGCGGCCGGGTCTTATGTCCCGGCCTTGCACCGCTGCGACGTCACAGCCCCCTATTGCTGCGACCGCCGCCACCACCTCCTCTTTGGTGACCGAATCGTCCAAATCGGTCACCTCTAAGGTCGCAGACTTTACGGGCCTGCCCACCTTGGCCACGTCCGCGATGACCTCCTGCAACTTGGTCGCAAAGAGGTCCGCGTTGGCGCTGCCCTGAGCCCCGGGGAACTCGAAAATTCGAGCCCCGGCCTGGGTCCGGCGGCACGAGACTGTGCCGATCCCCAGTTGGGTGGGATCAGCGTTGGTACGCGCCCGTTTCATTACGGACGCGTACGTCACCCCCCGCTCCTCAGCCTCCGCGGTGAGCGTCACCACGACGGCTGCGGTCTTAGGAGGAACGAGGTTCCTCCTTGTGCCAGCGGGGCCCGTTTTGGCTGCGGGAGCAGCGGTGGCGGGCTTGGGGGCCGACTTCTTACCCTTCCCCTTCCCCTTTCCCTTGCCTGTCGTCTGAGACGAGGCAGGGGGGGTTTTAGCAGGGGCGGCAGGGGCGGCCGCTCCCTTCTTCTTGGCCTTGCCCTTCCCCTTGCTGACCACCTCCGTCCACTCTCGCTGGTTGGATGGGGTGGTGGAAGGGAGAAGAGCGTCCTCCCTCTGGGAGGACGGCCCCGGCTCGCTTTGCCTCTTGTCGGCCGCAAGCGGCGGTCGCAGGCGTTTCTCCGGCAAGAGCCGGTCTTCGATCCCTGCGAAGCAGGCTCTTGTGAAGGCCCTCTCCTCCATAATGACCTTGCGGATCATATCCTCAAGGTTTGAGGGGTCGGGGCCTTCAGCCGCTGGTCTTGGCTCGGCTTGATTTGGCCGAGCCGTGGCTTCAGCCAGCTTCTGATGCAGCTGGCTGACCTCTGACTGCAGGCGATTGACTTTGGCCTGCAGCTGCCGCGTTTCGTCAGTGGCCTTGCGCTGAATCAACTCCCCGACGATGCCGCGCATGCTCGCGGCCCTACATTTAAGGGACTTTTGGAAAGTCCCTTTTAGGTTGGAGGACTTGGAGGCGATTTCCACGATCTCCTCTTGGTCCTCCTGAGCCATCTGCTCCAGCTCGGCCAGGGAGTGGTCCGAGTAAAGGACAGTGGACGCTCCGTACCCAGACCTGGCCCGGGCGACGCACGTCCGTTGCTCCTTGGCAGCAACCCGCTCCTCCAGGTCTTGCTGGAGCTGCACCCGCCGAGCTAGATCCAACTGGCGTTGGGCGTCTGCGAGACCCACGTCGTGCGTGTCCGCGACTGTTGTCTTCTTGGCCTTTACCTTCTTTTTAGGCTTCCTCGTAGAGTCCGAGGAGCCTTCGGACCTTTCCTTCAGGAAGGCCCGCTTCCGCGATTCTTGGCGACCGCTCACCGTCGAACCTGCGTCCGACTCCGACATGATGGACACGTTGTCAGTGTCCGACAAGTCGTCCGCACCGCAGAAGAAGCTAGCCGCAGAAGGCGCGCGGCTGGTCTTCGACGCGTTTGCGTCTTCGGGTTGGCCCTGAGAAGGGCCTTTTATAAAACGCCCAGAGGCGTCACGCGTAGGTTTTGGCATCATAGCCTCCGCATGTGTCGTAGGTAACCGCAAGGTAAAGACTACGACGTCACAGTGCACTTTAGCCGAACACCGGTCTGCCACTCCGTTACGGTGGTCAGAACCGGGTCGTTGCCCAGGGAACGCGACGAGGACGCAAGCACTGTGGGGGGTTCCCCACCCCAACCTTTTTTTTTTTTTTTTTTTTTTTTTTTTTTTTTACGTTGGAAAATCCTTTATGGATCCCCTCCGCCTCGGGGGAGGCATGAGGGGTATGTGGGACTCCCGGAATGGTGTACCCACTAAAAACCAACGGTGTGTCCTCTGTGCCGCATGATTCGGGGACCCGGTACGCAGTGAGCCTCCGCATCCCCGAACGGCTTGGCCTTTGCAGGCCTCCGCTCTGGGTGGTGTAAAAGGCCACCCAGTCCGGCCGAGTGGCGCTGTGTTGACACACGTAACACAGCGCCCCCTCACGAGCCCCTGAACGGACGACAGGCACCCCCGTGCCTGCCGTCTTGGGCTTCGGAGCCAAGACGGTCACCGTTAGGTGACCATCTCGTCCCCAGCTGCTGCAGCTCTGGGAGCCGCGGGGCGGGCGGGCTTCGCCGGGGCTTTGGCCCCAGCAGTGGCCTTCGCCTTCCGCCTTCTGGCCGGCGCCGTAGCGCAGGCGGAGCTACCGAGCTTATGGGCAGCGGGCCTACTCGACGCCGCGCACACTATGCAGTGCGGCGCGGCGGAACATCCCTCACTCTTGTGGCCCGACTGCCCGCATCGGTAGCAGGCGTCTCCCCTATCGACCTCCGCGGTACACTGCTCCCGTACGTGCCCCAATTCGAGGCACCGGAAGCACCGCAGAGGTCTGGCCGGCAGCAGTTTTGCTCGGACGGAAGACCATCCGATTTGAATTCGGTCAGCCACGGCCACCTTGGCCGCAGCCCGGACGGGACATCTTATCAGGGCGGTGCCCAGGCTGGACCCGCCCCGACGGATTTCCCCCACCTTGATTGCGGACGGCAGGCATTCGCCTACCTTGGCAACCGCCTCCGCTACCTCTGATGCCACGACCGAGTCGTCCAGGCCCGATATGCGCAGATCTGCGCACTTCTCGGGCCTGGACACCACTACGTCGGCCTCCCCCATGACCTGCTGTAATTTAGCGGCTAGGAGGTCCGCCTTCTCTCCGCTTTCGGCCCCCGGGATCTCCAGCAGCCGTGCTCCCGTTACGGCCGTCCTGAAGGATATGCCCGCGATGCCCATATCGACGATGCTTATTTTGCTCCTCGCCTTGAGGAGCAGACCCTCATAGGTCACCCCCCGCGCTGAGGCCTCTGGCTTTAGCCTTAGGGCTATCGCCGAGGATTGAGGGGGTTTCAGCTGCCGCTTGCGCGGCTTCCTCTTCTTTGCTGATTTGGCAGCCTGTGCGGGACCGGCAGCAGGCTTAGCTTTCCGCCTCACGACCGTGGTCCATGCCTCCTCTGGCCTCCCGACCGGTTGCGGCTCCGGCGGAGCAGCGGCCGCTGGGGTGGCCTTCCGCGTCTTCCGCTTTGCCTTCCCCTTGGGCCTCCCTCTCTCATGCGGGACCGCAGGAGGGAGGGGTGCCGGGTCCTCAGGGGCTGCGGGAGTCCCCACCCCAACCTAACCTTTTTTTTTTTTTTTTTTTTTTTTTTTTTTTTTTGTTCTCGGGGGGGAAAATCCTCATGGATACCCGGCCACGCGGGGGCGCGGCACGGGTTATGCCGGACTCCTACCGGCTAAAAACCCCCCCGGCACTCCCGCCTCGTCTATGAGGAGGGGGACTAGGAAACCGGCAGAGCCTTTACGTCTAGTCCCCCTCAGACGATCGCCCGCCTTACAGCGGGCCCTTCACGCCCCTCCCTGTGGGGAGGGGCCCGGGAATGACCGCGAGTGCTCGGCCATTCCCGCTCCGCGATGGTGGCGAATAGTGCGGTGCAGGAGAAGGCGCCCCCGCGCCTGTCTCCCGCTATTCGCCACCAGGAGGGAGACGACGATCGTACAGTCGCCTTCTCCCTCCTCTCCTTCGCCTACGGAGCGGCGCTGCGAGAGGGTCGTCCTCCCGCGCACGCTCCGCTGCCTCCTTCTGCGACATGACTTCCTCGCAGAAGGAGGCGAGCGCCGCCCAGGCCTCCTCGCTTCCCAGCATGGAGCTGACCACGCTGGGAAGCGACAGGTCCTGCCCAACCACCGCGACAAGACCGCGGCGCAGCTCGGACCAGGCGGGGCACACCTCGAGGGTGTGCTGTGCCGTGTCCTCCGGCGCGCCGCAATCGTGGCACGCCGGGGTTTCCTCCCTCCGGATTCGGTGCAGGTGGGATCCGAAGCATCCGTGGCCGGATAACACCTGCACCAGACGGAAAGAGAGGAAACCGTGGGACCGCTCGAGCCAGTCTGGCAGTACTGGCCCGAGCGCGTCCAACGTTCGACGGCCAAAAGCGGCAGCGGCGAGGTCCTCCGTCCAATGATGGACGATTGCCACCCTCGCCTCTCGCCGGACGGCCTCCCGCTCTTCCGCGGCAGGATGCTCCCCGAGCGCCTTTCGCCGCGCCGTCCACTCGTAGACTCTGGCAAGCACCCACGCCTCGAGCTCCCAAGGAGGGGTGCCGGCCAGAGCGCACGCCGCCGCAAAGCCCACCGAGCGGTAGGCCCTCGCCACCCGCAGTGCAATGGCCCTTTGGGGCCTGCGAATGGCGGTGGCGTTCTCCCTCCGGTGGAGGGAGTCCGCCCAGATGGGGGCCCCGTAAAGGGCCATACTCTTGAGTATGCCGGCATACAAGTGCCGGCATCGCGCCTTAGGCCCTCCCAGGTTCGGGAGGAGCCATGAGAGGGCATTCGCGGCTTTCAGCAGGCGGGTTGACAACGCGCTGAAATGCGGGCCAAAGCGCCACCTGCTGTCGAGTATGAGGCCCAGATATTTCATCTGGGCCCTGACTCCGATCATGACGCCCTCCACGACAATGTGGGCGTCAGGAGGGATGCGCTGCCGAGGCCCGTGGAAGAACACGGCCTCGGTCTTGTTCAGCGCCACCTTTAATCCCAGACGGCGGATCCTTCCTGAGACCAAGGATCCGCCTGCCGAGGCCAGACTGGCCGCCTCCCTGTAATCCCTCCCCCGGGCAGTGAGAAGAGTGTCATCCGCGTAGCAGATGACACTCGTACCACGAAGGAGGGTTCCCCGCAGGAGCCAATCGAATCCGATGTTCCACAGCAGGGGTCCTAGGACCGACCCCTGTGGAACACCGGACTCCGCGCCATATCGCCTCACTCTGGCCGTCTTGTCCACGAGGAGGACAGCACGGTCCTCCAAGTAGCTGGCCAAGAGTTGGCGCAGATACTGAGGCACTCCGTGGTACCGGAGTGCCTCTAAGATTGTCGAGTGGGGGACGGAGTTGAACGCGTTGGCTATATCAAATGACACAGCCAACACTCCGTCCCCCGCCTCCACTGCCTCCCTCACTTGGCCCTTGAGTAGGGCCAACGCATCCACTGTAGAACGCCCCCTCCGGAAACCGAACTGGGCGTTCGACAGGTCCGGCCCTACCTCCCAAAGGAGGCTGTTCAGCCGGGCGGCGACGATCCCCTCGAACAACTTTCCGACCTCATCGAGCAGAACGATGGGCCGGTATGCCGAGGGGGAGTCCGCCGGGCGTCCCTCCTTTCGAAGGAGGCACAATTGCCCCTCCTTCCAAATTTTCGGGAACCTCCCAGTCGTGAAACACGCACTGAAGAGGTCCCGAAACCTCTCCTCCATCTTGGAGGCGGCGATGGCCACCACCCGTGCGGGCACTCCGTCGGGTCCAGGGGCGGTCTTCTTCGCGCGGAGGCGAAGTGTCCCCGCGCGAAATTCCTCCACCGTGACCGGGGGGACTTCCTCCTCCGGCGGGGCCGCCTCCCGCGGAGGGTCCATCACTGGTGGGGTGAAGTCGGTCCTGCACGGAAACAGGGACCGGACCACCCCATCCAGCAATGCCGGCTCGAGGGTCTCCGTCAGTGGGGGACCAAAGGGGCGCAGTTTATTCCGCGCCGCCTTATACGGTCTCCCATACGGGTCCCTGTCGAGACCCTCCAGCATCTCGGCTCTCGCCGAGTCGTCGGCGGCGCACATTGCCGACCTGAGGACCGCCTTTGCCTCTACGTACGCGGCGTAGAGGCGATCCTCATTGGCCAGGTCTCGGGGGCGGCGCGGTCGACTCCGCGTGTAGGCCCTCCTGGCCGCCACGCAGGCGGCCCGAAGCCCCGCCAGTTCCACCGACCACCAATAAACGGCGCGACGGGGGGGGTGGGCGGCGAGACCGAGGCATGCTGGAGTTGCACACCTCGGTCAGAGACCCCCTCAGCTGGACCGCTGCGGCGTCCACGTCCAGGACTCTAGGAGAAGGCGTGAGCCAGTCCTGGAGGAACGCCGCCTCCTCAGCGGCCTCCCTGTCCAGGCGGGTGAGAGCCCATCGTGGAAAGGGGGATTGGCCCGACCGGACCATCCCCCGGGGGCTCTGGGTGGAGATGTCGAACCGCACATATCGGTGGTCCGACAAGGACTCCACCATCTCCACCCGCCAGTTCACGATGCGGGCGGCTAGAACGGGGGTGGCAAACGAAACGTCGACCACTGACCCTCCCCGTTGCCGCACACACGTGTGGACTGTCCCTCGGTTTAGGAGGGACACACCGGTTGAGGCCGCCCAAAATTCCACGGCACGACCCCTGACGTTGCAAGAGGTGGCCGGGTTGCCCCAGGCCACCGACTTGGCGTTCAGGTCGCCCAATAAAGCGACCTGGCGCGGCGCCGCCCTCCCGACCACTGCGGTGAGGATTTCGAGAAAATTCTCGAAATCCGACAGAGGGCGGTTTGGGGAGAAATAGACCCCCACAAGGGCGATATCTCCCCACGCGGCGGCCACGTATCCCGGTCCCCTCTCTAAAAGCGAGAGGGGAGGGGAGTCTGTGGAAGACCGCGACACCAATGCCACCAAGCCGTCCCGATCACCCAGCCAACGGCCAGGGACCGAGTACGGCTCGGCAACCACCGCCACGTCCACCAACCACTCAGCCATAGTCTGCATCAGCAGATCCTGGGCTGCTCTGCAGTGGTTGGTGTTCGCCTGGAGGATGCGATGTTGGACCCTATCCATCAATGGACATCACACCCCCTTCCTCCACGGCCGCCGAAGTTTCGGGAACGGCGGTAGCAGCGGCAGGCTGGGTCGGCGCCTGCGCTTTGCCCTTCTTAGGGGGAGGATTACAGTTCCTCCCCTTCATCACGTGGCCCGCTGGACGGCCACTAGCGGCACACACCGCGCAGTGCGGCGTAGCAGCCTTGCAGGAGGCGGACTTGTGCCCGTCCTTGCCGCAGCGGTAGCAGCTGTCCGTCCTATCAACCTTGGACGGACAGAGGGCCCGGGTGTGTCCTACTCCGAAGCACTTGTAGCAGCGCAGAGGCTGATCTACAAGTGCCTTGACTGCACCCGAGCTAAAGCCGACGGCAAGCCGTCCCTTGGCGAGGACAACTTTGGCGGCGGCGACTGGGCACTCGAGGCGAATGGTGCCCATGCCGCCGCGGCCGGGTCTGATATCCCGGCCTTGCACCGCTGCGACGTCACAGCCCCCTATTGCTGCGACCGCCGCCACCACCTCCTCTTTGGTGACCGAATCGTCCAAATCGGTCACCTCTAAGGTCGCAGACTTTACGGGCCTGCCCACCTTGGCCACGTCCGCGATGACCTCCTGCAACTTGGTCGCAAAGAGGTCCGCGTTGGCGCTGCCCTGAGCCCCAGGGAACTCAAAAATTCGAGCCCCGGCCTGGGTCCGGCGGCACGAGACTGTGCCGATCCCCAGTTGGGTGGGATCAGCGTTGGTACGCGCCCGTTTCATTACGGACGCGTACGTCACCCCCCGCTCCGCAGCCTCCTTGGTGAGCGTCACCACGACGGCTGCGGTTTTAGGAGGAACGAGGTTCTTCTTTTCTCCGGCGGGGGCCCTTTTTGCTGCGGGAGCAGCGGTGGCGGGCTTGGGGGCCGACTTTTTCCCCTTCCCCTTCCCCTTTCCCTTGCCTGTCGTCTGAGACGAGCTGGCGGGGGTAGTAGCGGGGACGGCAGGGGCGGCCGCTGCCTTCTTCTTGGCCTTGCCCTTTCCCTTGCTGACCACCTTTGTCCACCCTTGCTGGTTGAATGGGGTGGTGGAAGGGAGGAGGGCATCCTCCCTCTGGGAGGACGGCCCCGGCTCGTTTTGCCTCTTGTCCGCCGCAAGCGGCGGTCGTAGGCGTTTTTCCGGCAAGAGCCGGTCTTCAATACCTGCGAAGCAGGCTCTCGTGAAGGCCCTCTCCTCCATGATGACCTTGCGGATGATATCCTCAAGGTTTGAGGGTGCGGGGCCTTCAGCCGCAGGTCTCGGCTCGACTTGATTTGGCCGGGCCGTGGCTTCAGCCAGCTTCTGATGCAGCTGGCTGACCTCTGACTGCAGGCGATTGACTTTCGCCTGCAGCTGCCGCGTTTCATCAGTCGCCGTACGCTGCATCAGTTCACCGACGATGCCAAGCATGCTCGCGGCCCTGCATTTAAGGGACTTTTGGAAAGTCCCTTTTAGGTTGGAGGACTTTGAGGCGATCTCCACGATCTCCTCCTTGTCTTCCTGAGCCATCTGCTCCAGCTCGGCCAGGGAGTGGTCCGAGTATAGAACACTGGACGCGCCATACCCGGACTTTGCCCGAGCGGCGCACGTCCGTTGCTCTTTGGCAGCAACCCGCTCCTCCAGGTCTTGCTGGAGCTGCACCCGCCGAGCCAGGTCCAACTGGCGTTGAGCGTCAGCGAGACCCACGTCATGCGTGTCCGCGACTGTCGACTTTTTGGCTTTAACCTTCTTCTTAGGCTTCCCCGTAGAGTCCGAGGAGCCTTCGGATCTTTCCTTCAGGAAGGCCCGCTTCCGCGATTCTTGGCGACCGCTCGCCGTCGAACATGCGTCCGACTCCGACATGATGGACACGTTGTCAGTGTCCGACAACTCGTCCGCCCCGCAAAAGAAGCTAGCCGCAGAAGGCGCGCGGCTGGACTTCGACGCGTCTGCGTCTTGGGGTTGGCCCTGAGAAGGGCCTTTTGTAAAACGCCCAGTGGCGTCACGCGATGGCTTTGGCATCATAGCCTCCGCAGGTGTCGTAGGTAACCGCAAGGTAAAGACTACGACGTCACAGTGCACTTTAGCCGATCACCGGTCTGCCACTCCGTTACGGTGGTCAGAACCGGGTCGTTGCCCGGGGAACGCGACGTGGACGCAAGCACTGTGGGGGGTTCCCCACCCCAACCTAACCTAACCTAACCTAACCTAACCTAACCCGTTGTTCTGCGAATATATTACTTATCTAAATTGGTCCTTTTTACTAAGTTTCTTCAAATTTTTACATACCAATTCTGCTGGTCAGTTGCTCCCGCTGCTTTTCAGTGCTGTGGCGCTGAAAATTTCATACCTGGAACATATAAAATTTATTTCAGTTACAAATTTTTACACTTTTTTGGCAATAACTCGAAATTTTTCTTCCAAATTCCGACGCAATCTTTTCGTCCCCGCTCTCCCCTCGTCGCCCCGCGTCCAACGACGTATCGCTCGAGGGTGTAGACCTGAAAAAAACGAAAAAAGTTGCTAACCTAACCTAACCGAACCTAACCTAAGGGACGGGACATAGACGGATTTCTATTGAAATCCACCTAAGCTCTGACAATTCGCATACATTTCGTTGTTCTGCGAATATATAACTTATCTAAATTGGTCCTTTTTACTAAGTTTCTTCAAATTTTTACATACCAATTCTGCTGGTCAGTTGCTCCCGCTGCTTTTCAGTGCTGTGGCGCTGAAAATTTCATACCTGGAACATATAAAATTTATTTAAGTTACAAATTTTTACACTTTTTTGGCAATAACTCGAAATTTTTCTTCCAAATTCCGACGCAATCTTTTCGTCCCCGCTCTCCCCTCGTCGCCCCGCGTCCAACGACGTATCGCTCGAGGGTGTAGACCTGAAAAAAAACGAAAAAAGTTGCTAACCTAACCTAACCGAACCTAACCTAAGGGACGGGACATAGACGGATTTCTATTGAAATCCACCTAAGCTCTGACAATTCGCATACATTTCGTTGTTCTGCGAATATATAACTTATCTAAATTGGTCCTTTTTACTAAGTTTCTTCAAATTTTTACATACCAATTCTGCTGGTCAGTTGCTCCCGCTGCTTTTCAGTGCTGTGGCGCTGAAAATTTCATACCTGGAACATATAAAATTTATTTAAGTTACAAATTTTTACACTTTTTTGGCAATAACTCGAAATTTTTCTTCCAAATTCCGACGCAATCTTTTCGTCCCCGCTCTCCCCTCGTCGCCCCGCGTCCAACGACGTATCGCTCGAGGGTGTAGACCTGAAAAAAAAAAAAACGAAAAAATCGACCCCCCACCCACCCATTTGTGATTCACTACGTTAGATTCGTGGCGAACAGACCATCGTCTACATACTATCATACAAACACCCAAAATAAAAAACGTGCAGAGAAGAAAACTAAGTGTGGGAGTCGACGCCTAACGGCGAGCCTTGTGACTGACGCAAATTGCAGACAGTAGAACAACATAGCCTCTAAGATATTCCAAAATCGTCCATCGACTAAAATTTGGTGAAAGCCAAAATTTTTATTTACATTTTCGACAATCGTCATAGATGAAGACTTTTTATGGATAACTTAGCTATATAACATAGCCAAAATTTATTGACTAATTGGACAACCGTCATTGACGACAAAAATTTACATTTTATTAGGATTAAGAATTTGACTTTCACAATTTTACAATATAATTATTTACACTTTTAATTCTTATACACAATATATACACATTTACATCCTATACTCTATTTTAAAACTACTTAATAACTAACCTACAATTAATCTAGTCATTTTATTAAGTCAATATAATTGAAGTTGTATTTTAGATTGTATCTTGGATATTATTTAAATTAAAGCTTATAATGTTTGGCCACCGTACGCCAGTTAAAAAGACCGTCGCCACGGATGGCAATAAAATAGCCAACCCCGTCCCTATCCCCGTGAAGGTTTTACCGGTCAGTCCGACGGAAACCGAGGTGAGCAAGACGACTCAGGTCCGGCGTAGTATCGAGTCCTGGGTCGTCTCACCGAGCTCCCTCCGGAAGGAGTACGGACCGGTAAAACCTAAGAAAAGGCACTCTCAGGGCAAGGCCGACCAGGCGGAAACCGACCCGGCCCCGAACGTTAGTAAGAACACGGGGGACCGGGAGGCCGCCAAACCAGAACCAGCACCGCTCAAACCCCAAAAACCTTCCCCCCTCCACAGACCAACCTCTACCAGCAGGACAGGACCAGCCCGGACCTCAACCGACGCTCCACAAAGCTCCCCACCACCACCATCACAAATCAAAAATACCCAACCTAGAGTTGCTGAGGCGAGAGCGTGCCTGAACAAGGCCAAACTCCACCTCAACAACTCTAGGAATCTCAAAACCGAGATTAAAACCGAGGTGACTGCAGCTGTGGAGCGCCTGTACCAACTGGTCAAGGAGGCGGAGTTGGAGAGGGGAGGAGGAAAGGTAAGGGAGAAAGTAAAACCTAGTCAGGTGGAGAAAGTGGAAGAGAGGCAGGAGGAACTGGGAAATAAAGCGGAAATAGACGAACTAAAGAGGAAAATAGAAGAAAATAGCAGGCTACTGGCAGAAAACTCAAGCCTGCTAAAGGAGGCCAGCGTAACCCAGAAAAAGGTGGTGGAAGTGCAGGACCAGGCAGGGACAAGGAAGTACGACGAGCTGATGACGGAGGTGCTGGGCATCAGGGCAGCCACCGAAACCATCAGCGCTCAGATCCCTGAGCTGAAGACGAACGCCTCCACCTACGCCGAGACGCTCGCCGCACCCGCCGCTGCCCCCACACGACCCGCCACCCCACCGAGCCACCACTCCATCATTGTGTCCTCCCGCGAGGTGATGGACACAAGCGAGGAGGTGCTCACCAAGGTCCGCACAACACTAGACGCGAGAACGAGCGGGTTCCAGCTCCAGCGCGTCCGCAAGGTCAAAGACCAGAAAGTGGTCTTGAGCTGCTCCAGTAAGGAGGAGCTGGCCCGTATGGCAGCTAAGCTCAAGACCACGGGCGACCTTGCGGTCGAAGAGGCGCGGAACAAAAACCCGCTCGTCATCATCAGAGATGTCCTCTCCTACAATACGGATGAGGACATCCTCGCGTCCCTGAGGTGTCAAAATGCGGACCTACTGGCCGACCTCACCGACGTTGACTTCAGCAGCATCGTGGTGAGATACCGGAGGAGGGCGCGGAACCCGTTAGAGAACCACGTCATCCTCCAAGTGTCTCCCAGGATGTGGCAGAGGCTAACGTCGGTGGGGAAGGTCCACATCGACCTGCAGCGGGTGGCGGTCGAGGACCAGTCCCCGGTAGTGCAGTGTACCCGGTGCCTGGGTTACGGACACGGCCGCAGAAGCTGCAAAGATTCTATTGATCTTTGCAGTTTCTGTGGCGACCCGCACCCACGCGCGGCCTGCCCGCGTTACATCGCGGGCGATACACCCACATGCCGCAACTGCACTCAGGCCAAGTGCAAGAACACCGGGCACACTGCCTTTGATGGGGACTGCCCAATGTGGAGGAAATGGGACAGCATAGCGCGGTCGAGCGTATCCTACTGTTAAGGTCGCCGCGGGTGTGAAACAGACGCCACACGCACCCAACAAATACGACAAACACGTCACAAAACATACACCACACATACAACATAACACACGCAACCAAGTCAAGTACGACCTGGAGACCATAACAAACTCGTTTGTCCACCACATTCTGTGCAATGTCGGTCCGGAGAGTCTCCAGGCCGTACTTGATCAACACAACACACAACACAGCACAAACGGACGAGGCAACACTGATGTGCTGCCGAGTCTTATTTGCGCACACACACATTCCACACACAAACACACACCCTCACTCTCCAAGCACACACCCCAAACACATCACAACACCCTAACACTACACTCACGGCTTCATCATCAATAAGATGACATTTACAATATTCGTGAGAATATTCAACACATGCATTCCAAACTGAATGAAGCCGTGAACAACATACAAACTCGTCGTGTCTGTCGTTGATTTACAAATGTGATATCTATTTTACAATATACAACTTATTTTTAAAATAACAATTTATTTACAATTTCAAAAACCCGATAATTTAATTTACAATCTAATTTACAAATATTCTACAAGGTATTCTACAATTTCTTAACAATTTTATTTTACAATTTATTTACAATCTATTTTACAAATTATTCAACAATTTAATTACCAATTTTTAAAAAGCAGTTAATTTATTTTACAAGTCATTTTAATAATTAGAATCTAGTCACTAAATTGGAAATAATCAATCATACATTTTTGATTTTACTCGTATATACAATCACAAGTTAATTCTACTTTAAAATAGGTGCCGATTAATAATTCACGATCTAAGATCTATGCCGCAATGTATAGACAGTAACATAATAATGTAACATTGATACAAAATTAATTAACACAAATTTGCCTAAAGAAAACAGTATTAATCATATTAAAAAGGAACGTCTATAAATAAATAAACTTAATAATAAGGTGTCTGATTAAGTCAGAGGAGACGCGGCAGATTGTGCACACTTGTGCACAATCACGGAAAAAAAAAAAAAAAAAAAAAAAAAAAAACCTAACCTAACCTTTTTTTTTTTTTTTTTTTTTTTTGTTCTCGGGGGGGAAAATCCTCATGGATACCCGGCCACGCGGGGGCGCGGCACGGGTTATGCCGGACTCCTACCGGCTAAAAACCCCCCCGGCACTCCCGCTTCGTCTATGAGGAGGAGGACTAGGGAACTGGCAGAGCCTTTACATCTAGTCCCCCTCAGACGACCGCCCGCCTTTACAGCGGGCCCTTCACGCCCCTCCCTTTGGGAAGAGGCCCGGGAATGACCGCGAGTGCTCGGCCATTCCCGCTCCGCGATGGTGGCGAATAGTGCGGTGCAGGAGAAGGCGCCCCCGCGCCTGTCTCCCGCTATTCGCCACCAGGAGGGAGACGACGATCGTACAGTCGCCTTCTCCCTCCTCTTCTTCGCCTACGGAGCGGCGCTGCGAGAGGGTCGTCCTCCCGCGCCCGCTCCGCTGCCTCCTTCTGCGACATCACTTCCTCGCAGAAGGAGGCGACTGCCGCCCAGGCCTCCTCGCCTCCCAGCATAGAGCTGATCACGCTGGGAAGCGACAGGTCCAGCCCAACCACCGCGATAAGATTGCGGCGCAGTAAGGACCAGGCGGGGCACACCTCGAGGGTGTGCTGTGCCGTGTCCTCCGGCGCGCCGCAATCGTGGCACGCCGGGGTTTCCTCCCTTCGGATTCGGTGCAGGTGGGATCCGAAGCATCCGTGGCCAGATAACACCTGCACCAGACGGAAGGAGAGGAAACCGTGGGACCGCTCGAGCCAGTCCTGCAGTACTGGCCCGAGCGCGTCCAGCGTTCGACGGCCAAAGGCGGCGGAGGCGAGGTCCTCCGTCCAATGGTGGACGATTGCTGCCCTCGCCTCTCGCCGGACGGCCTCCCGCTCTTCCGCGGCGGGGTGCTCCCCGAGCGCCCTTCGCCGCGCCGTCCACTCGTAGACTCTGGCAAGCACCCACGCCTCGAGCTCCCAAGGAGGGGTGCCGGCCAGAGCGCACGCTGCCGCGAAGCCTACCGAGCGGTAGGCTCTCGCCACCCGGAGTGCAATGGCCCTTTGGGGCCTGCGAATGGCGGTGGCGTTCTCCCTCCGGTGGAGGGAGTCCGCCCAGATGGGGGCCCCGTAAAGGGCCATACTCTTGATTATGCCGGCATACAATTGCCGGCATCGCGCCTTAGGCCCTCCCAGGTTCGGGAGGAGCCACGAGAGGGCATCCGCAGCCTTCAGCAGGCGGGTCGACAGCGCGCTGAAGTGCGGGCCGAAGCGCCACCTGCTGTCGAGTATGAGGCCCAGATATTTCATCTGGGCCCTGACCGCGATTGTGACGCCCTCCACGACGATGTGGGCGTCAGGAGGGGTGCGCTGCCGAGGCCCGTGGAAGTACACGGCCTCGGTCTTATTCAGCGCCACCTTCAATCCTAGGCGGCGGATCCTTCCTGAGACTAAGGATCCGCCAGCCGAGGCCAGACTGGCCGCCTCCCTGTAGTCCCTCCCCCGGGCAGTGAGAAGAGTGTCATCCGCATAGCAGATGACACTCGTGCCACGGAGGAGGGTTCCCCGCAGGAGCCAATCGAATCCGATGTTCCACAGCAGGGGTCCTAGGACCGACCCCTGTGGAACACCGGACTCCGCGCCATATCGCCTGACTCTGGCCGTCTTGTCTACAAGGAGGACTGCTCGGTCCTCCAAGTAGCTGGCCAGGAGTTGGCGCAGATATTGAGGCACTCCGTGGTACCGGAGTGCCTCCAAGATTGTCGAGTGGGGGACGGAGTTGAACGCGTTGGCTATATCAAATGACACAGCCAACACTCCGTCCCCTGCCTCCACTGCCTCCCTCACTTGGCCCTTGAGCAGGGCCAACGCATCTATCGTCGAACGCCCCCTCCGGAAACCGAATTGGGCGTCCGACAGGTCCGGCCCCACCAACCGCAGGAGGCCATTCAGCCGGGCGGCGACGATCCCCTCGAACAACTTACCGACCTCATCGAGCAGAACGATGGGCCGGTATGCCGAGGGGGAGTCCGCCGGGCGTCCCTCCTTTCGGAGGAGGCATAGCTGCCCCTCCTTCCAGAGTTTCGGGAACCTCCCAGTCGTGAAGCACGCGCTGAAGAGGTCCCGAAATCTGTCCTCCATCTTGGAGGCGGCGATGGCCACCACCCGTGCGGGCACGCCGTCCGGTCCAGGGACGGTCTTCTTCGCGCGGAGGCGAAGTGTCCCCGCGCGAAATTCCTCCACCGTGACCGGGGGGACTTCCTCCTCCGGCGGAGCCGCCTCCCGCGGAGGGTCCATCACTGGTGGGGTGAAGTCGGTCCTGCACGGAAACAGGGACCGGACCACCCCATCCAGCAATGCCGGCTCGAGGGTCTCCGTCAGTGGGGGACCAAAGGGGCGCAGTTTATTCCGCGCCGCCTTATACGGTCTCCCATACGGGTCCCTGTCGAGACCCTCCAGCATCTCGGCTCTCGCCGAGTCGTCGGCGGCGCACATTGCCGACCTGAGGACCGCCTTTGCCTCTACGTACGCGGCGTAGAGGCGATCCTCATTGGCCAGGTCTCGGGGGCGGCGCGGTCGACTCCGCGTGTAGGCCCTCCTGGCCGCCACGCAGGCGGCCCGAAGCCCCGCCAGTTCCGCCGACCACCAATAAACGGCGCGACGGGGGGGTGGGCGGCGAGACCGAGGCATGCTGAAGTTGCACACCTCGGTAAGAGACCCCCTCAGCTGGACCGCCGCGGCGTCCACGTCCAGGACTCTTGGCGAAGGCGCGAGCCAGTCCTGGAGGAACGCCGCCTCCTCAGCGGCCTCCCTGTCCAGGCGGGTGAGAGCCCATCGTGGAAAGGGGGATTGGCCCGAGCGTACCATCCCCCGGGGGCTCTGGGTGGAGATGTCGAACCGCACATATCGGTGGTCCGACAAAGTCTCCACCATCTCCACCCGCCAGTTCACGACGCGGGCGGCTAGCACGGGGGTGGCAAACGAGACGTCTACCACTGACCCTCCCCGTTGCCGCACACACGTTTGGACAGTCCCTCGGTTTAAGAGGGACACACCGGTCGAGGCCGCCCAAAATTCCACGGCACGACCCCTGACGTTGCAAGAGGTGGCCGGGTTGCCCCAGGCCACCGACTTGGCGTTCAGGTCGCCCAATAAAGCGACCTGGCGCGGCGCCGCCCTCCCGACCACTGCGGTGAGGATTTCGAGAAAATTCTCGAAATCCGACAGAGGGCGGTTTGGGGAGAAATAGACCCCCACAAGGGCGATATCTCCCCACGCGGCGGCCACGTATCCCGGTCCCCTCTCTAAAAGCGAGAGGGGAGGGGAGTCTGTGGAAGACCGCGACACCAATGCCACCAAGCCGTCCCGATCACCCAGCCAACGGCCAGGGACCGAGTACGGCTCGGCAACCACCGCCACGTCCACCAACCACTCAGCCATTGCTTGCATCAGCAGATCCTGGGCTGCTCTGCAGTGGTTGGTGTTCGCCTGGAGGATGCGATGTTGGACCCTATCCATCAATGGACATCACACCCCCTTCCTCCACGGCCGCCGAAGTTTCAGGAACGGCGGTAGTAGCGGCAGGCTGGGTCGGCGCCTGCGCTTTGCCCTTCTTAGGGGGAGGATTGCAATTCCTCCCCTTCATCACGTGGCCCGCTGGGCGGCCACTAGCTGCACACACCGCGCAGTGCGGCGTGGCGGCCTTGCAGGAGGCGGACTTGTGCCCGTCCTTGCCGCAGCGGTAGCAGCTGTCCGTCCTATCTACCTTGGACGGACAAAGGGCCCGGGTGTGGCCGACTCCGAAGCACTTGTAGCAGCGCAGAGGCTGATCTACAAGTGCCTTGACCGCACCCGAGCTAAAGCCCACGGCAAGCCGTCCCTTGGCGAGGACAACTTTGGCGGCGGCGACTGGGCACTCGAGGCGCATGGTGCCCATGCCGCCGCGGCCGGGTCTGATATCCCGGCCTTGCACCGCTGCGACGTCACAACCCCCTATTGCTGCGACCGCCGCCACCACCTCCTCTTTGGTGACCGAATCGTCCAGATCGGTCACTTCTAAGGTCGCAGACTTTACGGGCCTGCCCACCTTGGCCACGTCCGCGATGACCTCCTGCAACTTGGTCGCAAAGAGGTCCGCGTTAGCGCTGCCCTGAGCCCCAGGGAACTCGAAAATGCGAGCCCCAGCCTGGGTCCGGCGGCACGAGACTGCGCCGATCCCCAGTTGGGTGGGATCAGCGTTGGTACGCGCCCGTTTCATCACGGACGCGTACGTCACCCCCCGCTCCTCAGCCTCCTTGGTGAGCGTCACCACGACGGCTGCGGTTTTAGGAGGAACGAGGTTCTTCTTTTGTCCGGCGGGGGCCCTTTTTGCTGCGGGAGCAGCGGTGGCGGGCTTGGGGGCCGACTTTTTCCCCTTCCCCTTCCCCTTTCCTTTGCCTGTCGTCTGAGACGAGCCAGGGAGGGTAATTGCAGGGGCGGCAGGGGCGGCCGCTGCCTTCTTCTTGGCCTTGCCCTTCCCCTTGCTTACCACCTTCGTCCACCCTTGCTGGTTGGATGGGGTGGTAGAAGGGAGAAGGGCGTCCTCCCTCTGGGAGGACGGCCCTGGCTCGTGCTGCCTCTTGTCCGCCGCAAGCGGCGGTCGCAGACGTTTCTCCGGCAAGAGCCGGTCTTCGATGCCTGCGAAGCAGGCTCTCGTGAAGGCCCTCTCCTCCATGATTACCTTGCGGATAATATCCTCAAGGTTTGAGGGGGTGGGGCCTTCAGCCGCAGGTCTCGGCTCGGCTTGGTTTGGCCGGGCCGTGGCTTCAGCCAGCTTCTGATGCAGCTGGCTGACCTCTGACTGCAGGCGATTGACTTTCGCCTGCAGCTGCCGCGTTTCGTCAGTGGCCTTGCGCAGAATCAATTCCCTTACGATGCCGCGCATGCTCGCGGCCCTACATTTAAGGGACTTTTGGAAAGTCCCTTTTAGGTTGGAGGACTTGGAGGCGATCTCCACGATCTCCTCTTGGTCCTCCTGAGCCATCTGCTCCAGCTCGGCCAGGGAGTGGTCCGAGTAGAGGACAGTGGACGCGCCATACCCGGATTTTGCCCGAGCGGCGCACGTCCGTTGCTCTTTGGCAGCAACCCGCTCCTCCAGGTCTTGCTGGAGCTGCACCCGCCGAGCTAGATCCAACTGGCGTTGGGCGTCTGCGAGACCCACGTCGTGCGTGTCCGCGACTGTTGTCTTCTTGGCCTTTACCTTCTTTTTAGGCTTCCCCGTTGAGTCCGAGGAGCCTTCGGACCTTTCCTTCAGGAAGGCCCGCTTCCGCGATTCTTGGCGACCGCTCGCCGTCGAACATGCGTCTGACTCCGACATGATGGACACGTTGTCAGTGTCCGACAACTCGTCCGCCCCACAAAAGAAGCTAGCCGCAGAAGGCGCGCGGCTGGACTTCGACGCGTCTGCGTCTTGGGGTTGGCCCTGAGAAGGGCCTTTTATAAAACGCCCAGTGGCGTCACGCGTAGGTTTTGGCATCATAGCCTCCGCAGGTGTCGTAGGTAACCGCAAGGTAAAGACTACGACGTCACAGTGCACTTTAGCCGATCACCGGTCTGCCACTCCGTTACGGTGGTCAGAACCGGGTCGTTGCCCGGGGAACGCGACGTGGACGCAAGCACTGTGGGGGGTTCCCCAACCTAACCTAACCTAACCTAAGCCGGACTTGCTCCGAAGACGTCCTGAGGATCCCTGAGGGGGACCATCTTTTGAGGGGGACTACTGCATCAGGCCACCGCCAGTTCCAACGTATGAGAAATCGCCACCCAGCGCGCGTCATCAAGTGCGTCATCGTGTGCACCCGGTACGTAGTTTCCCCTTCCATATTCCCAACCCACTTACCCTCTCCTCCAAATTTTCCCCTCCCCCCCCTCCCTCCCCCCTCCAAAATAGTAGATTTTGGACCCCCCCCCCCCCCCGACCACCCTCAATAAAATTTCCCCTCGGGCAATAACATCTGATCCTAGGGTCGTAGAAATCAGGGAGTGGTCGCGGCAGATTGCCACTAAGCAGCTGCAAGTTCTGGCCCCAAAAAAAAAAATCTGCCCCCAAAATTGGCCCCTCCCCCCCTCCAATAAAAAGTAGATTTTTGGTCCCTTTGGTCCCCCCCATTCTGAGCTGTGCCACCAAGGGAGAGATAGAGCGAACGGTGACACAGCTCAGAAAGGACAAGAAGCTCAAGGTCGAGGAGGCCAAGAACAAAAAAAAACCCCTTGGTCATCCTTAGAGATGTCTTCAAATACAACACAGACGAAGACATCCAGACCGCGCTCATCTCTCAGAACATGCGGCAGGTAGGAGACCTTTCGGCCGATGACACGGTCGTCGCCGTTAAGTTCCGCAGAAGGGCGAGGAACCCGCACCAGAACCACGTGGTTTTGCAGGTCTCGCCCAAGATGTGGAAGCGGCTGACGACCGCCGAAAGGGTCTTCGTAGACATTCAGTATGTCCCGGTCCAAGATCAAACACCGTTGATACAGTGTACACGGTGTTTGGCATTTGGACACGGCCGCAAAACATGTTCTGAGACGGCCGACCTCTGTGCGCATTGCGGTGGGCGCCACCTCAGGACCGACTGCCCGAAATGGGAGTCAGGCGAGGCGTCAGTGTGCCGGAACTGCGAAAACGCGAAAGTTCCGGGCACTGCCCATACTGCCTTCAGCCTGGAATGCCCGATCCGCAAGAAGTGGGACGCGTTAGCTAGAGCCGCCATAGCCTATTGCTAAGGTGGTCAATAGGGTCCCACTCGGTAGGAGCACCGCAGCATACAGGATAGCCCAAGCGAACCTCCAGAGGAAAGAACTAGCGACCAACGAGCTCATGCTCGAAGCCAGTAAAAGGCGTATCGCGGTCGCGATGGTCCAGGAACCTTACGTGGGGGGGCGGCGAGGATTTACCAAAGCGCGGATCGCGGTGAGGGCACTGTCAAGGCGGCAATAGTCGTCTTTGACCAAACTATTGACGTCTTGCAGTGCCCGGCCTTTACCACAAACAACATCGTCGTGGTAAAGTTGCGGACCAGCGCATGGGAAGTCCTCGTCGTCTCGTACTACTTTGAACCTGACCAACCCATAGGGCCATACTTGGACCATCTCAACACCATAGTTCTTTCTCACCGCAACTATAAGATCATAGTTGGAGGCGACGCAAACGGAAAGAGTTCGTGGTGGGGCAGCGCTACGAACGACAGCAGGGGCGAGGAAATGCTCGGTGCGCTCATAGAGTTGAACCTGCATGTACTGAACGACGGTGACGTCCCCACGTTTGACACCATAAGGGGGGGACGGCGGCTAACAAGCTTCGTCGACGTCACAGCGTGCACAGAGGACCTTCTAGCGCTGGTGGAAGACTGGAGAGTGGCTGAAGACCTCACTAGCTCAGATCACAATGGTATACTCTTCCAAATTAAATTGTGTAAGGCAAAAGGAATTAGCATCAATAGAACCACGCGTATATTCAATTCAAAAAACGCTAACTGGGTCCAGTTTCATGAGAAACTGGAACAGTTGGTTAGGTTAGGTAGCATACGACAGTTCTAACCTAACCTAAATAATTATTATTATGTACCTAGGTCAAATTTTTTTTCGTGCCATGATCAATAGACACTTGGAACAAATAATAAATTCTAATGCGGGAAATAGAATGAGACTACTTGATTAAGGAATAATATTTTATTTTAAATCTCGCTTCATCTCATGTCACTTAGGGCTTATAAACTAGGCGTGGGTCTCGCGCAGCTACCCGGAGAGGTCGCCGTGGTCGAACAGGTCCTGGTCGTAGAGCGCGGCGCGCACGGTGCGCCCGCCGAAGTAGCGGCCGTTCAGCGCGCTCGCCGCCGCGTTCGCCTCTGCGGACCGGACGCACACGGTACAGCTGGGACACGGTTACTTAGGACATGCATTTCAACCCTAAGGTTATAATATGACATTCGAGAATCACTTATGGACAGATATAATTAGCGTCAGTATTAGCATCCAAAAAAAAGTTGTGGAAATCGAATACCAAATGAATAAATGTTGCGTCAGTCGACGAACCGAACGTCTGAGTAGGACCGTTCGATCGGCCCGACATCAAGTTCGAAGCGAGAATAAACTTTTCCACCGACCGTCGGGCTCGCCGAACTGCACGAATATCTTGACGTCGGCGTGCGCGGGGTCGTCGTCCTCGGTCTGCCGCTCGTTGTAGATGACGAGCCGGTCCACGCGGCCCCACTTGGAGCACTCCTCCTGGATCTCGTGGTGCAGCGCCTCGTCCACCTCCTCGGCCGACACCATGTTGCACAGCAGCACGGTGCGCGACACGCGCCGCCGCATCAGCCGCTGCATCACCAGGTGGCGCGCCGACTGCCCGGAGATGGACAGCGACTCCTGCTGCTGCAGCGTGTCCGGGGACGTGTCCAGCAGCTTGCGCTGCAGCGCCGCCTGCGCCGCCTGCTGCGAGCCGGCGGCGGCGGCAGCGGCGGCGGCGGCGGCGGCGGCGGCGGCGGCAGCGCGCGGCGGCGCGGCGGCAGGCGGCTCGGCGGCCGGGCTGGGCGGCCGCGCCGGCGCCGGGATCACCACGCCGGGCGGCGGCAGCGCGGCGGGCGCGGCGGCCGCCACCGCGACGGGCGGCAGCGGCAGCGGCAGCGGCAGCGCGGTCGGCAGCGGCAGCGGCAGCGGCAGCGCGGTCGGCAGCGGCAGCGGCAGCGGCAGCGCGGCGGGCAGCGCGGCCGCGAGCGAGGGCAGCGCGGCGGCGGCCGACACGCCGAGCGCGTTGAGCTTGGTGAGGCCGAGCGCCACGGCGTTGCTGGCGACGGCGTCCATGGCCTGGATCTTGGCGGTGGCGGCGGCGGCGGCCACGGCGGCGGCGGTGGGCATGGCGGAGGGCTGCGGCGGCCCGGCCAGCGCGTTGGGCGGCGTGATGGCGCGGCCCACGCGCAGGTACTGGCCGCCGAGGTCGAACAGGTTCATGGAGGCGATGGCCTCGAGCGCGGCCGCCAGCGTCGCGTACTCGATGAACCCGTAGCCCTTGTGCTTGTGCGCGGACGCGCCGTACGCCAGCTTGCAGTAGGTGATCGGCCCGAACGCCTCGAACACGCTGCGAAGCGGAAGCGAATTAGAGCGCGAGACGGGTTCGTGCAGCTCGAACTACACGAATGAAGGAAACGTTCTTACTTTTTAATATCGTCCTCGGTCAGCTCGGGGTGTATGGACGCGACGTAGATGCGGTTGTACTGCTTGGCCTCCTCCTGGATCTCGTCGATCACCGCCTGCGCCTGCGGCATATTTGACGGCCGACCCACTACTTTAATATTCCTACATTCAAAAATGGATTAAATACACATGTCATCTCATAAAATAAACACAGTACCTATCAGTCACAAGATTTCATTCAACCCAGTCATTAGATAAATATCACGCGACGAACACACATAATGTACGGTCCCGAACCAAGGCACGCTTGTATTATGGGCACCGTACAATAAACCAGGACCGGTCCCGGTGCCATTTTGAATCGATATCGTAGCATTACAACAGCGGGCGTGTGTACCTGCCGCCGAGCATGACGCCGTTCATCTGCTCCAGGCTGAGCTGCGCCGCCTCGGGGATCTCGTACTCGACGAACGCGAAGCCCTTGTGCTTCTGCGTGACGGGGTCCCACGACATGTTGATGGACTTGATCGGGCCGAATGGTAGGAACGCCTGCCGGATCGTGTCCTCTTTCAACTCGAACGATATGGATCCAACATACACCCTGTGCGTAAATGGAAGTTACACATTACTATACGGAAGCCTATCATCGCACATAACTTTGTTTGTGAGACCGAATATCGGTGTTTCACGTCACGTTAGGGCAGCGGAGTGTAGCGGCCGCGCGTCCGCTCAGATCTTTTCAGCACAACAGTCACGGGCTCGACCTGCTCGCGGCGGGAGCCTCCGGCATCGCTCTCATCACGGCGGCGCGCGGCGCCACCTCCCCCTCCACTGCTCCAGCCTCCCCCCCCCGGTGTGACGCACCTGCACATGAGCGCGAGCGCCTGCTGGCGCTGCACCTGCGTGCGCTGCGAGGCCATCTGCTGCTGCTGGTGCGCGAGCGTCTGCTTCATGAGTACCATCTTGATGCTCTGCTCCATGGCGTACTTCTTGGCGCGCGCCACCGCCTCCGCCTGCTCGGCGGCCAGGCGCGGCAGCGAGCCGCCCAGCACCGCCGGCAGCGCGGAGCACTTGGCGCCCGGACCTGCACAACGTCGCGAGTGAGCTGCGGGCGAGCTGCGGGCCGGTCGCACCGACACGAGGCGTGCCACTCTGCGCGACGGCACAGCGGTGGTTTCGTACCGCGGACCGAAATTGATGCGGATACGACTGAACGCTTTATACGTTATTCCCCGAGTATTAGAGGACGGGTAGCATGATAAATAATTTAGTTAATAGATTCCGTTCATGTGTTGACGCCCAGCGCGAGAGAGTGGAGGCTTTTTACAAATCTTTGGCCGAGGCTCACCTGTGAACACATCTCCGACCTGCTGCAAGTCGTAGATGGGCGCCGCGAAGAATCCTCCTGTAAAAGTTAACTCCGATAAGTTGGTGCCGGTCACACCCACACTATAAACGGCAGTGGACGCAGACGCGCGCCTCTCACTCGTCACCAGGCACCGCGGCCGCGGCGCGGCCGCCGCCGCCGGCGCCGCGCCCCGAGCACTCGCACTCGCACACTTCGCCTCGCCTAGCCTCGCCTCGCCTCGCCTCGCCTCGGCGCGGGGCCGGCGGCAGGCGGCGGGCGGCCGGCGGCGCCGCGGCCGCGTGACCGTTCGCTCTACTAGCACGCGGGGATACAATGCGATATAATGAAGTAGGTACATTGTGAGACCGGCGGAGGGCAGCCGACGCCGCGGCCGCAGTCGACTCGTCACCGGCACGCCTAAGCGTATAGCAAAAACCTAACTTACATCTAGCCTGAAACAGAAAGCAGAAACACTGATCACTGAGGATGGTTTCGAACTAGAATCGAGACGGTGGGAGGAGGCAGCGGGGGCTCGCCCGCGGCGGGCGGCGCGGCGGCTGGGCTCGGCGCGCTGGGCGGCGGCGGCGGCGCGCGGCCTGCAACAGCGAGCACTGAGCGCGGCCGGGCCGGGCCGCGGGCGGCCGGGGCGGCGGCCGCGCCCCGCGGCGGCGGCGGCGGCGCACTTACCGGGCGGCACGGGGGGCGCGGCGGGCGCGGGGGCGGCGGGCGCGGCGGGAGCGAGGGGCGCCGGCGGCGCGGGAGGCGGCATGCTAGCCGGGGGCGGCAGCGGCGGCTGCAGCGCGCTCGTGTCGCCGCCCTGCAACTGGGGTGAGGCAGGAGACAACTAAATGAAAGCTCTGTTGTAGGTTCTACTCTATAATTAAGCTTATAATAATGTCTCATTGATGTGTCTGTCCCATGATGTGTGTTGTGATGGATGAGACAATAGAATAACATGTTGACCAATTAGCATTGGTTTGCAGATTATTATTAAGCACAACATAACTTGAATGGCACTGTACTCACAGGTGAGGTGTATCCTGATTATTCCTGATTAACCCTGTAACCCTAATGGCCCTGTGATTCTACAAGCAACCTCGCTCCAGTAAGTTAATCAACACATTGACTCCCCTATTGCTGACTGGGTTAGAAGAGAGGTTTAAGGGGCTTGTGGTTCTTTGTTGTTTACATTTACTTTGTGTAAATAATAATAACAAAAAATTAACCGACTTTAAAAAACCTACATGCACTAAAAAGCTAGAAATAACTAGAGACCACATAATTTCTTTAATTTGGAATTGGTGCCACTCCAAATTAGGGAAATTATGTGGTCTCTAGTTATTTCTAGCTTTTTAGTGCATCTAGGTATTTTTCAAGTTGATTAAATTTTTTGTTATTAAAATATTTTTGTTACTATTTTTAGTGCTAAACTACCTTTGTAGTCCTGGTAAATAGTCCATATCTCTCAAACTACTGAACCTATTTTTATGTAATTTCTATGGAACCACCAATGGATCCTGACAATCAAGGCCGCACATAGTATACTTATAGCCAGAATGTATGTCATGACAATTCCACTAACCGCAAATAAAGCGACTAGGATACATTGTTTTATTATGGAGATCCAGCACCTACCTTCGGGTTTCATCGTCATCTAATGATGAAGCCGGAAGGTAGGCAGTTTACTGAGACTATTTTAGTGACTGCAAACACCACTGACAATTCACAGGAAAGCAAATTACACAATTTTGTTTACTTGATGACATATTTTTTCCAGTTATTCTGATTTTAATGCACATCTACTGAACCTATTTCTCCTCCTTTTTGAAGTAGGTTGAAATAAACCGGTCAAGTGCGTGTCGGACCATGCATACTATTCTCGGTTCAATAGACATCCTGCCACTTTTGAATAATATGGAACCCATGTATTTTTAATACAGACTACTGAAAACATAACCCTTCCTTTTGGCTTTGCCGTTGCTGGATAAAAAAGGCGGGGGATAAGGGACAAATGATGGCTTTGCCTTAACTTCCTTTGTGCTTGAACGAAGTCAAATTATGAACATTTTTATCATTATTATTTTTTATAGTTGTAATTTAGTGGCTGTTTATCATCCCAAGCTTGCAATAGTTTCAGATTTTACCGGGGCCGTGGCAGGGTTCCCTACTTCAGAAGGATAAACACTAAACTCAACGACTAAATTCATTCAATCATTTCATTGTGTAGGTATATAACAAGTCAAGAAAAGGAAATTAACTATGGCATAGTTGGATTTATTTACAAGCTTTTAAAGTCTATTATTTAAAGGCTAGAACGAATTAATTATTGAGAGCAAGATATTTATTTCCCGAAATCGCAATAACCTAAAACTGGGTAGGTACCTAGCCATCTGTCAATGTTTGATATGTTCGTATGGTCCAAATTCCAAATGTTAGATTACAGCTTACCAATTCCATATTTGTTTTATTTGCACTTATGTTTTATCCACACCACTCACTTATATATAAATATGAATAACTCTAAGAATATAGGTACTTCGAAAATTGTCTTGTTTTCTATAACCTCACTAATACAATGGATGCAATGCAATGCCAAAAAGAATATAGCCCACAGATTAGAGATATGTAGCAAGCTAAAACTAACCAAAGAGAAACTAACAATTAGCTTGCTACAGGCTTGCTACTATAATCTCTAATCTGTGCTAACAATATATTATATACTAGGGATGTGAAAAAATAATCTATTTATAAAAAAAAACAATTTATAATTGATTTTTTTTACAATAAAAATCGATTTTAGTAAGCGATTTTAATATTGCAAATAATCGATTATTAAATCGATTTTTAACTGCCACACCGCGCACCGTGACAATTAATTCTGGCCGGAGCGCGATTACAATTAGGTACATGAACCGGTTTCACATCCGAATTATACTTGTACATAGCTGCGCCTCTAATAGGATTAAAAGAATACTCTATAATCCCACAGAATAGAATGTCACATCTCTAATATATACATACATACAATATACAATCAATCTGTGCCGTAGTGAAGTGAAGTAAATCCATAGAGTAACTTTTGCACCGCTGGCGCGCTTCTAGCATTTAGCCAGTATCATGTCAAATAAGTTTTAGCTTTGATTTGACTCATAAACTATTGAGTCAAATAACAAAACTATTTAAAAGTCTGTGAGATAATAATATTTTAATGTGCTTAAATGAAAATAAATAAATCATAAAGACCCAATGACGAACATAGTAACCTCCTCCTTTTTGGAAGTCGGTTAAAACATGAACTCAAGCATTTTTAACCGACTTCAAAGAGGAGGACGTTATCTATTCGTATGTATGTTTTTTTACCTCATCTCATACGAGTAACTCCATCATTTATACACCGAATTGAAAAATTCTTAAAAATTTCATCAAAAGTGGTTCATTAATTTATCATTTAAATCAAAATAACTGAAAAACTAAACGTAAACGAAATTGCGCAATTTGCTTTCCTGTGACTTTTCAGTGGTGGTTGCGGTCACGAGATGTAACAAATAAATTTGACAAGATAGTAATAAATTAATATGTGTGTAAATTCTTTGATAAAAGCTCACTCTACAATATACTCCATTGTAGGAATACCTCATTCACTAGTACTCAGAGTAGTGATGTAACGAATGTTGGATTTTTGACATTCGCGAATGCGAATGCGAATGAGAATATTTGACACCAACATTCGCATTCGCGAATGCGAATGCGAGTATTGACTTTCTAATAACTCTAAATTGAAAAGTTCAAAACACCCCCGATGCGAAGTCTTTTTAAACTACAAAAGAGCTGATAATTTTCAAACGGCTGAAACGATTTTCTTGAAACATGAAACACTCTGCATCAAAATACCTTTCTAAACAAAAAAAAACTAAAATTGATGCCACAGACAGATACACAGATATACATTTTAATCTTATAACACCCCTCTTTTTTCGTCGGGGGTTATAAAGAGCGCGCAAAATGTTAGACTGGCTTGACATTTCGTGTTGGCCGAACATAGCCGAACCCACAGGTAGAAAGAACGAAGTCAGTCACATAAAAATAATTAGAAGAGATTTGTTTTGATTTGAGGGTAGTTTAGCATTATTGCATTAATAAAATTTATTTGATATTCAAATTTTATTGAGTTTGTTAATATTTTAATAAAACTAACAAGAACAATAGAGAAAGATTCTATTTATAATTTAGTTACCTACCTCAAGACAGTTCCATATTTTTTTAAATTCAAATATAAATAAATAAGTGCATTATTTAAAAGTGAGCTAAGTTACGATCGAGGCTGGTTTGCGGCCAGGGACTAACGCGAGGGCTGTGATGGAGCCAAGGTATGTAATTAACAATGCTCACGCGTTTCATACGACATTTAACAACAAAAAATATTCAAAATATTACAATCTTGATAGAAAAAAAACACAATTCACGAATTCGACCTAGAGAATTGCAGGATGAATGAAAAATAAAACAAGATGGCGCGCCGTAAGTTTATAATTTCGCCACGTCAGTCTGTCCATCTGCACGTCCCTCTGACATCACAGTAATTTCATTCAGAGACTGTTATGGCTAAAATAATGCAAATTGGAAAAAATATAGTTTAGGTACCGCAAAAAAAACTGTGATTTTAAATTTTGAAAGCAATGTTATCCATTGTACCTCCCGTACTTAAGAAAGGGAGTGATAAAGTTTTTGCTCACCTCTTGAAAGTTTACTTGATAGTTTTTTAATATTAATTCCCGTTTACGAAATATTGCGATTCATTGTGGCCTTTTTTACGTAAGTAGCAAGATTCATCCTTTAAATTAGAACCACATTATAAATGGTTTATTATAGGAAATAAATAGTTATTTACTATCTATACAAATAAATAAAATTGGAGTGTCTGTTTGTAATATCAAAATAACACCGTTTCACTAAATGCATATGAAAGTACACACGATAACTACAGCAAAAACGCGATTTAAAATTTTTTTGTCTGTCTGTCTATGTGTTTGTTCCGGGTAATCTCCGAAACGGTTACTTTAATTTTAGAAAAACAATTAGGGTGCCGCGTAGAAAAATAAAAACACATGAAATCAAAGAGTATCTCCGAAACGGCTGGACCGATTTTGACGGGACTTTCACTGGTAGATAGCTGATGTTATAAGCAGTAACTTAGACTACTTTTATTTAAGAAAAACAACATATTAAAAAATGGGTCCCGCCGCGCGGGCTCATCTAGTTAAAAATAATAATAAATATTTTAATAAATGTTGTTTTTTTTAATGTTTACTATTTTTAGGATAACTCTTTACTATGATCTAAAAAAATGTAATGCAGAAGCAGTAGTGCGCAATAAGCTGCTTTATGGACCTTAAAGCGGTGCAATAAGGGCCACCCTATGATCAAGTTTGTTTAAAAGATATATAATTCTTACTAGTTGTATTAACATTCCATATCCATCTATACATAATTTTCTTATTGTTTTTCAAAAACATTCGCCAAACATTCGCATAGATTCTTGCGAATGCGAATGCGAATGTCATAAAATATGCGAATATTCGTTACATCACTAACTCAGAGATATAAAACTAATAATTGGATTTCGTGAAGAGTTCAAGCTTGTATCGCTAGATGGCAGTTTATTAACGTAGAATTTGAGATTATATTTAGTCATTAAATCTTTAAATAAAAGACATATTATAACTACAGTATATTATATTTAATATAACTTATAAAATAAATATAAACTTATAAAATAAACATAAATCTAAATAATATAAAATACATATATATAAATAAATAGATGCACATCTTCGCTAGACTGTGGTTTCTTAACGTAATTTTCATAGCTAGGCTGTGACCTCTAATTAACTTTCTTTCTCTTGGATTGTGCGACGTGGGATAGGACATGCACAATTTTCTTCCAAATTAAAATAGACAATTTAAGATAAAGTAAAGCCTAATATGGGATATTACGGCCTCCCGACCCATCTAGAATGTGAGTATTGTGATTTAAATTAAAACGATCAAATTTTAATATTGTCAAATACAACATCCACGCGGTCTCTAATGAAAATGATTTCTTTGTTAACAGGGGTCGTTTGATAAACTTCTAATCGTTAGAAACACTTATGCTTATACTGCTTAAACATGTACAATTAAAGATATATAAATAAAAATTATATACAAAAACCCCGAGTTCATATAACGTGTCATCAGGCAACCATGTGAAGCATATCAGACAGGTACTTAACCTAACAGGACATACTACAGCGTTTATGATAGCCAATATGTGCAGCTGGCGCTGATGCTTACGAAGTTACTCTGAAGGTTATGTAAGACTGTACCTAAATGTAATCATGATGATGTAGCCGCATTAACGGAAGCTATATTACAAAATATACAATATATACTTGGACTCGGGAATCCTGATGTTTCTGTTGTAGTATCCCAAGTACATTCCCTGAACACATGTGAACTCCTGACTGAGCTGCTGGTGTGTAACTGTGTGAAGGTAGGAAAACACGTTACAGAGAATAGTCCCGAAAACTACCTTCCGGCTTCAACATCATCTGATGATGATACCGGAAGGTAGGCGCCGGCACTCCGTAATAAAACAATGTAACCTAGTCGTGTTTGGGCTTAGTGGAATTGTTATGAGATGCATGCTGGCTATAAGTTCCATAGATACTACCTACAAGTATCTATCTACTTACTACATTCACTTTATACTATAAAGCTTCACTTCTTTCGGGCGTCTGTGGACGGCACTGTTTATTAAGTCCATGATGCAAATTTTACCATCAAGGGGTAAGAACGGACTTCAATAATTAAGGCCACTTCAAGTGCTCGGAAAACAAGATCATAAACAGAATACATCCGAACTTTCTCTTCCTATAAAATATTTAAAATATATCCTATTATTCTGATCTATTTTCCTATTTCTTGGTTTCGGGGATCCGATTTAAGCCCTGATGCAAAAATTTGGTGATTTTGTGATTCTCCAACTTTGTCATGTAACGAGAAGGTATAAAATGGATCGAAAGATATTGTATTTTTCACTATGTATAACTAAAATTAAAAATTTCTGATGAAAACTTCTGATGGACGACTTTTTAAACTACAAAAGAGCTGATAACTTTCAAACTGCTGATCCGATTTTCATGAAACATAGCTAAGAACACTTTCGACCAGAATACCTAACTAACAAAAAAATAATTGAAATCGGTTCATCCGCTTGGTCGCTACGATGCCACAGACAGACACACAAATACACATGTTAAACTTAAGACATCCCTCTTTTTGTCGGGGGTTAAAAACATTCATAAGTACGTCTGCTTAAATGGTTTATATTAATAAAAAACCTGATTCTGATTTCTACAATATTTACGGTGCAATGCGAACAAAAGCATTTAATTTCAATAGCATTCAAGACGAAATAAAATTAAAGTTCGACAACCACTTCCTTTTTTTAACGGGTAGAGATTATCCGATCTTGAAATGTGAGGGGGACACCGGAGTTTTGCCTACTATGACCCTAGGCCAGTTTGGGTCACTTCTATCTAGCTATCAGCCCATAAAACACAGTATTTAGACAGAAAAATATCAAAACAAGCTACATTCCCGCCAAAATATGCAAAAATAGTCAAAGGGGTAAGACCGGATGGCCAAAATATAAAAAAAAAATACGTTATTGTTTCTTATGGCGCGTAGCATACGTCAAACGTGCCAGAGCGACTGGCGGGTACTAGATGCAAGGTACTCTGTGGTACTAGAGGTCGCGGCGGCGGGTTAAAATTGCCTCGTGTAAAATGTTGCCAACATAAGAAAACATGGCCAAATATGCCGTAAATTAATTTCATATGATCTTACCCCACCACCGATCTTACCTGAATGCACCTTCCAGGGCGTTAGGCGCTGGGGGCGCGGCGGAGCGCAAAGGTGTTGATGGTGCTTTATAGCATAGATAGTGAAGTTAGCGCACAAGGTTCGATGGGCGGCGCGCGGGCTTTGGCCGCCCGCCCAGCGTAGTGTCGCGCGGGACCGGGATCGGGAGCGGGAACCATGCGCCTGCACAGCGGCGCGCGCCGGCGACAGTAGTGCAGTGTGTTGGTTGTTCGACGCGCGTTCATTGCGTTAACTAATGCGATAATAATTGTGAACATTTTACGCGAGTTGAATAGACAATTTGTAGTTTTCATTAAACTTTTCCCCTGTGATTTTAGTGAAACTTTGTACTAAGGTATGCTTATACATTACTACCGAACTTAGGGACTACCTAGGTGCAAGTCTCTGAATATGTGAATTGTTTGTTTATTACTTACCATGATTGATTTATAGATAGGTACTTACCTATTCTGCAGTGTAATCTTACACTCAATATATATTCTAATAACTTACGGTATTTTCGGTTCGATCGAAAAATCCGTATAATCTAATCTACCATTTTAAAAAGTGTCACATAGGTACCTACCTACCTAGAGTTTAGTTCGTTCTATTATCTAGGCCCACAAGTTAAGTGTTTATTAAGGAAATTATCGTTAAGGTTGCTATACAAAAGTTAAGTTTACTCATTTTTGACCTATTTACCTACTTCCATAAAACTCACATAATCTTAGTAGGTATTTACCTAGTTACTTACAATACTTTGCAAGGAAATAATGAGAGTTGAAGATGAATTTCAGCTAGGTACCTATCTGTGTACATATTCCACTGTATATGTAAAGACAGCCCGTATAGCCCACCTATATTGTAACAATGAGTAACAGTAAGTAAAGTGGAATGTAGAGTGGGAACTGCAAGTGCTTGGTGTCGGTTTGATTGCTTTATTCTCGTGTCACATCGTTATTATTATTATAACACTAGTTCTGGTCTGTGTCTATTCTGTAGTGGCGTGCACCTGATAGGAACTGTCATGTCTTTTCATCATTTTGTATGGTACAGACGCGACGTTGACGAGTTAGGTAGGTATCATTACTTTCCGAGAAATTTATCAGGCAAAGCGTTTCATAGGCTTTTCTGACATTGAAACTATAACTACTTAACTATGGAAGTGTGTGTGGTACCTTCTTAAGCCGCTCCTGGCGGCGTAGGTCAGGGACAGGCAGGCAGGTCTGTGTCGGCCGCAAACATTCTACCTATTGACCTATTATTGCTGCAATTAATAAAGAAACAAATCTAGCGTGGTGCCCCAATTACAAAGATCATGCCTGTTTGAAGTTTGAACGAAGTAATCTTCGGTAGGTAGATACCTATACCGCCGCCCGGGGAATACATATTATCGCGTAGGTACCTTTGTCATAAAATTTAATACCGGAATGTAAATCCCACAGATATAGATTTACATAGATAACGCAAATGTATGTACTTAGCGTGTCCGAAAACCCCGACCAAGCGTCGAGGTTGGTCGCCGATAACTTACAGTCCTCGCGACTACAGATATAAAAATATGAGTATGAGCGTTATAATCACTCGAGAGAATCGTAGCGGGCGGAGGGGCATCATTTGCGGCATCGGTGTCTTTGAAGCGGTTTGGATTTCCCGTCACTAATGACGTCACAGTAGGTGTTAAAAATTCGGCACGCTTGGTTTTAATACAATTCGTGATACTTGCGTTATCTATGTAAATCAATATCTGTGGTAAATCCTCAGGCGTTCACTTACCTATCTATACAAATAAATAAATGTGGAGTGTTATTTGTAATATCAAAATAACACCTTTTCACTAAATGCATACGAAAGTAGGTACATACGACACCTATAGCAAAAATGCGTTTTTTTTTGCCTGTCTGTCTGTGTGTCTGTATGTTTGTTCCGGCTAATCTCCGAAACGGCTGGACCGATTTTGACGGGACTTTCACTAGCAGATAGCTGATGTTATAAGGAGTAATTTAGGCTTAGAAAAACAAGAACGCGGGAGTGGGAGCGGGTAAGTTAAATTCCATGCGGACGAAGTCGCGGGCTCAGCTAGTAATAACATAGAGACGTAATATACTGCCCAGTTTCATGTTCCCCGTTCACGATTCCGTTCGGGCCGCACTATTGGTAATGTGCCATAAACTCGATCCTTAATAATTCGATATCGAAGCTATTAAAACTTGTAGGGAACTAGGTACCTAGGTACATACAAATCCACTATCTTCAGAGTAATAACGTGTCGCGTGCACGCCACGACTCTAGCTCTCGAGAATTGGTAAAATAGTTTGATGGTCAGTATTTATACATTGTCTATTCTTAGCGTCATGAAATGTGATTGGCGCTTATTCGGTGTAGATTGTTCGCGGAGAGGCCCGCACTTCGCAGTCCAAGCTGAGGCTGGTTGTTGTATGCGTATAGATAGAGGTACCTCGTGCGTGGCGTCTGATCGTAGAGCTGTCGTCCATCCATCAACCGTATGTACCATGTAATGCTGGCAGGCGAGTAGCGTCGCGATGCGCGTGCGCGTGGCAGCGAGTGTGTAGTGTAGGCGCACCCAATGAAGCTATTTCGGTGGTGTGACGCTGTGTTGGTGTCAACGGCGCGGTAGGTATCTTCCGGTTTCGCGATCTTTAGCTCGAGTTTTATATCGGAAAGAAAACACTCTCGCGGAATGTATAACCATTTATTAATTAAGTGTGGTAAACGGTGTTGGTGTCAAAATTGATAATGTTAAAATTCATGTATTATTGCCATATGTATTGTGTCACTGTTAGTTTACCCAAATAAATTAAAAAAAAAAAAAGTGTGCGGTCAGTACTGAGATCGCCTTCACGGAGCGATATGTACCTACCTAGGTATATCAGCTTAGAGCGTGCTCGTACCTATACTTTTCAAAAGTTTACAAGATAGCCATCTCCGCCTAGCGATAAACTCTTCGTAAAACCAGAAAAAATCAAACGTTATGTAGTAACGCTACATATTAAGTACTTAACCAGCTATGCCCGCGACTTCATCCGCGTGAAATTTACTTAACTTAACAAAAAGTGTTTTGTACAGTTCACAAAGTTTACGAAAATAGTGAAGTTAATAAACAAACACCTATGCTAAGTTTAATCTAATTTTACTTTATATATTACCTTTCGCAAAAGCCTGCTCCCGCGTTCTGATTCCGCGCGACGGGACCCATTTGTTTTTTAGGTTTTCTAAAATAAAAGTAGCCGAAGTTACTAATTATAACATGAGCTATCTGCCAGTGAAAGTCCCGTCACAATCGGTCCAGCCGTTCCCGAGATTACCCGGAACTAACATACAGACAGACACACGCGTTTTTGTTATGAAAAGTTGTTATTTTGATATTACAAACAGACACTCCAATTTTATTTATTTGTATAGATTTAGGTAGGTACCTAGTTCTTGTGAGAACACGATGCGCTTATCGAGTTGTTTTTATCTTTAAACCCCGTGTTTATGCGAATTGATCCGCGTCCAATGGTACTAACCGAATGGTTTGTCAATAAACAACGCTCGGCAGTAGCGTGCAGCGCGCGCGGTGGCGGCGCGCGGCGGAAGGGGGTCGGCGGGCGCGCAGATGGGCGCGATGCGTGCTGCGCGCTGCGATGCAGGCCTGCTGTCGATATTTAGTTAACCTTTGCGTGGTATTCTGGGCGCGCTATTTGCGGGCCCTCCGATAGTGCGCGCAGAAATAGCTGCCCGCGCGCACACCAGCGCGATCCTCTGCAGCGTGCGCATAACCACGCGCCCGCAAATTGTATTAACTTCGATCACATTAGTGCCGTTAAAAATAACCGGTGATCGGAGTAGGTCTTATCGCATCGAAAACGTATCAAACGCCAAATGAACGGCGGCATGGTGCAGATGACTGAAGGGCTGGCTGTCTAACGATATGGAATTAAATCTGATGATTATGTAGATACATAGGTGTATGTCCATTCTCATCCATCTGCTCGCCTCGTGTTCATTACAAACCCCTTCCAATGTCGCTGTGGCTTTCGCGATTAAAAATGTACGATATAGGTACCAAACACTTAGGTACCTAACTTATACCTATCTATTTGAAATAGGGTTGTCTTGGTAATATGGCTGAGCAATCAGAAGTCGAAACACGCGTTGCGTATCCGCCGCGAGATCATAAACCTACGCTAGTTGGAAGTCCAGTGTTTGTTGACGAGTGCCCACCCGGGGCCGGGCGGGCTGACCGTGGTGGCGCTGGCAGGGCGCGGCCCGACCACATGCCGTGTCCGCTGCGATTTATTCGATTTACTTCAGCGTAGTATTTCACAGCGGTGTGCTGTTAGACAGATTTTTACGAATCCGTAGTCCCTAAAAATAATTCATAGATCGCCCAGTCAGTCATTCGGCGTTTGTGGCGTCGAATTTAATAACCGAAATGTTACTTTTGATTGTAAACTCAATACACCTAATTGGAACCTAATTTTTATAATTAATATCTCCACAATGGTGGGTTTCCCACGAATCCTACGGGACGCGAGTACAGGGGCGCGCCGGTGCCGGGTGTGCGTCGCTGCGCTCAGCTGTACGTAGACGTGTGTAAACAAACATTCCGCGCGGTCTTGCGTGCGCGCAACCGCCCGCACCAATCACATACTCATGGAAGTGTCTCTATTGTGTTTTTTATGGTTGCGACTTGCGACGAAATGGAATCTCAATAAAAAAGGAGAGTAGTTTCAGTAATGTTTAGCATTCTTTTGACTTTTATTAAATCGGTTCATCGTCAGTAGGTTTTGCTAGAATTGATTTGATTGATAAACAGGTAGGTACATAATTGTTTGTGTCATTAGGAGCCCATAGCTGGCTGCGCCTTTGGCTGCATTATCGCGTTGGTTTAGTGCCGGGTATAGACAAACTACCTATCTATATGGCGGCGCCGGGTTTGTTGATTTTATACTTACCGAAGCCGCGAGGACTGCTTTCAGTGCCCATTGCGTAGATAGACTAAATAGTACGATATTTTCCCATTTCAATATTTCAGATTAGTGGGATCAAACGCGGCGCTGTTTTGTATTCTAATCGCGTTTGGGCAATTAGTGTCATTTCGGTGCCGAGTATCGATCGAAATCGAAGCGCGAGTGCTATTCATGCTTATCAATAAAATGTAATAGAAAACATATGTAGAACATTAAACGGAATGGTGTCGTAAACGAGAGATTTTGTTAACGAGATTTGTCACACTGGCAGCGCAGCGGCGCGGCGTAGCGCGTCGCCTGCGGACGGGGCGGGCGGCGGCGGGCGGTTCCCACGTGCCGCGAGACGCGTTTGTTCAGTGGCCCTGGATCAGAAGGGAGGTGATTGTCCTCATCAACATGAACTTGTCTTTTACGAGTCTTCTAATCATCTGGTTTCCTTCGATCGATAGTGACGGCAAACCACATTTGTTCCTGTAACCACTTATACTAATGTACTAATAAAATCCATAAGTGTGCTGGATGTTTATTATTCACTTCGCATTTTAATTAAGATTAAACGGCGGAAGGATGTCTCAAAATACTGCAAATTATTATGACTTCCGTGTTCGTTTTTTTTATATAAAATTATACATGTGGTATTTATTGGTACCTGCCCGCTCACTATTTTTATTTAAAACAACGTGATATGCAATGTTTTTATGTACGTAATAACTGTATTATGTAGGTACAGATGATAAACAAAGGTTAAATCAGTATAATCTAGTCAGGCGGTAGAGGTCCGACGGTAAAGTACGTTTGTAAAAGACATCAGCGGCGTAAGAAATATGAGTCCCTCAGCGGCCAGTCCCAGAGGTTTTTATGGTCTTGAGACAAAAAATAAAAAAACACGAATTGATAACCTCATCCTTTTTGAAGTCGGTTGAAAAGTAGTAATCATTATTTAAAAAATTAACATAATTACAATAACAATATATAGTCGTTTCCGCCCATGGCCTAATTGGCAAGAACCTCGACAAACACCTTAAGAGGCTCTCGTTAGGTAGCAGGATCAAGGGTCAGATCCAGAAGGCAGTACTCCTGGAGACCGCTCCGATAGTGAGGAAGTTCCTCTCCCTGGAGCCTTGACCGCCGGTAGCTAGGACCCTGTTCCCGATGCCGGTGGGGAACTATTTTTTATATGTTTAAATTTATTTAGATAAGATATTTTTTATTTAGATTTAAAATATAAAATTATATAAAATAAATAAATGGAATAACATAATAATTCAGCCCTTTTTAACATCTAACTCCTGGGTAATCATTATTATTCCATGCAAGAAGCTATTCTGCCTATTTTAGGCAGCACTAGCTGTTGCCCGCGGCTCCTTTTCCTTTGCGTTGATTTTCTATATTATTATGTAGATGGTATACTTACCTATAATTTTATTTCAACTGCATTTAGTTAAAACATTACTTAGTAAAAACCAAATACATATTGACATTATAAACGGGCACTTATCTTCTTTTTAGGGTTGCGTAGTCCCTACAAGGAACGCTAATAAGATCATCCAGTCCGTCCGTCCATCTGACCGTATACTCCATTTATTATAACATTAGACATAAGAGGCTCGCAGAAGCAGGGATGCAAAACATTGCATTTCCAAGTCAAAACAACTTTTATTTAGAGTCATTACATTAAAATTGTTTTAACATAACTTTTGATAGGAAAACAGTAACAAGTAACAATTAAATCACGAAAATTCGACAACAATAACAAACAAGGTATTCACAGGAACTTAGAGTGCAGGCGAATGACTCAATGACAAACACTGACAGCACATTATTTACGTCAATTTCATAGATAACATAGTCCGACAAAATTATAAATACCCTGCTGTCATAACCTCTGAAGGGATTAGGTAACATTTTAGATTTGGTAGGATTATAGTAAAACGAAAAACGTTCCCGGTATGTTCACCCCTGCTTCTTTTAGGATTTTAGCATCGACACTTATTTTAACTTGAAATGAAATAATAATTATTTAAATGAAAGGCAATATATTTAATAAGATAAATATTTAATTTATTACAGTTAGGTATGACAAGCTGGTATATGATGATGATGATGTAATCCTGTAATCCCTCAACAGGGACATAGGGCTCGAAGAAGAGATTTCCACTTTTCTCGATCTTGCGCGGTAGCTTCGAGATCCTTCCAGCCGAGCCCAGTTGATGCAGCCTCTTTTTCAACTGAGCGCCTCCAGGTGATACGGGGGCGGCCCGGCATTCTTTTCCCATACGCTTGCCACGTTAACACTTGTTTGTATAGGTGATTATCAGGTCTTCTCAACGCATGTCCAATCCAGCGCCATTTTCTCATTAGGATCTCCTTGTCGATGGGTTTTTGGTCAGTCCTCTCCCACAGCCTTGTATTTGAGATGGTACGTGGCCAGCGGATCCCCAGTATGCGCCGTAAACATTTGTTCACGAAGACCTGTAGCTTGCTGGTTACTTCATTTTTGACGAGCCATGTCTCGCATCCGTATAGGAGGACTGACTTGACATTGGAGTTGAATACTCTGATCTTTGTACGACAAGTGACTACGGAAGACGTCCAAACAGGTTTTAACTGCGCATACGCGGCTCTAGCTTGGTTGATGCGCGCCTCTACATCCGCTTCTGCTCCCCCCAGTGGGTCCACGACGCTCCCCATGTAGGTAAAGCGCAGCACTTGCTCGACAACCTCGCCATTGACATATATGGGCGCTGCATCAGGGGTATGTAGGCGCATGTCTTTGGTCTTGCTGCAGTTGATGCGCAGCCCTTCTTTAGCAGCTTCGCTTGTGAGGTCGTCGGTCTTAGCCTGTAGGTGGTCACGGGATGTGGCGAGCAGACAGAGATCATCTGCGAAGTCTATGTCCTCGAGGGACTTACCTTGCAACCATGGCAGACCTCTCTCTTCTTTCCTGGTTACTCTGCGCATCACATCATCCAAGACAATCAGAAACAGCAGCGGCGACAACAAGCAGCCCTGTTTCACTCCGGCGGTGACTGTTATCGGATCAGTTAGCAGGCCCTGGTGCAACACACGGCAAGAGGAACCCTCATAAAGGCACTTGATAATTTCTATAACCTTGCCCGGTATACCTCTTCTCTTAAGAATTCGCCAGATACTAGACCATTTCAACCGATCAAACGCTTTTTCGAAGTCGACAAACAGGGTATAAAGTTCGTTTCGCATTTCATTGCACTGTTCTAGTATCATTCGCAACACATTAATCTGGTCTGTGCAAGATCTTCCCGCTCTGAATCCACTCTGTTCATCCCTCAGCGTACAGTCAACCGCGATCGTCATTCTGTCTAACAAGACTTTACATAGGATCTTGGAGCACACTGGCAACAAGTTAATTCCGCGCCAATTGGAGCACTGTGACAAGTCGCCTTTCTTTGGCAATTTGACAATGATACCCTCTTTCCAGCTGTCAGGCACTTGACCTGTTTCCCATATGGCCGTCATTAGGGGCAATAGTATCTCAGCCACCACTTCCACGTTAGTCTTAAATGCTTCTATCGGGATCCCATCATTACCAGGAGCTTTACCACACTTAAGACCCTTAATGGCTCGTGAAACTTCAGCCTTACTCGGAGGGTCGACTTTAATATCTAGGACATTAATTTCTGAATCCACATCATCGTCAGCTTCTGTGTCAGCGCTCAATGTGTGGAACACCTCACTGAAATGCTCATGCCATCTTTGCAGTTGCTGTTCTATGGTAGCGAGGAGTCTTCCAGACTTGTCCACTATTGGTCGGGTTGCCGGTGGCTTATTGCACAACTCTCTTCCGGCACGATACAGCTCTCTGGTGTTTCCGGCGTTTGCCGCCAGTTCCGGTCTTTGGGCTATGGAAGCAGCTCTCACACGTTTGTCTCTTTTTGCACTGCGTTTTATGTCACTCTCGCACAGAAAATATTCATAAGCTAAGGTTTCTTTATTGTTTTGGTTTTTTTCCGCATTCAGTTTCTCTTTGATGGTTTTTCGGTGTCGTATTTTATCCCATGTATCAGTGGATATCCACTCTTTCCTATTAGAACTACGGTAGCCTAAGTACTTTTCGCAACATCGCTGCACCGTGCTTTTAACAGCGCCCCACTCTTCCTCCACAGATCTATATCTAAGCTGGTATATAAATAGATTATAATAAATTCGACGTCAATCGTAACTGTAACTCTTTAATTGTACTTTTATTACAAAGTGGACACTAAAAATAACCTTTTTTAACTTCTGTCTAATGCTATAACAAATGGAGTATAGGTTATCTTTGAAAATATATTTTCAATTGGAACTGTGTTTACATACAACTATGTATTTATTATCAACCTTACCGTTTGCGAGATTTTTAACTTTTAAAGATTCAATCAACCATTACTTCATTAAATCCGACACTTAATGTACCGCGCCGTCATGAAAGCGTCGCGCGTCGGGAACGTGATGATTACTCGTTGACTCGCCCAATGTTTACTCGTTTAGACAATAAAATAGCAACTGGAATTATCCACCCACCTCTAGTATTAGAGGTAGTTTCCTTTTACCTTTGTAAGACGTGTCTTGTCAAAGTTTTTTCTTAGCCCATTTTTAAGGTTCCGTACCTCAAAAGGAAAAAAAACAAACTGAACCCATATAGAATCACTTTGACGTGCGTCTGTCTGTCTGTCAAGATTATTTTTCTCAGAAACGGATAGATTTATGAATTTGAAATTAATATCAAATATCAGATGCTATAGCTCAACTTAATCTTAATAAAAATTAATATTAAGGTTACTCTTTACAAATAAAAAATAATTATCAGCGTTTTATTAAATTCCACCCTTAAGTGTCTAAAATAAGGTAAAACAGTTTGTTTAGAGATCCCGAATTTGTTTAAGCTTATAACGTGGGTTTTGGGTAGGTCTTGCTGTGAAAACTTGAAGCACTGAGCACAAAATCTGAAAAAGATGAGGATACTGACATGATACGAATTGAAATTAAAATTATAACAGGAGAAATGGGTTCACTAAATCACGAATAATCACGAGCTACAGCCGACCAAGTTAAAGCAAAGTTCCAAAAAATCCCCGTCGTTTCTGGATAAAACTCAATACTGAAAGTCAAAAATCAACCGCAATTACAACTTTGTTTGTTATTTCACTACTTTAGTAATAGATACGATAAAAGTTCGCAACTGAAATGGGCACTTCATTGTGCATGGCCTGACGGGCACTTGACCAGTTTTTTATCTTTGCTCAGGTACTTGTGACTATGTGAGACGCACGGTGAGGTTGTAGCCGCGGTGCCTGTAAGGTGTTGGCGGAGCGACGCGCGCCATCTGCTCCGGCAGCTGACATGTGCGCGTGCGCACGCTTGTTGCTGCTCTCTGCATTGCCCGCTCTCGCAGGTAAATAATTAATAACGGCATTCAGTATTTAGCATTAGTATTAAACCTATCTGCGATTGGCTGGGGTCCGCACAATAATGTACTGGTTGCCTTTACTTTTCTTTATGGCGAAAACGATAAAATCATTTCGTCAGAACATCAGTGACGTAGCTAGTAGGTAGACCATAAAGAGATACGAGGTTCGTTGGTCTCAATACGAAAATAAACCTAACCTTAACTGGAGTGCGAATTGGCACTTGGCAGGGATCCATGCGACCGCGCTCTAGGTATGTACACTTGCGATACAAAACTTTTATCGCCTTATAGGTTTACAAACGTTACGTGATAATTTTTTCTTCATCATTTTTACACATCGTTTATTTCCTATATATATAATGACTAGAAATAAAAAACTCCCCGATACGTCGACGCTTAGTCGCTAGTAGACACGGTACGATGAAAAGTACATATTTTATCTACATACCTATAAGCTATTCATTGAAACCATTCCAATGAGCCCAAACACGATACCTGTGCTGTAAGTTGGTGAGGATTTGAATTGGGTATCAGCTTAAGGTCAAGGTAACCTTGTCCTTTCCCCTTGGCATACCTATCATTGAAGTAACAGGATACCAAATTACGAATCGATCAGACCTGTGCAAGTTGCTCATATTTCTTGATGAACTAGAAAAGAGCGGCTGAACACTGAACAGATTTTCTTGAATCATAATAAGTAGCATAAGTAGAACACTCTCGATCAAAACACCTTTCATACAAAAAAATCTAAATTCGACTGAAATAAGGAAGTAGTCTTTTTACACGGTTAATTAGCACCGATAATTCTCAACCCTTTTGCTGTAGCCGGGTGTAAAATACGGCCATTATCTGCTAAAATCTACAGATAAGACGGCTTCTTCGTGCATGTGATAGCAACTGCGTGTTGGAGTCGTGCTTCGCGCGCTGTGCATGATGGACTGCGATCGCGATCAAAGAATATTATTATACTCATGTAAATCGCAATTAAGTATATTCAGGTGAAGCGTGCGAACTGTCGCTGTCGAGTCAGATTGTTATGACAGAGCGGTGTAGCGGCCTGTCGTCACTCGTCATTACTTAAACTGAACTTAAACATGTCAATAAATGCGACTCCCACAGTAACAAAATGAACCTCGCGTAGGTATTCCCTGCTGCCACGCGAGTCACGCGACACGCCGCGCCGCCGCCGCGCCGCGTTGCGTGCTGCGCTGCGGCGCGCGGCGGAACTCCGTTTCGTTGTGAATTGTGATCGTATCCGACGTCGATCTCAGAGTGGAGACGTCACCGTTCGCAATCAAATAAAAGTGCTATGAAATCATAAATATTAAATTTTATTGTTCGGCTCGTTTCGTTTCGGTGAAGACTTCATGGAAATTTGGATCAGCCCACATGTGCGCCGAACGCAGATTGCGTCCGCCGCCAAATTCTTGTGAATTTGATTCGGTTAGGGCTGACACAAAGCAAGGTTAATAAATAAAATGTCTTTACTAACGATTTATTACGAGTCGGTGATTACGGACTCTTCAATGATTATCGAATGTCTCGAGTCCCGGGCAGTTAGAATGATACAGGTTCTGCTTAGCTTTTAATGGAGTCTGGATACAGAAAAAATGCATTCGGAATGGTCGAAACAGGTAATCGAAGTACTTGAAGATGATATTGGCCAGTATTACTTAAGGTACTATCAAACAATTTGTCTTATATATTATTGTTGGAGTGAGTGCCAATTCAAGAACTCGTATATGGTGGGGGTAGGTAGGTGCCTACCTAAGAAGTAGTCCTAACGTAGTGTTAAGATAGTGGCTCTGACTCCAAATTAACAGCAAGGTCCCTAGTTATTTATAGCTTTTTAGTGCACCCAGGTTTTTGTGAATTCGATTTAATTTTTTATTAGGTATCTAAATATTTTTGATGTAATCAACTTCCTGAGATTGTTGGTCGGTGTACGATAGGTATTATGATGTATGAATGGATATGAATATTTATCGCAAAACTTACCTATAATGTTATGGCCTTAATAAGTAGACATTAATAATCACTCATAATATTCCTAACCAATAAATTATCAGGCCGTGTGCGAACGATTAGTTTTTACCGGAGAATGCCGTATGTCGTTGTCCGCATAAAAATGAGAGAGCAAGACGTCCTCGGGAGCGGGGCCCCGGGGCGCGGCCGGCGCCGGCGCCGCGCCACTCACGTAAACATTTTCGACCAGAAGCCCTTTCATCTTAACTGTGTCGTCGCACTAATGTCTACACAAACAAATACGTACATTTGTTGAACCAACTGTTTGTAGGTCGGCGCCAATGTTCCATAACGGTGGACGCTATTATTGCTCTGTATCACTCCATCGGCAGATGCTTGTTGTTTGGCGATAAGTGCATAGGGGCTGAGGGCGACACCGCCGCCCGCGCCGCCGCCGGTGGTCGCACACGCACGGGTGCCGCGCCCCGGCCGGCTTGAGAGATGTTCAATTGTTAGGTAGCCCCGATGAGCGTTAGGTTATTTGGTACCTACCTCCTATCGTTAAAACATTTTCAGTTTCAAATAGGGTGGTCTTGTTATTTAGATGATGATTTTGAACGTGATTGTAGGTAAGTACATAAGTAACATATTATGTATAAGTAACTACCTGTTTCTATGTGTTTAACATCAATTTAGGTAAGTGCCTATGTGAAATACATTACAACATTTTCTGAAGCTGGTAACACTAAGATTAAGTGTAAGTAAGGGACAGTTAACGTGGCGGTGCGTGGCGGTGGGCAGGCGTGGTGCTGGCGACACTGGAGCAGCCCGGCGCGGTGCTGGCGGGTTGGCGGCTGGCGCGCTGTGGGCTGTGGCGCATGGCGTGCGCGCGGCCCGTTCGCAGCGCCCGTTATTTCGGGCGGCGCTCTAGAAACAGAATACCGGCAATGTCACAATGCGGTTAATTGACTTCTATTTTAGTATGTGTACCACACTTAAGGATTTATTAACATTATGAAATGAAAAATAGTGGGAATGTACGCACTTTCGATTCGTACGTAGCAAATTATTACAAGTAGCTAGTACAATATTTTTGGTAGAGTCGAAATAACTGCCATAAATGCACTCACATTTTCGCGTAGGTACCTACTCATATTATAGGTACATTTTTGTCATCATACTTATATAATCATACTAATATTATAAAGAGGAAAACTTTGTTTGATTGTAATGAATAGGCTCCGAAACTACTGAACCGATTTGAAAAATTATTTCACTGTTGGGAAGCTACACTATCCCCGGGTGACATAGGCTATAATATATTTTCAAAAAAATTAGGGATCCTTTTTAAAACTCGAATAATGTAACCGCAATGTACCCGTGCGAAGCCGGGGCGGGCCGCTAGTTTTCAATAATCATAAAGTTGGTCAATATGCACACTGCACAGCGTCGAGTGATTGCATCACACATCGACATAGGTAGGTTATTGCCACGCAGGGCGTGCGCAGGGCGTGCGCAGGGCGTGCGCAGGGCGTGCGCAGGGCGTGCGCAGGGCCCGGCAGTAACTACTACCTGCACAATGCGTAACTACGCATTGTGCAGGTGTGCGCCCGCGCCGCCCGCGCCGCCCGCGCCCCGCAGCTTGCACGTGCGCGTGCGCCGGTCGACCGCCTCGCCTCGCTCCGCCCGCATCCTGTATCCGCTTGATTCATCTCCGTTACACCGCCAATTTGCAGGAAAAACCACTCTTATTGCAAATGTTAAAATAAAATAAAAGTATAAATAATTTAAAATATTTAACTCTTTAAAAAAAATATATATATATTATGTGTGTGTCTGTCTGTGCAATCGTAGCGCTCAAGCGGATGAACTGATTTTAATTTAAATACTACAATATGAGCAACTTCCACAGGTCTGTTCGATTTGGACTTTGTTCAAATTCAAATTCAATTCAAATTCAAATCGTTTATTTTGTTTAGGCCTACGGGGGCACTTACAAATTGTCAATTTTACATATATTTTTTTCTTATATCTACAACCGGATCGGAACGCGACCTCGACTGAGAAGATCCGGCAAGAAACTCAGCGGGCTTGTCTTTTTACATGTCATTTTTTTTTTTAATCGCCAGTTGCTTATATTCAATAATTACAAAGGGTAGTAGATATTAACATAAATATTATAATAGCTCCAGTGTGTTGCCTTTTGATGTTAACTAGAATTTTGTTGTGTTATCCTGTTACTTCAATGATAGGTATGGCAAGGGGTAAGTGCATAGGGGCTGAGGGCGACACCGCCGCCGGAGGTCGAACACGCACGTGTGCCGCGCCCCGGGCGCGGCGGGGCCGGCATGAGAGATGTTCAATTGTTAGGCTGCCCCGATGAGCTTTAGTTTATTTGCTTTAGGTTATTTAGCTTTATATTAGGTGGTGTACAGGGTCTCATGATGGAGCAGATAAGATAAATGGGGATAAAATAATAATAGGTAAGTAGGTATTTTGACGAAAGGTTCGTCGTATCTGGGGTTTTTTAAATTATTAATTCATACCTAGTTTTCCTTATAATGTTTAATTTTACTGATATTCATATTTTTATAGGTAGTACTAACCTAACGTATGAAACTATGAATAACAGTCAAATTTGATAACCTTAACCTAAGCAAATGTTACGCGTTTCCTAAACTTAGAGTAGGTAGGTAATAAATAGAAGACATAATCCATGTATAAAAACAGAATACGGACAAATGACTTCATACAGGAACCGCGTGCTCGTTGCAATGACTAACTCCATCCATAACACCGCGAGCGTTTTATTTGGCGTCGCGAGCGGCATATTTGCGCGTGCGCTGTGGAATGGCATGAATTGCCGAGTTAACATTGTGCGCGTGATATCCGCGCCGCGGTGAGTCAGCGCCCGCGGCCGCGCATGGAGCGGGGCGTAGGGCGCCCGGGCGCAGCGCAGCAGCGGGCGGGCGCGAGGAGCGCCCTGCGCCGCCTGCGCGGTAAGTAGGTAGGTATGTCGCCGAACACGCTAACAATGTGCATTTTACGCGCACCGCGTGACGTCACCCGCCATTCATGCAGCACACCGACAGCGACCTTGCATTCAGGGCTGCTGCCACAATACATTTTTATGCTCTAAATAACTGATACCTAAGGAGGTACTTAGCTATAAAATAAATGAGACAAAACATCAATTTATACTAAAATGATATTGCTCTACTGGTCAGTATATCTCCCAGTCCACAGATATAGATTTACTATATCTGTGTGCTAGTCTTTATTGCCATAGTTACTCTCGAGGCTGGTAATTGCGTGGGTGGCATCCCTGCGCCCGCGCCACGGGCGACGTGTATAAGAGCGCCATTAGTGCGGAGGACTGCCATAGGTACCTACCTACCTACTATTTGTTCAGCGCGCACTTTGATCGCCTGCTAATTTTTTCACAGAATCATCAGTGTTCATCGTGATGACAAAGCATATACTGAATCTTTTAAACCTAGATCGTTGCAAGAAACCCTTGCAAAGTGCATTAATAGGTATAGATAGTATTACAGTTTGTTTTGCTTAGCATAATATTCATTCAGCATCCGTCGTCACCGGTCAATCGCTAATCGTGACGAAGAGATTTTTCTCTCTATACTTATACCTATTAATTATCTTCGATAAACGAGCAAGATAGAGGGGCCGGGAGGAACAAAATGGTCGTCCATTGTCGTAAGTTCGTAACACGTTGCTTACAGTGGTGATGTCATGTGTTTCGGTGTGTGTCAGGTCTAGGCGGGTGGTGCGCGGAGGGCGAGGTGGTGTCGCTGGTAGAGGGCGCCGCGGGCGGCGCGGGCGGCGCGGGCGCGGGGCCCTCGTTCGCGCCGGGCCAGCCCACCGCGGTGGTGGCGCCGCTCGGCCACACCGCCACACTTGACTGCCGCGTGCTGCGACTCGGGGACAAGGCGGTATGATACTCACTCTATGCTACGCTAAGACCATCGACCACACCACAGGCTTTCAAATTTCTGTTTGACTAACAACCTTCTACTAATTTACCTATAACTACGTAGGTATAAATAATAACCTTCTGCCCGCGATAATTTTCTAGCTGTAATTGGAAGTAGGTACCTACTTTCTTACTTAATTTTGTGAATAAAATTATAGGCCGGTACCTTCTGAATGTGCCAAATGACGGATGGCTCGCGAGATCCCATGACAAATTTTAGCGATAACTCCGTTATGAGAACCGTAAATGATCGATTCGCACGCAAAAATAGCATCTGATGAATCGACAACGATTAAAAAGGTACCTACAAACATCAGCTGGGGAGGCGCCGCCCCGACGGACGCTGGCCGCTGGCACGCCACAGCGCGACGTCACTTGGCTCCGACTAAAATGAACCGCCTGACACTGATCGTGAGCGATTCGAAAAATGCCGGTCGTTGACTCTCGCGTGGTCCGCGGGGCGCGAGCGCCGCTTATAGCGCGAGGCGCGTGGCGAGCGCGCGCGCCGCCCACGCCGCGCCCATGCGCCCGCGCCGCCCGCGCTACGGCCGCACTACTACGTTTCCCGGAAGCTGCTCGCTGCCAAGCTGAATATTAGCGAGTTACCTACTTTGTGTCGCTACGCCTCCGCCGCATTTTTGCGTCCACGCGCCGCGGTCCGCCCGAGCGTATCAAGGTCGGCGTAGTGTTTCCGCGGTGGCGGGCGGTGTGATCCCCATCGACATGGAGGTTGGCCAAGTGCGTGCCCGGCGACTATTTCAGTGGCGGTAAACAAGCCAGATCCATTATGATGGTATCCATCACCGAGAATCATGAAACAATTCATCTTGAAGTTGATTAGGATGGATTAGATGACGTATAGATTTTGCCAGTATGAAAAAAAGAAAATTAAAAATATCAAAAATTCGTCTACTTAAAAAAATATCTTTAAATTAAAACTGAAAAGATATAAACAAGCCCAGTAGTCTAGCATTCTGTTAAGATAATTTAACAGCCCGTAGCTATTAAAAATCTAGACCGGCTCAAATTCGCCTCGATCTTCCAACAGTAAAAGTGACAATTTAATAGAATTCTATACTACTGGGCTTGTTTTTCATTTTCGGTTTTTCTAAAGTTCAGTTTTTAAACAGTAGCGTTTTATTTTTTAAGATTTCCTTTTTTAAATAAAATATATAACAAAATCGAAAAAAACACGTATGATCTGCCTGATATAAACAATATACTTAAAACAGTTAAACTCAAACTCAATTTTTTTTAAGCCAAAAAAGCATTTATGAATAGTCAGAATCTACCACCGGTTCGGAATGTTGGTTCCACTGAGAAGATCCGGCAAGAAACTCAATGGTTACTCTTTTCAATGGATTAGAGATGGTTACTGTAGCCTATAGAGGCTGGTAATATCAAAGGCTGTGCTCGCACGTCGCCGACCTGACGGAGCGTGGGGCAGGGAGAGGGGAGCGAGGGAGGGGGCGGCTCCCGGCTCTCACTTGTCGTACGAAACGCAGCTATAAAGTTATTTTCCTACGGCTATGTTCTGTGAGCGGGTGGTACTACTGGTGCCGAGCCGGCCCGTGTACGAGGTGCAGTGTATCGGCAGGTGTCCTGGGTGCGGTCCCGCGACCTGCAGATCCTGTCGCACGCGGGCGCGGTGTTCACGGCGGACGCGCGCGTGGCGGCGGCGGCGCGCGCCGACGGGCCCGCCGGCAGCGCCGCCGCCGCCAGCCGGCACGCGCTGCGCATCGACCGGCTGCGCCGCGCCGACGCCGGCCGCTACGAGTGCCAGGTCAACACCGAGCCCAAGCTCAGTCTGTTCTTCAACCTCACAGTAGTCGGTGAGTATCACAACGATACCGGCCGCTGTCCCTAGTGGATGCAGACACTCATTACAAGAGCGCGTTAGAGCTATTAGTACACGAACTTCACAAGACCGGTGGCCGTGAGTTCCGAATGGAACTCTACCTTAATTTCCATGGTAGGCGCAGGTAAGGAACCGATGATTTTATCTCGAGCATATCCGGTTTAGTGCTAGTTGAATATTCGTGTCCCTAGACGAGGTGGTGCCGCGCGTGGTGGTGACGGCCCTGGAGGCACCCGTGGTGCACGGCATCGCGGGCGGCACGGCCACGCTGTCGTGCGAGGCGCGCTACTCGCCCGCGCCGCGCCAGCTCCCGCTGCCGCCGCTCGACGTCCACTGGCACCGGGCAGACCAGCCAGTGACGCTGCAAATCGGCGCTGAGGTACTTATGGGGCATAATAGACTAGTGCCGGAGATCGACAATTCTATAAGTATATACAGTGTTTGTCCAGTCTATATGTACACAATAGGCTTAATTTAATTTTACTATATTATTGTTAACGCTTCTGTATCTACATATAAGCTGTGTGTGGTCGTGTCAGGGCGGTCGCGGCGGAGTGTCGCTGGACACGGAGCGGTGGCCGGCGCGCGTGGTGTCGCGGCTGACGCTCGCCGACCTGGCCATCGCCGACGCCGGCGCCTACACCTGCGCAGCCGCCGACGAGACCGTCACGCTGCGCCTGCGCGTGCTCGACACGCAAGGTGAGCTCTCGCGCTACGACCCGACCGTCTCATGTTTACTGAACTGAATGAGGTTCAAAGATAAGAATAATATTTTGGTCTCTCTCAGAAAATGCTGAGGCGATGCAGCGCGACGAGGCCGCGAGCGGCGGCCGCACTCCTCGGGCGGGCGACGCCGCGGCGGCGTGGCTGCTGCTGTGCGCGGCGCTGGGGCGCACTCTGCTGCGGACGCGCCTGACATTGCCTTGACCCGACCTTCAGGCGTCGGTGCGGCACTTTGTATATTTTGAATTGTAAATATTGTAAATAGAAGACAAACAATTAAATAAATGTACTTGCGACGCGCAAGTAAACGGCGATACCTAATGGTAATGTTGCATCGTTGTTATTTTTGTTAGGCATTGCTGTTTACGTGGCACGTTATGGTGATGAGTTGTTACAAACATGAGCAAACTCTGATAAACATTTTTTGTTGATTTGCAATGAAATTTTATTGTTATGCTCGCGGTTCGGCTACGCCTGTCATCGCCGCCACTATATTTTTTTATTCTAACTGTAAATCGAACGAAAGTGAGTGGGAAGGTATGCTAGAATTTTCCTTTGATTTGGTTGAGGATCCCCGAGAGCCTACTGATGTCTACAACATAAATATATTTCGGTTACATCTGTAAACACGTACCTATTTCATGACCGTCAGTCCTAGTTCATGATGAACGACATCGCAACAATGGACCGCATCCTGTCTCGCCCCGGCGCGGGCGCGGAGCACTTCCTCCCCGCGCACTGTGATCGCGACAACTTCGGTAGGTATCAGGCCAATATATGGAAAACATAGTCATTTGAGTTAACCTACGTACGACCTTTAAAATACGTTTGAAGTTTGTCCACCAGCACTGGGCCAGCGTCGTAGACTATGCCCCGGATCACCTTCGCATCGAGGAGGAAAGGACCGAGTATAAAGGAAATGTCGGCCCCTATCCCCCTATTACAAAGGATCAAAAATACCATTGAAATATGGGTATACTGCATTGCACCACTACCTACCTTTTCGGTAAATAAGGCATGATTTATACTTTATAGTGCATAATTTATTCATTTGCTCGATTATGTACGAGTTAACAAAAAGCAAGTTGCCTACGAAGGTAAGAGGTGACTAATATTTATTGTTGACTAGCTGTGCCCCCCGACTTCGTCCGCGTAGTATTTAACGTAACAAAAATTTCGGGATTATCGGGATAAAAGGTATCCTATATGTTAATCCCGGTTTTAAACTATCTGTGTTCCAAATTTCATCCAAATCCGTTCAGTAGTTTTTACGTGAAGGAGTAACAAACATACATACATACATCCATACTCACAAACTTTCACATTTATAATATTAGTAGGATATAAAAATGAATAAGACAACGAAACCGTAACTTACACCATTGAACCAAGTTCTAAGAACATCATAATTTTAATAGCCCAAAACAAGTTTAAAGTTAATTACATTATAAGTAGGTACTATGCACTGAGATGTATTCGGCGCTCGGAACAGGTTATACACATCATCCTATAACTTAATTCAATAAACACGGCGCGGCAGCAGTGCGCAGTTAATACTGTGCGCACACAGTGACGAGCGAGCGAGCGCGCCGCGCGCGCGTCCCCACAGCCGCCATGTTTCCCGTGCTCGTTGCGCTTCTCGTCGCCGCGGCGCTCTACCTGTACGGCACCAGGACCTTCGGCTACTGGCGGAAGAGAGGCGTGCGACACGAGCGGCCGGTGCCCTTCTTTGGCAATAATACCCGCGGCTATCTCGTTATGAAAAGCGTCTCGCAGATGGCGGAGGAGACTTATTGGAAGTATCCTAATGAGAGAGTAGTGGGCTTCTTTCGGTCGACGCGACCCGAGCTTGTCATTAGGGACCCGGAAATCGTAAAGCGTATTCTGCTGACGGACTTCGGGTACTTCTACCCCCGCGGTTTGAATCCACACAAGACCGTGATCGAGCCGCTCCTGAGAAACCTGTTCTTCGCAGACGGTGACTTGTGGCGGCTGCTGCGCCAACGCATGACGCCTGCGTTCACGAGCGGCAAGCTGCGCGCCATGTTCCCGCTGATCGTGGAGCGCGCCGAGCGGCTGCAGGCTCGTACGCTGGCCGCCGCCGCCGCCGGCGCGCCCATCGACGCGCGCGACCTCATGGCGCGGTACACCACCGACTTCATCGGCGCCTGTGGTTTTGGACTCGATGCCGACTCACTGAACGAGGAGGATTCTGAATTCCGGAAGCTCGGTGCCACAATTTTTACATTCAGCTTCTGGGATATTGTTATTGCGATACTGAAGGAGGGGTTTCCGGAAGTCTTCAAGAATTTCAAGTACTTGACGAGGACGGAGAAGGGCATGACCGATCTCGTCACGGCCATAATGAAGCGAAGAAATTACGAACCCTCCCCCAGGAATGATTTCATCGATCAGCTGCTAGAGTGCAAGAAAAAGGGGAAGATGGTGGCAGAGTCATTGGAAAGGTTCAAGTCGGACGGTGCGCCCGAGCTCGTGTCCATGGAGCTGACAGACGAGCTGATAGTCGCGCAGGTGTTCGTGTTCTTTGCAGCCGGGTTCGAAACCTCCTCCTCGGCGACGAGCTTCACCCTGCACCAGCTCGCATACCACCCTGAAGTGCAGCATCGTGTGCAGAACGAAATAGACGAAGTACTAATCCGCCACGGCGGTCGGCTGACGTACGACGCCATCAAGGATATGACGTATCTGGAGTGCGCGTTCAAGGAGGGCATGCGAATGTTCCCGTCCCTCGGTTATTTGATACGTGAGTGCGCGCGTGCCTACACGCTGCCCGAGCTGGGGCTGGCCCTGGACGAGGGCGTCGGCGTGTTCATTCCACTGCAGGCGCTGCACAACGACCCCAAGTACTTCCCGGAGCCCGCCGAGTTCCGCCCGGAGCGGTTCTTGGCTGACCGAGCGGACCCCGACACTAAATATGTGTACTTGCCATTTGGCGATGGACCTCGCGCCTGTATCGGTAAGAATGTGTTATTTATTATTTCACCTGGTGTTTTGGATTTGATTTCTTATAAAACAAATGAATCGTTTAAAACAGTCTGCCACTGTGCTTTAGTGATGAATGTGATGATGAAGGTGCGCGATTGGGGCTGATGCAGTCCCTGGCGGGGCTGGTGGCGGTGCTCGCGCGGTGCAGCGTGGCGCCCGCGCCGCACGCGCCGCGCTCGCCGCGCGTCGACCCCAAGTCCGACATCGTGCAAACCATTCAGGGCGGTCTTCCGCTGCTCTTCACCGTACGGAAAGACAAATTACATTAATATGAAACTCTCATATTAATGAATGGCACTATTTGTTTTTGTATAATTCTCGGGAATCAGCATTTGTACGTCCAAGGTCGTAATTGAAAGTACTTTATCATTTTGTTTGTGTTATTTATAGTCAGACCGATGCTAGAATTGTATGTTGCTGTATATCGGAAGATTAATTTTAAAATAATATCTTGGGTTAGCCGTAGGTTGATTACCTACTTAATTACAAAAAAATCTCTAGGAGAAATGTTGTAAAAAGAAGTCTTTACTGTGATAGTAGTTAGTATAACTAAGTACCTTTTATCTTTAATAAACTGACATATAATTGGACAGCTTGAATTTCTGTGTATGATAATGCCTGGCACAGAACAGCAGAATATGCGCAACCGACAGTGATAATTTTTTAAATAACTTGTTGGACCAGTCCATTAAACAAGGTATATCGAAGGTCGATGTAATATACCTCCATGTTTTATAAGAATATAAGACTTTATTAAGGAAGTTATTGTCGTTCTTTTAACCACAATTTATATAGGGATAACGGTAAGTATTTTAGTTCAGTGGAGATATTCAGTATATTCATAACAGAGGTGAAGCAGTTAGCGCCTTGTTATTGTGTACCTACATAATAGATGAGTAAGTATAGGAATCATACATTTATTTATGTTCGTAGTTTCGACGACCGCTTGGCGCAGTGGTTCGAGCGTAGGCCGCTCGGCTCACTGCACCGGGTTGCCGGTTCGATTAAATCGCCTTTTCGTAATTTACCCTGGTTTGGGTGTCACTGGGGTCGCCTCCAGTCCATTGTATGGTACCCACAGTACAAGCGTTGTTGAGTTTGGGGCCATACAGTTGGTGTATCAGTCCGACGGTATTTATTTTTTATTTATTACTTTGCGCCTAACGGTTCCAATGGAAGCTCAGCGTTGGTGGTCGTCAACCTGCATAATTATGCTAAAGTTGCGACGAACACAAAGCAACCTTTGTGTTTTACTAGGTTTGTTCTTTGTGTCCTTAAATAGTTTTTTATCTTTCTATGTATATATATTTTGATAGATGTATATAAGTTTACTTTTATCATAAATAATATTTACAACTGACAAACACATCGCTTAGTAAAATTACTGTGAACGGGCTGTAGCCGTGATTTAACAACACAATTGCAGGTAAGTTGTGATTTATACCTATAAGCCTAAAAACTTTGGCCTAAAGTAACATTATTAAAATTCTGTTGCAACACGGTTGTTTCTGAAAGGATTGCATGTTTAAATAGCGAACAGGCACGTTGTGGAAACGGGGACAACAGACAACGCTAAAAACAAACAAATACGTGTTGATAAGGCATAATGAGACAGAATGCGATAAGATATAGAACTAGTCCACAAGTTATTATAAGCTTACATATACACACACCTACATACAATCTTTATTCATAAGTGAGTATATTCAACTCTAAGCTGACATTGAAAGTACCCACTTATTACAAGTTCAACGGTCCCTACCGTTCATGCATTAGAAGTTTTATTCGAGCTCCCACATATTCCTCACGTATCTACTTTGTCTGACACAGACCTATACTTAATAGCGTCACATACACCCATCTGTAAACGGAAGCTGTGATATTTAATTGTTCATGATTCACTTGATGTATTTGATATTACTTACCTAAAATTGCTTTAAAAAATTATAGGATTTATAGGTCACTTCCCAGTTGGCGAAATAAGGCGGCGCGAGTCACTAGCCAGCATTGCGGCGCGAATGACACGCTAGCAGTAGGGCGCGAGTAGAGAATGAGATACCGGCATTTTTTCTAATCCCGGGTTTTCGGGATTATCTACAGATAATACCCGGAACCGCGATAGTCCTGGGATTTTAGCCTAATGGAATTTAATCATTTAAAAATAAACTTTAAGCCCACGGCATTAAAATAACCTCGTAGAACTGCATAAATTAATGGGTTACTTTTGTTTTTAACCTATTCTCATCATATTTATTTTTATAAATATATAATTATTATTAATACTTGTTATCAATGCCTTTTAATGAGTTTTACAAATTACAACACAAAAGTATGATATTAATTACACGACACGAAGTAAAGAACTATACACCTTATCACAACATAGTCCGATCGTCAGCGAAAACTAAACTAATTCAGATTCAGGGGATATTTAAATCATATGAATTGATATCGGAAACAGATTCGAAAACTTTAAACATTTCGTATGTTCACTAATTTAAAATTTGTAATCGAATAGGTGTGTCTTATGATAACTAAATTTTTTCGAAATATATTTATACAATTGGCAGAAATCTGTTTCTGATTTCGAGTCGAATGATTTAAATATCCCCTGCAGCTGACAAAATAAGATCACTGACAGAATATCAAGTCGATGTAAGTCAATGTGTTTCGTTTTATGTAAAATTAGCACAACATTAATTAGCTTTTTTGTTAATCCGAAAATCCCGGGATCTGTTAAATTTAAACCTGAGTATTTCATGAGTAAAACACGGCCGGATTCCCGAGATAAAATCCTCTAGGATAGAATCCTCTAAGTGCGAGTAGCTCGCGACCAGTTTGCGGGGGTCGGCCACTACTTCGTTTATTGCCCAATTATATGAACTGCACTTCCCAGCGCTAAGTTTTCTGAATTAATTCCCTCGTATATTAGAAACTTATAGCTGGGAGTGCATTAAACTTGGCGACTGGCGATTGTTACCCACTCTGCGCTGAATGGGTGCCGGGGCGCCGGGGCGCCGGGGGGAGGGTGGTCGCTTCACCTCACCCGCTGACGGTAGCTCACCGCCGCTGTATTATATTTATGACTTGTTCTTATATCTGTGTATAACTAACGATATAGAGATTATATCATTGACGCTACAAGGGCCTATTGCCTATTGTAACTGTGGAGATCCGAATGGAAGCAAAGAGCGATGTAACGCTGACGTCACTCGGCACGCGGCGATGTGCAGCCTGGCACGGCGGCGGCGGCGGCGGCGGCGGCGGCGTGGTTGGACCACATGCCTTAACTAACTTAGCACGTCCCTTACAGGTACATTGAAGTAATTATATGCATTGAAATTGCGATGTTCGATTTGGAATCCAGCGTCACACTCTACAACATTAAATTAACAGAAAATCAGTATTGCAGGTTTTAAAAAAATATTTTGCTATAAATCAAAAGAAAATGGAAATATCTGATAATATAGTCCGTTATACAGTTGCTACAATTTTGAATTATGATTTGAATTATGCCACCTTGTAAAAATAATACCATCAAAAACGAAACTTGTAAAAAACCAAGTCTCACAAAGTGAAGATTTTGCAAATGTAACTTTATTTTACGGATAGGTTGTTATGTTATGCTGCCTGCCAAATTTAATATAGCTAGGTTCATGAAAAGTACACTAAAGGTTTTAATTAATGATGATCATTCAACCAGTAAATGACAATATCAGCACTTAGCATGTAAAAGTCATTATTTGTGAAGTATACAAAAGTTGGAACATAACATAAGCATAGTTTTGGCATTCCGTCCTGAAATTTTTTAAGCAATAATCGTATTTAGACATACGAGGGTTCAAAAAAACGGCCCAAACGCTTCGACAGAATGCTGCAGCGGCTCCCGCGCCCTCCGCCCAGGGATTCATCGTTAGCAGCACGCACGGTGCGATGTTGCAGCGCGAGTATCATCAGGCGCCATGGCAAGTGCCCATGGCTGTATCCATTATTATTGCTTCTCAAAATTATTGTATGAATTGACTTAGGAAGTTTCTTAATTAACGTATTTTACCTATGTTCTAGATGACACACAAAATAACATAGCACAAAAACATTCCTTCGAGGCATATTTCTAATAGGTACCTACTAATGTATAATGTAATTCTTTTAAAACAAAAAAAAAACTGTAAGAAACTTCAACTTTATTCAAAGGTTTGTTTTGTATATTCATTGACAATACGTTCATATACTTACATACTAATTAATTAGGTAGGTAGGTAAGTAGGTACCTACCTAAACAGAGTGTCCCAAAAGTCCGAAATAATATTTGAGGGTATGGATGAGTATCTGACATAGAATTAAATGGTATAAAATTATATCGAAATTCAAACCCTTGTTTAAAATATTTCTTTAGCGCCGATTTAAAAATAAATAGTAAGTACTTATCTGTAGTACTTATTGTATTATTTTATAAATATACCTATTCGCATTGGTAAATTTTCATATTCGTATTAGATTTCTCGTAAATGCAGTTCACTGTGTTTTGTAGGCCATTAGGTGTGGCTAAGGTGCAACACGAAAGTTGGGACAAATATTCAAACGCGTGTTACTCAGAAAATTGTATAGGTGGTTGTCAGTGCGGTACCGTATATAGGTATACCTATTATTATTTCAGCATTGTAAGAGACAATCGACCGAATTCAAAATTATTAAATGGATCATAATACCATGCCTTACACATTAAATCACGACAAGCACTGTGATATCAGTTTATTGACACCTTCCTCACAAAACTAGATTATTATGAAGAAGGAACATTATATAAATGACTAGCTGTACCCTGCGCGCGTTGCTACGCTATCAAAGATTGGTCGTACCAACTCGGAAACCTTTGTGGGCTCATGCACAACATTTTGCTGAAGATCATGACATGATCAAATGCATAGTTTACCGATTCTATAAAGGACACACAGACAAACATTTATTTATATATATATATCTACATAATAAACATAATACACACACGCTATCAACAGAGATCTGTCACTCCTCATCGGGTTTACGCCTACACTCAATGATATTCATATTCAGAAATACCTACTGATAGTCAGGCTAACATCACCTATAGAAAGTATAATATTATGAATGCCACATGTTTGATGGTTGCAAGAACCATGTAAGTCGTCTTGTACTGGTCAACAGCTGCTGCCATAATTTACATTCGCCTGATGAACTCGGGGTAGCCTATAAAGTTGTGCAGTCGTCGTGTTCCAACTGGACGCCGTTCCTCGGCGTGAAGACGAGCGGGATGCCGCCGAGGATGTTCTGCACCACGCTGGAGCGGGGGTCGGCCAGCAGCTCGCGCCGCGTCGCCGCTGCTGGGGACACCGTGAATTTGGCCAACAACGCTGCCAGCCCCGCCATGGACTGCATCTTGCCCAGCCGAGCGCCTGGAAATTTAATATTGAAAGTTTATCTGATACAAATCTTTCTTTCAACTTAAGGCTAAAGCGCCCATCTAGCCCGCGAAGTTAAAATTTTTTGAGGTTTTTAGAAAGTTTTCAAAATCTGACAATAATAAAAGGCACATTTTGTAATTCGCGACAAAGACCGTGTGCATTTATTAATATATCCAACTTACTCTAAAACATTTCAAGAACGACAGCTATCCAGATAATCTGGCAATTTTTGTATATTTAGTGATTAACTAGTATCATATCCACCGTGATAATATTTAGAGATGGATATAATTAGGATGCTTTTTAATTTCAATGGCCTCACGTATCATCCTTGGTCGGAATCGGTGTTCTTTTGCGAGGATCTGTGGTTTATCAAATCTGATATAATGGCGGGTGCGGTCCTGTACTTGTTCACAGAACAGAAAACATCCTAATTTCAATAGGGAAGATGGCTGGGTGCTACCACCAACTTGGGATCCAGTATAAATAAAATAATTTTAGCCCTTTTTTTTTGACGTCCCACTCCTGGGCACGGGCCTCCCCTCAACACGAGGGGGATTCAGCCCATAATCCACCACGCTGGCCCAGTGCGGGTTGGCGGATTTCACATGTCTTTCGAAAATTGGTTAAATCTTCTAAGACATGCAGGTTTCCTCACGATGTTTTCCTTCACCGTAAGCGAGTGATAATCATATAGAAATTATGAATCGCACATAGATTTCGAAAAATTCAGAGGTTCGAGCCGGGGTTTGAACCCAAGACCTGGTAGCCCGCAAGACGCGTACTTAACCAATCGGCTATCACTGCTATCCTGCCTGGGATCCAGTAATTAATATAATTAAATCCAAAACCAAGTGTACCATTGCAAGACCTCGAGACACTGTGAGCACTTTCTGCGTGAATCGGACTGCAAATAACAACTAAATATGAGGGTACCCAGTTACTAACTATGACATCAGGACGTCTAACACCTCAGTCCCCCCGTGACCATGGCTGCTGTAAAGCAACCGAAACGTCGGGAACATAAAGTTAATAAACGCGATAAAAATCCCTAAAATAGTTTTATTTCAATAGGGGATGAAAGTTGTATGAAACTTTGTCAATTAAATTCCACGCGGACGAAGTCGCGGGCACAGCTAGTACATCATAAAAACATAAAACGGTCCAGACCGACATCCAAAGTGTGTTGACAATTTGAAGCAAAATTGTGCGAAACGATGCAACACAGTTACATGCGTGCTACTACTAGCTACGATAATCGATATGTTAAGACTTTGGTCGTGTTCAGTCCTACTCTAAATTACATATTCTTGGCTTCGTATATCGTCTGCACGAACGGTCATTTTGCATTGTTCGTTCGTAATCGACGACAAAAAATATGGAATTTAGATTAGGATCCGACAATACGAATGTAGATCCCCAGACCTCCCCAGATCTCTTTTGAGTGTCCTAATTGGTAACAGGGGATGATTAAGGAATGACAGTTTATATTGTTACGTACTATGGGTAGGTACAATTAATGCCGACTACGTGTATAAAGGGTTTATTCCGCTCTCCACAAACTTGACAAATACACAGTTCTACACTAGTTCACTAATACTAGTTACACACAACAAGCACTGTTCCAAATCACTTAGCAGACTCACAGTATTCCAATATTATCGCCTAGGTCACTGGTATATCACTCTTCGTTCGCTTACTTAAGTTCCGTACACTGTCGCTTCCAAGAAGTAACTAACTCGCTGCCCGTCGTCAACACCTTATATACGGAATAAAGATGCGAGCTGGTATTTTCCTGAACATTCTCGGTAGGTATGTACGTAATAATAATCGGAATCGAATGATCTCGAGACACATTGTCGGCTTCCCTTTGTATTCGTTCGCGAGTAGGTATTCGCCGGCCGTCGCGCCGATAACGCAAGGGCGTTCACTTTATACCTACATACCTACAGTCTCGAACATTCAATTTTTAGAGATCCTTCGTAACTAATCGATGGAGTACATCTAGAATAAAAATGCGTTTTTGTATCAAGCTGATAAAATAAGGATCCTTCGAGATATTTGACCAAGTAGTTTCTAGGTCGCAACATTACCCCCCTCTTAGTCATGCTCGTCCCGAGCATCATTTCTTCCATGATACCGAGCCAATCTGTCCACATGGACTACCTTTGGCTTTCCTCGAAGTCCCTTCTTAATGCGATAGGTCACATCGTTGATCCTCGTAATAACTGTATAAGGTCCTTCCCAGCGAGCCTGAAGTTTCGGGGACTTCCCTTTTCTGCGAAGAGGATTGTGGAGCCACACCAGTGTCCCTTCTTCAAAACCATTGGTGTTTGCATTTCGATCGTACCGGGTCTTCATCTTTATACTCGACTTCCAGTTGTATTCCCGTACCATTCGATGCACCTCGTCCAGTTGGTTTTGAAGGTCACTCACATAATCTGTAACGGGCTTGGGACTGTCGGGTGACGTGCCTGTTATCGCATCCACTGGGAGCCTCATTTCTCGACCAAAATTTACTTTGGCTGGAGTGTGACCCGTACTGTCATGTACTGCAGACCGATAGGACATCAGAAACAGCGGAATGTATTGGTCCCAGTCTCGCTGATGTTCGTCTACGACCTTAGCCAGGTGGTTTTCCAATGTCTGGTTAAACCTCTCGACCATTCCGTCTGACTGCGGATGCGCTGGAGTCGTACGAGTTTTATTCATTCCGAGTAACTTGCACATCTCTTGAAACAGCGCAGACTCGAAATTCCTTCCTTGATCAGAATGGATCTCCATAGGTACGCCATACCGACAGACTACTTCCTGGACCAATTTCTTCGCTACGGTGACTGCTTCCTGGTTGGGTGTTGCAAATACTTCTGGCCACTTAGTGAAGTAATCTTGCACTACTATGATGTATTTATTCCCATCCTCAGTCATCGGAAACGGTCCAGCAACATCAATGGCGATGCGCTCCCACGGGGCTCCAACGTTGTACAACTTCAGTTTTCCCCTGCTTCTTGTGTGCGGGCCTTTCACTGACGCACACGCAGTGCATCTGCGACACCAATCCTCGACGTCTTCTCGACAGCGCAGCCAATAAAACCGCTGTCGCACCTTAACCAGGGTTTTCTTGACTCCTAGGTGCCCACCAGAAACACCATCGTGAATGTGCCGTAGAAGAGAAGCCACCTTACTCCGCGGCACTATCACTTGCATGGTGATTTCCTTACCGTCGTTTGATTCCCATTTCCTATACAGCACTTCATCGACAAGAGCCAAACTGTCCCACTGAGCCCAATAACTCTTCGTTGTCGAACTGTGGACTGATACGTCGCTCCATTGAGGCCTATTTCCGCTCTGTTTCCATTGCCGTATAGGTCGTAGGTCATCATCCTCCTCCTGCGCCTTCTTCATACTAGCGCCGGTCCATTCGTCGTCGATTCCATGTGTCCCTATGAGCTTGACCTCTTCCCGGACTTCATTCCTTAGACAATGTTTGCAGTCCTCGGCACACGGTCTTCGTGACAAAGCGTCAGCATTACCATGCCCTTTTCCACTGCGGTGTTCTATTACAAAGGAAAATTCCTGTAGTTGCTCGATCCATCGTGCTACTTGACCTTCTGGGTTTCTAAATTGTAATAGCCATTGTAATGCAGCATGATCTGTCCGAAGTGTAAACTCTCTTCCTATTAAATATTTGTTAAAATGTTGTAAGGTCTTCACCACAGCTAACAATTCACGGCGAGTAACGCAGTAATTTCTCTCTGGCTTGGAAAGTGATTTACTGAAGTATGCTATTACAACGTTGCGATCTCCTTGTATTTGTGACAAAACACCGCCTATTCCGGTGTTACTGGCGTCAGTATCCACGATGAATCTTCCTTCCCTCGTTGGGTAACCCAATATTGGGGCCTCGCATAATACTTGTTTCAGCTCAGTGAAAGCTTTCTCACATTCCAGGTCCCAAACGAAATCCCGTTTATCTTCCGTTAGCCGATGTAAAGGTTTCGCAATATCTGAAAAATTCTTGATAAATCGTCTGTAGTATGCACATAGTCCAAGGAACGCTCGTACTTCTGTTTTGTTCTTTGGAGAAGGCCATTCTTGAACAGATTTTATCTTCTCGGGGTCGGTCTTTACTCCATCGGTTGAGATGACGTGTCCAAGATAACTGACCTCCTTTTTAAACAGAGCACACTTCTTAGGACTAAGTTTTAGATTAGCCTCACGGATTCGAGTGAAAACTTTTTCCAAGTTCTTCAAATTTTCCTCGAAGCTGCGACCCATAACAATTACATCGTCAAGGTAAACCAGGCACACGTCCCCGAGTAAACCCACCATTACTCTCTCCATAAGGCGTTCAAACGTGGCAGGAGCATTACATAAACCGAATGGCATAACGTTGAACTGCCACAATCCGTTCCCGATTCCTGTACTAAAAGCAGTCTTCTCCTTGTCCTCTGGGCTGAGCTCGACCTGCCAATAGCCACTTTTAAGATCGATGGTTGAGAACCACTTCATACCACTGAGCATGTCCAGCGTGTCGTCAATTCGAGGTAAGGGGTAACTGTCTTTCTTCGTGACATTATTCAGCATTCGGTAATCCACGCAGAACCTTGTACTGCCATCCTTCTTCTTTACCAGCACCACGGGTGAAGACCATGGACTCGTAGAAGGTTCAATTATTCCGTTATTAGCCATGTCATTAATCATCTCTGTCACCTCCTTTTCTCTTGCCCATGGTAATCTTCGGGGTCTTTGTTTAATAGGCCTGGCGTCGCCTGTGTCGATCCGATGTTTGACGAGTCCTGTCTTTCCACAATCGTTTCCGGTTGCGAAAATGTCTCTGAATTCTAGCAACAGCTTCTTGGCCTGTTGTAGTTCCGATGCCGATAAATTATCCTTAGAAGCTTCCAGAAGTTCCCAGATGTGATCCTCCGCGATCTGCGTACCTTCCTGTTTATCTGGAGCGCTTAATTTTCTCAGGTACTGTACTTCCTCGCATTTTCCAACCACACTATTCTTCTTCAGCTGTATTTCTTCATTACTAAGGTTAAGGATTCTTACCCTAGTAATTCCGTTCGACATCAGTAGCGTCCTTGCTGTAATTAAACTCGGGTGATTGCCAGCATCTTCCACAATGAGACATCTTCCTTGCTCAGTCTTCGCAGGAAATTTAACTCTCACTAAGGTTTCTGATTTTGGAGCCAATGTGGTATCCCTCAAACAATAAAGAGTACACGGGCGCGATCCTCGTAAACAGACTTCTTGATCAGGAAACCTTAGCACTCCTTTGGCTACATCCAAAACACACTGTTGATTCTTCAAGAAATCCAGTCCCAAAATGCAATCATCAGTAATATTAGCAATCAACACTGACTGGAGATAGACTCGGTCGCCAATTCGTAACTTAATATCTGTTTCACCGAGGACGGAAACTGGCTGGCCAGTGGCTGTTTGCAGACGGCATGACGGTGATCGCTTTTCCCACATTATGGTGCGTTTCAGTAGTTCCGGCCTCACAATCGTACGCGATGCTCCAGTATCAACAGTTAAATTGCAAGTTTGGTTGTCTAAGGTGGCCTCGATGATCAAACTATTTCCATTGCAAACTTGAGTTATAGTGACTGTTGGGGCCTCAACATGACCAGCCAGCGCCCGCCCCGCGGCCCTGGCGACGTTTAGTTTAACGGGACACTTGGTTCCGCTTGGGTCTCGGACTCCTTCGCGACCTTTCTCTTCTTTGAAGGGCATTCCAAGCGAATATGTCCCTTACCACCACAGCCATAACAAGTTGGGACAAACCGAGGCTTCTTTTCCTCTTTGACAACCTCCTTAACCTCTCTTACCTTATTTAATTTAGAGTCCTGCCGAACAGCCTCCACTTCGAGAGCATGTGCAAGCGCGTTCTTCAAAGTTTGATGGTGGCCCAGCCGTACAAAGGTCCTAACTTCCGTTTCTCTTATGCCATTGATGAAAGCATCCAGCAGAGTCTTCTCAATCATTTCTGGTGCCGACAGGTAAGCACGACGAACCAGCCTTTCCACTTCCTGTGCCCACTGTTGGAGACTTTCATTAGCCTTTTGTTTTCTTTCGTGGAGTTGCGCTCGATAAACATATTCCAGGTGTTTTTCACCGTAGCGTGTGTCCAGTGCATCCATCAGAGTCTCCAGCGTCTTTCCTTCGGGTGGCAGATTTTCCAGTACCATTAAAGCATCTCCCCGTAAGGCAAGCGCCAAGGCCGCAAAGGACTGCTCACTGCTCCAGGAATTTCCTATTGCAAGTATCTCAAACTGGTACTTGAAGGCTGTCCACGAGGAAGTACCATCAAAGCGCGGGAGATCGAGCTTTGTGGATGATGGTGAAGCTACTGAAATAGGTCCTTGAGTCTTCAGCTTCACCATTTCCTTATTCATTACCTCCAAGCGGCTTTCGAAGGTCTCAGTCTTCAGGGTTACCTCCTTATTAAGCACAACCAGGCGGTTTTCGAGGGTTCCAGTCTTCTGATTAACCTCCTCGTTCAGTACCTGCATGCGGTCTTCTAGTGTCTTTACTTTCTCACCCAGAATAGTGATTCCAGCGTCGATTTTACCCAAGACCGCTTCCTGATTGGCCTGCATCATTCCCTTAAACTCCTGATTGGCCTCCCTTAGTTCTCTAATCTCTTGCCGGCTAGCCTCCTGGTTGGACTGCATCATCTCCTTGAACTCCTGCCGGGTAGCCTCTTGGTTGGCCTGGATCAATCGCTCGCTGGCCTCTTGATTGGCCTTGAGCATTTGCTGCATAGAGGCCATCAACGCTGCCAAGTTCAATTCCGATGAGCTACCTGCCGATGCTGCCCCAGCTCCCGCCGAAACACCGGAATCAACTTGACGCTCTTCTTCTTCAAGGCTACGTTGACGGGCGGCATCCATCTCGACTTGACGTCTGGTTCGTGGAGTACGCCCTTCTTCGTCTCGCGGTAGTAACGGCATTCCGCTTCTGACACCAATTGTTACGTACTATGGGTAGGTACAATTAATGCCGACTACGTGTATAAAGGGTTTATTCCGCTCTCCACAAACTTGACAAATACACAGTTCTACACTAGTTCACTAATACTAGTTACACACAACAAGCACTGTTCCAAATCACTTAGCAGACTCACAGTATTCCAATATTATCGCCTAGGTCACTGGTATATCACTCTTCGTTCGCTTACTTAAGTTCCGTACACTGTCGCTTCCAAGAAGTAACTAACTCGCTGCCCGTCGTCAACACCTTATATACGGAATAAAGATGCGAGCTGGTATTTTCCTGAACATTCTCGGTAGGTATGTACGTAATAATAATCGGAATCGAATGATCTCGAGACACATTGTCGGCTTCCCTTTGTATTCGTTCGCGAGTAGGTATTCGCCGGCCGTCGCGCCGATAACGCAAGGGCGTTCACTTTATACCTACATACCTACAGTCTCGAACATTCAATTTTTAGAGATCCTTCGTAACTAATCGATGGAGTACATCTAGAATAAAAATGCGTTTTTGTATCAAGCTGATAAAATAAGGATCCTTCGAGATATTTGACCAAGTAGTTTCTAGGTCGCAACAATATGAAAGTTCGATCGGGCATACGGCTAGTGGTAATATTAAATAATAAAGGTACAATATAGGCCCTAGGTAGCGACATATACCGATACTCACCGATACAAGAGCGGGGTCCATCGCCGAACGGCAAGTAGACGAACTTGTGCCTCCTGGCGACTTCCTCAGGCGCGAATCTCTCGGGCCTGAACTCGACAGGGTCGTCGAAGTACTGCGGGTCGTTGTGCAAAGCCATCAGGGGTATGCAGATCTTGACGCCATCGTCAATGGTGACGTCAGTACCAGGGATGGTGTACTTGCTCACGCACTGGCGCATCAGGTAGCCGGAAGAAGGAAATATTCTCATGCCCTCCTGCAGCACCCAATCCAAGTAGGTCATTTCCTGGATCGAATCGTAACTAAGTTTATTGTTGTATCTGGCGAGGATTAAGTCGATGTCCTCCTGCACGCGGCGCTGCACTATGGGGTGGTATGCAAGCTGGTGGAGCGTGAAACTCGTCGCCGAGGACGACGTCTCGAAACCAGCCGCGAAGAATATGAACGCCTGCGCAGCCACCAGTACGTTATCTATCTCCAGCTCTACGGTTTTAGCACTGCCATCGGGATTACGGTGTTCCAGCGACTCTACCAGGATCTTGCCTCGCTGCTGCCACTCCATCAGGAAATCGATGAAGTCGTTGCGACCGGACGGTTTAAAATCTCTCTGTTTCTGGATCTGATTGACCAACATGAGCACGTCGTCCTCGAGGTCCTGCCCGAGAAACTTAACATTCTTAAAAAGCTCTGGGAATAGCGATTTAAAAATCGTGACGATGGCGCGCGTCAGGGTAATGTCGAAAATTCGGGCGCCGAGCTTCCTGAAGGCGGAATCTTCATCATTGAGCGAGTCGGCGTCGAGTCCAAAACCACAGGCGCCGATGAAGTCGGTGGTGTACCGCGCCATGAGGTCGCGCGCGTCGATGGGCGCGCCGGCGGCGGCGGCGGCCAGCGTACGCGCCTGCAGCCGCTCGGCGCGCTCCACGATCAGCGGGAACATGGCGCGCAGCTTGCCGCTCGTGAACGCAGGCGTCATGCGTTGGCGTAGCAGCCGCCACAAGTCACCCTCCGCAAAGAACAAGTTGCGCAGTAGCGGCTCCTTGTATTTGGGTGATAAGCCGCGGGAGGTGAAGTATGTGAAATCGGTCATTATGATCTGTTTGATGAGGTCCGGGTCGCGGATCACAAGCTCAGGCACGCTACCACGGAAATAGCCCACGAATCTTTCGTTTGGGTACTTCCAGTAGACGTCGGCCCCCATCTGCGCAATGCTTCTCTGCATGAGGAACCGCTTGGCATCGTTGCCAAACAGCGGGATCGGTTTGTCGTGCTTGACGCCGCGCTCCTTCCAATAGTTGTGGTTCCTAGTTCCGTACAAGTAGAGCGTCATCAACAGAATCACAGTGATCGCTATGGTAATCATTTCGGATTGATAGTAATGGTATTTCCGTACGCATGTGGAGAGCGTTCGCGGCGAACTGTAGCGCGTCCATACCGCGCACCAATTAAATACCAAATAAGTAGCCGTTTGCCGTATCAAATAAATTATTGAGAAATTATTTTCTTTCCAGATTTAACTCTGATAAAAAAAATGTTTCGCAATAAACTATTAACAGCCTGAAATAATCTTAGTAACTTTGACTCAAACGCTACAGCGATGCAACAGCTGTACGGCAGTAATTAGCAGATAAGTGTCGATATCGGAGATGTAAAACAAAGATAATATCCTAGTTAAATTTACTCATAATAATGACAAACAAATAAAATTAAATAGTACGAGTATCGGTTATCGCAATGAGTGAATCACTTTGATTAGTTACTTATATTTGTATTTCAGGCAACAAAATATGTAGGATATAACGATTTTTGTGACCTACACACTCAAAGCCATCATAAAAATACCTTAGAGTTTAGAGACTAACATACATAAAACTCTTCCCGTAACCCTCAAATTACTTACACCCTTGAATTGGACGCGCTACGCATGCACCGCCCTGGCACCCGATTTAACGAGACGAAACAATAGAAAATGTATGTATGTGTCGCAGCCAACTAGCTTAATTCAACCACTAGGCCACTAGTTGAACGGCGCTGTTTAGTAAAGTGGCTAGGCTGTTAATTGAACGGCTAATTAAGCTAGTTGGCTGCGACATATAGATACATTTGTTTCCAGATCTCTGTCCTCTATCAGATAATGATGCAGTGAGGAGCGGGTGTTTGTCACGGCTCTCGCTGGTCGCTCAGCCGAGCCGCTTACTTGTCTTAAGACACTTTACATTCCATTACAACTTACTAACTTAAATTTACTATTAAATTATTAATTGTTTTTTTCTTCATATCTAAATTATCGTTGGTTTTGTAAATTTTTCGGAATTAAAGTATTCATGATATTTCTGAAGCAAAATTTTAGAGAAAATATTTTTATTTATTTATTTATTTATCAAAACTTATAGCTATTATAACAGGTTGACCTAATTCAATAGCTAAGCAACACAATTCCAAGAGTACTTAATTATCTATTGCTACTAATGTGTAATGCTACCCTCTTGAATTCACTCAAAGCACACGAGAACAGGTCTATATCCTCAGCGATGAGGTTGAGTGTGCGAAATGCGCGCGTCAGCGGCGCCTTGCTCAAGAGCTGTGTGCGCGCGCGCGGCAGAGCCAGCAGCGGCGGCCGGCGCCGGCGCCACACATACCCGTCCGGGACACACAGACATACCTGCTCCAAAATGACTGCATTGTGCACCTTCCCTCTCACTACCCTGAACACGTACGAAACGAGTGTGATATCTATGAAAAAATATGAATAATCACGTCAAATTTCAGCGAGTGCGATATCGCCGTTAAAAACTGCGGCCGCAAGACACTCAATGTAATAGATATAAAATGGAAGCTTAACCAAGTTTTAAAGTGCGATGACTTCACTCGAGGGGACATTTGAGTGTTATTCGTGTTAGGGACAGTTGTAGTTTACGGGAAGGCGGCAGAAAGGCGGCGGGCGAGCGGCTGAATTGGCACTCCATCAAAACTTCCTCACGTTGCGGGAAAAATAAAACGTCGCGGAATAGAAGCCATCGCGTGCCAAACCAATTTGAGCATTTTCATATCACTTGTATACTATGCGTCCAGCAATATAAAATTTGATTATTGATTTGGAAGCAATCGCGACGGTACATTCACAAGAAACAGAAATTTAAGTGTTCTTTTTCGTCGAATGTATTGTTGGCAAATAAATAATAGGAGACTAAGTATTTGGCACGCTGTAGAGAAAATCAGTTTTGGATAGAATGGCTACGTATAAATCGATTCATGTTATCATCAAAACAACAATAGGTGCAGCGATGTTACATCGAGAATCACTTATTTGGCGACAAGTAGCCATTACTGCAGGTTATAGCCATTTTGTTCAGGGCGTTCACCTGCAAACAAGGCAGACATATTAATTACACTGTCTGTAGAAGATAAATAATCTGGTTTTCACGATAAGTCAATAAATTAAGATAAGTCAATAATTCAAGTAACGCATAGAGCTATGTATTTATTTGTACTATATGTTTATCATAGGAATGGCAACTTTTGCCAGAAGTAACATTTTAATTCGTTTCATGCGTTATTCGTTCGTGTGGATTTCTAACGGTCGGGCCAGTAGGTCCAGTAGACACAGTAGTTCTAGCAACAAGTAGCACTGGATTGCGTATGGATGAACACTACCTACCATTATCCAAGTGCAGGAGTTTCCATTAAAACTAAAGTGTTGTGTACGCTGTTAGCGAGACTAATTAGCACGCCGTATATGGATTTTTCAAATAATTAGATTTCAACATACGATTAATGTGTTTATCTGCCTAATTATATAGAGTTCCACAACAATAAAATAGCTAGTAGACTGACTGATCCAGATTTTCTGCACAGTATTTAAAGTTCTTACAGCAATATCTACTAAATTATTAATTGGTTTTTTCTTCAATTTTCTAAATCCATGTTTTCAGGTTAAACAAATTCGGGACCCCAAATCAAACAGTTGTCCCTTATTTTAAACACTTATGAGTGGAATTTTATAAAGCGCTGCAAATCATCTTTTATATTTTGAGGTAATGAGTAACCTTAATTGAAGCATAGGTATAAGAAAATTGAATCACTCTAATTACCCGCTATCAGACGTGATATCTATTTGTGTTTCGGATTAGTCTGTTGCAATTGAGTCACACCCAATGTGACGCGATGCGGCGCGTCAGTAACAAGCAGGTGCCGGCGGCTCCGCTGCGGTGCCGAAGGTTTCATTTTATATATTTCGAAACATTGCGAATAATTTTTACCCGACTACAGTGAAGCAAAAAGGTGGGCTATGATTTTGACCGCTATGTATGTATGTTTCATATATTATTCCCACATTACTTCTAAACTACTTATCATAATATGCCCCTCTGCCCTAAAGCTTTTCATTACTTACTACTTTTAGAATGTATTGTTTTGTTCGGCGGCATACGGCCATATTTAGGACCCGAAATAAAGGATTAATAAAAATAAATAAATAGAGAAGTGACGACATATTTTAAGGATTTAATTGCTAAGCGCGCCATTATTGTCTGTTATCGCTGTCAATATCAGAGCCGCTGCATGTCGGGCCCATCGCGCCGTGAGGCAAACAATTTGCAATTGCTCAAATATTTTAACTAAACAAATACAAACAACAACAGAACCGTTCATTGCAGCAGAAACAACCAACATAACACGCACCAACTATTCACGGTAGGTATTTAAAATTGTACATTTGTGATTTTTGTTGGAAAGTAGCGCATGCATCTATTAAAATTAAATGTGATTTAATTAAACTTATCCCATATTCTATTGCATGCAATAGAGATTGGATCTTTGGAAAAAAAACCATTGATAAAGTATTTTTGTATAAAAAATCTTAGAGTATCCTACAATATAGGTCCCCAATAAGTATTTTATCTTGTCCATGATCGAATAACAAGTGTGAACACTTGACGTCACACGGCGGACGCTTTCGCAATAAGTGCTGAGCACGGCAGTCGCGGGCCCCGCGCCCCGCGCCCCGCGGAGTGCTTGCAACATGTTAACTTGTGACAAGATGTAAAGGTGCGTTGTCACGGCGCTGCATCGCGCCCGCAGCGACAGCGCCGCCGGGTACCGGTATGAACGACGTTGCATAACCGTCAATCATCGCGTCAACCCATGAACGAGATCCCGGTACACCGATACTAAGCTACTCGCAAATCTAGTTCATAATCCCCTCCGCGCCACCGTGACCTGAATGCGATGGTGGCAGTGTCACGGAACCGCTCAGGAAATGAACCGACACCTCGTCTCCGCCCGGCCCCGCGCCTCTCACCCCTCAACTCTCGCAATGAGGATGCCCTTCCGTTTGCAGCGTCTTATTGATGACACGTAGCTCTAACCTCGAGGGAAAGTCATTTCCTGCGTAAAGTAGTTATGGGATCAGCTATGCAGTATCAATCTCGATGCTACACTTTAAAAACATTTTCCTTTGAATACATATTGAACGATTCTTCCATCTTCATACATAACTGATTTGGTATTTTTTTTTTGGGACTAGTCCCGCTACACACTGCCACGATTGTAACTCCTGTAAGCTATCGACAATGGTGACCAAAAATGACGTCGAGGTTTGACCCTCGACGAGTCCCGGGGAAAAGTTAAATTGTCTTCGGACCCGCACGAATTTAGTCGAAAGCAATAATAGGGTGAATTTCAACAAAGTCGTTTTTTCTTTCATTTCGGTTGAATTTTTTATTTTTAACTTTTTTAAAATTGTATCTGTTATTTATTGTACTTCTTGATATAGTTAATGCAAATTTTTAATGACATCAAAATATCTTCATTAACTTATGAGATATACGTGTTTAAACTTTTGATGTCACCGAAATGAAACAGCCGTTCACCGAAATGAAATAACCAGTCACCGAAATTATCTTTCATTACGGTGACTAGTTATTTCATTTCACCTAACTCGTCCACCAAAAACGTATACAGAAGATAAGCCATCTTTACAAATAAATAAAACTGCAGTGTCTGTTTGTAATATCAAAATAACACCTATTCACTAAATGCATATGAAAGTATATACGGTACTTATTACAAATCCACGATTTAAAATTGTTTTGTCTGTCTGTCTGTTTGTTCCGGGTAAACTCCACTTTCACTGGCAGATAGCTGATGTTATAAACAGTAAGTCAGGCTACTTTTATTTTAGAAAAACAAAAAATATATTTCATATGCTGCCTGTCGCGCGGGCTCTGAACACGCGGGAGGGCTTTTACGATAAGAGGGTATATGAAACACGAAACATCAACCTGCAAAAAAGAAAAATGAGAATAAACTTTTCGTAAACTCTGCGAATTGAACGAACGTTTTTCGTTAAATCAAATTTTTGTTAAGTTAAATTCCACGCGGACGAAGTCGCGGGCGCAGCTAGTAATAGTATTATAAAATACACCTTTACTTTAAAACTTTGGAACTAAAACAATGTTAAAGCATATACGACTCTTTGGCGGAATCAACTTTAGTCAGTTTAACACAAATGAAAGCGAATATATGTTCTAAATACATTATTACATTATGCTGTAGTAATATATTTTAAAGTTTAATTTTTTACGAGCAAAACAATGTACTCGTAATTATAACATACTTTAGTTAAGCTCTTACGACATAAAAATATTATGAGAACCAAAACGGCGTATGTTAACCATTTTGGGGAAAAAATCATAAATAAAAACATAGCAATAAAATATATTTAACAATAAAATTATCATATAAGCAACAATTTAAAAAAAAAAAAACACAATTTTAATATTTATTTTATTGAAATAAAACTATTTTACGGATTCTATCGCGTTTATTTATTTTTTTATGTTCCCGACGCTTCGGCTGCTTTACAGCAAACCATGGTCACGGGGGGACTGAGGTGTTAGACGTCCTGATGTCATAGTTAATATGTAACTGGGTACCCTCATGTTTAGTTGTTGTTTGCAGTCCGATCCACACAGAAAGTGCTCACAGTGTCTCGAGGTCTTGCAATGGTACGCTTGGTTTTGGCAGCCAAAACGTCGGGAATATAAAAGTGTATAAACGCGATAGAATCCGTAAAATAGTTTTATTTCAATGTGTAGTATTCGCGTAAATAAAAGAAAACAATATATTTATTTTATATTAGCAATGTAATAAGAGGTTAAAGGAAGACTATTTAATCAACGCCCGCCCACCTTCAGCTCATTATTTTGCAATTTCTCAGCAAGCACCAATTTGCAGACACGTTCATCTGGTTCTTAACTGACGCAATGTTAACCTAGGAACCTCTGTTATGGTAAATTTTAGATATTCTTCCGGGTAACATACTAAAAAAAACACAATAAAAGGAGTAAAATAAAATAATAAGTAAAAAAATGTTTTTTTTTAACTATTTACGGATATCTTAGCTTTGGCTTTGTGCAAATGAGATTACAAATTACGTGAAGTTACATTCAACTATACAAATTCTTTGTTATGCTCAACGCTCAGAATCCTAAGCATAATAACATCAGCGAAACTTGTGAATAAAAGGAATCTCTTCTATATTTGAAACTTTGTACTTTAACAAAACTAAATAAATAATAAATTGCGTTGCTGCTTGTACTTAAAAATAGTACTTATAGGTGAAACATTTTGAATAATTCACCTGCTGGCCTGAATTTTCACTGAAATGAAATAGTAATCAACCGAAATTATAAAACAATTCACCGAAATGAAAATATTATACACCGAAACCCTAAGCACTCACCGAGATGATAATTTTTATCATTACGGTGAGAATTTTATCATTTCCATTGACAGTTTAGGCCACCGAATCAACCGAAATGAGAACACTGAAATTAAAAACAGGGACAAAAAATTGTATTATAAGAAAACTATTTATTATAGGATGCAGTGAATACTACACAATTAAACGTAGTACAATAAGCTTGCTCACGAATACTTAATTAAATGCACTAGATCATTGGATGACAAGTTATACCTATAAACGGAAATGAAAAGAAATTTGTCCCATCACACCGATATGAAATACTTTCGTATTTTTCGGAACTACGCAGGCTTTCTGCCCACGTTCTCCGACGATAAGCACATAGGCAGCATTAGTACGTAACTTTTAAGGACATGAGGGGGGAGCTAGAGTTGTTCTATACAAAAATATTCGTGACAAACTTTAGGTCACCGAAATGAAAGGACTTTCTAGGACACATGCATTTTTACTTACCAGTTATTAAATTGAGGAGATATTGTTATAAAACTACTTTGTGATAATACTATCACTATTCACGATTAAAATAAAAGTTACCATAAATCTGAATAACCAATATTTTTTGTTGTACGAGGGAAAATACACTGAAACATGTAATGCGGACAGCTACCGAAATGAAAAAAACAGGGCTTTAGGAATTTTTTTTCCTAATTAATTGCTAACCTAATGAAGAAATAATTTTGCCTCGCATAGGCACAAACCTCTTCAAGTTAGAAAAAAATAATAGAACTGTATAGTAACGTTCCACACTACCGATTTCATCCGTGCCGCGTAAATTTTGCTGTTGGGAAATCCACCCAATAGGAGGATTTGGACTGATTTGGTATGTGTCACTAGCGCGACTAGATGCTCCCATATGGCAAGATCTAATGGTCGCATCAAGAATTTATTTAGTAACACATTTGTAAAAGAACGTCTCATATTTGCAAGCCACAACAGATACCACATGTGTTGTGTGGTAAGCCGATTTGTACATTTCCGACGTTACACCACGGTAATATTATCTGTGGTCCACTGCCTGATCTGTTTAGCAGCCGCTCCATACGACACACGCTTGTAAAGCAGTGTTATCCTATTCCTTGCCCGACTTGCTTGTTTTTGAGCTTAGAATATTCATTCTAATAATTTACTATAAATAATGAGTTGAAGATTGTAATTAAAATATTTAGAATATATTCAAAGATGACCAAAAGTATTAATGGTTTGAATTGCTAACCTGATCTAGAAAACTGTAAACTCAAGCAGGAGACACATTTGTTTTAGCCAACGTGAGTAGCGTCTCGTGTACAAGGTCCAACCTCAAAGAATTTGTAATAATAAGACATTATTACAAATTCATTGTTCAACCTCATGTGCCGCACGCACCGTGCACTCGTGTGTCGCGCTCCAGGCGCCATGTGCCGCCAGTCGGGGCGGGAGTCCTGCCGACAGCAAACCAGAACATAGTACATACAAACATAATACGACATAGTGCACTCTATGATCGACTTGAGTGAGACTTGAGTGAGAAACGCGGCGGCTTGCTAACACAAAAACTGTGTTTTAAAGTCGCAATGCCTGAAATTAATATCTGCCCATACCTTAGCACTAAAAGTAACAACTAAATTAGTAGAGGAAAGGATAAAAAAAAAAAATTAAGCCGTCTTAAAAAACCTAAGTGCAATAAAAAACTAGGAATAATTAGAGACCTTGTAATTTCTTTGATTTGGGTCGATGGAGCCGCACTCCGCTGCAATGTCCAAGTTATATTGCGTTCAGTATTTATTGCTCTCACCTGTCGCTCCCTGAAAAATCCCCCTACCCCTCCATTCCCCGCTCCCTCTGCCAATAGCGCCCTAAACTAGCCTCGGCAAGGAGTCAAACTCTGAACCAATAAGCTATGTTACACCATATGTAGGTGGGATTTTGCTTGCGTTTTATCAGGAACGTATACCTACATAATAATACTTTAATAAACTACCGAAAATTGTTTTGATAAACAAGCACCTTTATTAAATCCTAGGTTAGCTCTATACTGTGAAATAGAGCCGAAATAAAATATTTGAAAAATTAAATAACGGGCTTATTTGATTCTAGAAACATCACATGATGACCGCTTGGCGCAGTGGTTCGATCGTAGGCCGCTAGGCCCACCACTGTTACACCTGATCCTGATAGTCAGCGAGTAACAATGGTGTTTACCAATGACGCCAAACTTTAACCCCTAATTATTCGATAATATCGTTGAGAATACTTCAAAGTGCAGCTTCCGCATTGAATAGCATCAGAATTCTACGAATCATCGTTATATAATGCCACCAATGTTAAGCTACGTTGCGTATAGCGATCGGAGCGTCTTAAGATTGCTCCGTGGTGTATGCGATATTTTATTTATTTATCTGATTTGCTACTTATAATAAAATGCATATTCTCTTAGTACAACCAACTCAAAAGTATATTAGCCGTTATCAAACATTTTATCAGGTACGTATTCGTGTTTTTGTTAGACATTGGAAGGACGAGGTCTGGTAGCTAGTGTTTCTGTTGTTATTGTGTTTTATTTGGAAATAAGTACAAACCTACGAAAATTTGATGTGTTAATAGGGGATGGAAATATTTTTAATCACTACTATTAATCACTAACAACTAAGTATTGATAGCATATAATAGTCGGTGTGCGTTATCCTATAGTTCTCGTTAGGCGCTGGCGTCGTCGTCGCGTTAATGCGTCGCAATCGACGCTAAACGCAGAACAATGGCGGCGACGGCGAAACTGCTCTACCTACAACTAGCACCTGTATAGCGATGTAGTATAAAACTGGATATGGCTTTGCTCGCTATATTAGTGAAGATAGCTCCATATCTCTCAAACTACTGAACTGATTTCGATGAAATTTCTATGAAACCAATCTGAAAATTATTTAACAAGTCAGTGTATAAATAACTTATTAATACACTTAAAAATAAATACAACTGAATTTAGAACCTCCTCTTTTTTTGAAATTGGTTAATGAAATGTATGAGGTAAAACATACATTAAACTTTTACACAAAAACACCTCAAAATGTAAAACAATGGACGTGGAGAGTTTTATTTCTGATATGCAGCTACCGGCAACGGTCGTAAGAAATTTCGAAATAACCTCCAACCAACTTCATTGTTTAGAGAGTGTCACTTCCAACACGGATTGCCTAAAGGACTGAATGTGGTGACATTAATGACAAGTGCGGCCGGGGAGCGGGTGATCCGCGCATGATACCGATGAGATCTCCCCGCTGTTACTGCCCCAGTATCTACCTACTGTAGCGGCAGAAGTAACATTACATTGTCACCATATTCGATAGCTCTCACACTGAGACTCACTGGAACACCTACTATGACCTAAATTAATTGTGTGTACAAGGCTGAAACAAAATTTTTCGTCAAAAGTATTGTGTATTAGTAAGTGATGCGACGGTTTACTTTTAATTTACGTTTAATTTTGGATTCTCATCCAACTCTTACCGGCGTCATCCGCATACCTGTCGTCATTGTGGCGACATGAATATTTGTGCGCTGTGCTGAAATCACCACATGGTGACACATTCGGATTGCGGTGCGTGACAGCGAAGTAACAGCGATTGGATCAATTATGCGAGTAACCAATAAAGAAGAATGTTTACCAGCCGGGACAAAAGGATAAAACATTAAACAATCCTGCTCCTTAGTATGGACCCCTGCGGAGGCGTGCTCGCAGCAACCAAGGCTATTAATGTTAATAGCCATATTAGTATTATCATTTCACGTTCAGGCCTCATGGATACAGACGAGCCACCATTTTATATGAATTATTGAATTCAACGAAGTTTTTAGAAATCGAAAAAAATCTTAGAGCACGTATTCAACGCGCGATGGTCACACATTTTTCTTACATTATTTCCAAAAGTGTTATAAAAGAGTCATATATGTCATTATCATGCAATTTGTACGAGTATAAATAATGGATACCCAAATATATTTTCTGTATGGCAGTGTTCCGCCTGCCGGCTATCGGCCGCATATTTACCATCATTTCACAGCAACAGTACGAATTATTTATATTTATTTAATTTATTTTCCCCGCCGAATGAATGAAGCCCCAGTTTGTACAAGTGAAGATTGAAAATTTCCTCAATAAATTAATATTAATCCGGGGAGTTTCGGTGGCCGTTGATTTATATTATCTGCGGGCTTTGTGAGTTACTTCCTCAATTTACACGGTTCATCGGCTCTTATGGGACGGCCGATTGAAAAATACTGCTCCATTATGTATGGCCGCGAGCACCTAGTTGATAGCACTGCGTCCATTGCCAAATTACAGGTTACAACTTCAATTCAAAATAGTCGTTTTAGAAAAGTTATATGTTATAATAAAAAGTTATGAATATTACAATCTGATATTGTATATGTGAAAGTGTGTTTGTTAGTTCGTAAGTTTGACTGAACATCACGCATGAACAGCTGAACCGAATCGGATGAAATTTGGTGGAAGCTTGATTATAATCTTGAATAACATACAGGATATCTTACTATTCGAATAATCTAAATATATTCAAGTCATTTGGAGTTCGTTGGCACTGACTCCAAATGAATGATATTAGAAGGTCCCCAGTAATTTCTAGCTTTTTGGTGTACCCAGTGGTTTGTTTCAAGTCGATTTGATATTTTATAAAAAAAACAACCGGACAAGTGCACGTCAGGACATGTACAATGAAGGCTTCCGGACCCATTTCAATAGCGAAGATTTATCGTATCTATCACCAAAGTAGTGAAACACACGAAACAAAGTTGTATTTGCGGTTTATTTTTGAGTTTCAGTATTGAGTTCATTCAGAAACGAGGGGGAATTAACTTAACTTTAACTTGGTCGGCTGTAGCCCGTGTTTATAGCCATTTTAATTGCAATTGCTTGTCATGTGCTCGTGTTTTCATTTATTCTAGATTTTCTGCACAGTGTTTCAAGTTTTTACAGCAAGATTTGGTTAAAGCCACGTTTTCAGCTTAAAAAAATTAGGGACCCCAATACAAACTGTTTTCCCATATTTCACACACTCAGGGATGGAATTTTATAAAACGCTGAAAAGAATATTTTTTATTTGTAATGTAACCTTAATACTAATTTTCATGGATCTAAGTTGAGATAGTTTTTTACCCATTCAAACTTTCACCCCCCTATTTTATCACTTAGGGGTGGAATTTTAATAAACCCTTCCTTAGTGGATATTTAAGGTATAAATGGTACCTACTTTCATAATTTCATGGTTCTAACACCAGCGGTTTGGGCTGTGCGTTGATTGTCCTCTGTTTTGATAAGTGAATTTGCAAAAAGTATCAAAATATGTGACATAAATGGCCGTATCTTTTTATTGCGTTATCTTAGTAGCCTATTTTTTTACAGATACTAGGGACCATTGCGTTTGATATTTGATATTATTTTCAACTTGATATCTCTATCCGTTTCTGAGAAAAACGGTCTTGACAGACAGACAGACAGACGGACGGACAACAAAGTGATCCTATAAGGGTTCCGTTTCTTCCTTTTAAGGTCCGAACCTAATGAACGCTTTTTAGTGCTGAATTACGGCTGGTATCCGTAAATTATCCATATCTCACAAACTACTGAACCGATTTTGATGAAATTTATATTGGATCATTTTTGGAGAGTAAAGCATTTCAAATAAATAATGTTCAAAATCGGTCCATAATTGACAAATCAATGAATATACCTATATTGTTTTCTTATATTTACGCGATTTCTACACATTGAAATAAAACTATTTTTACGGATTATATCGCCTATATTTACTTTTTTATGTTCCCGACGTTTCGGTTGCTTTACAGCAACCGTGGTCACGGGGAGACTGAGGTGATAGACGTCTTGATGGCATAGTTAAAAACTGGGTACCCTCAAAATTTAGTTGGTGTTTGCGGTCCGATCCCCGCAGAAAGTGCTGTGTCTCGAGGTCTTGCAATGGTACGCTTGGTTTTGGATTTAATTATATTAATTACTGGATCCCAAGTTGGTGGTAGCACCCAGCCATCTTCCCTATTGAAATTAGGATGTTTTTTTAATTTCAATGGCCTCACGTATCATCCTTGATCGGAATCGGTGTTCTTTTGCGAGGATCTGTGGTTTATCAAATCTGATATAATGGCGGGTGCAGTCCTCTACATGTTCACAGATTGCAGACTTCGTGGAGCGCCGGTGTTTCACGTCAGCTATGTGTTCTTTTACGCGGGTTTTACTGATCTTTTAGTTTGCCCTATGTAGGAGAGCCCACATTCACAATCGAGTTTGTATACCCCTGCATCTTGTAGAGGAATGTGACACTTGACAGGTGGTAAGAACTGACTAATCTTCTTAGGTGGCTTGAAGTAAGTTTTGATTGAAAATCGTTTCAAGATGTAGCCAATCTTGTCTGTGACACCTCTTATGTATGGTAGTACAGCAGGTAGACGCTCGACTGTGGCTGGTTTCACTCGGTCACTGTGATGGCGGCGCGGGACCCGAAGCTTGTTGTCATGCAATACTTGCTTGACATGATGGATCTCGGCAGCCAGGTGTTGCTTATTCCAGATCCCTTGTGCTCTCTGAAACAAAGATTTACCCACGGTAGCTAACTGTGTTGGATGTTACTCGCTTTTGAGAACTATGTTTTTATTGGTACGTTTTACTCGCTTTTGAGAAAATGTCATTTTAATACTGTGTTTTTACTGTAATAAAAATGGCCTGAAAGTTTATTAATAATTGTGTTAATTAAGGACTCTGACCCCCATATCAGAGGTGAACGCGGCCGGGCCATAGAGGCCCGGAAAAAAAAAAAAAAAAAACTGTGTTGGATGGTGTCAGTCCCCCCGTGACCACGGTTGCTGTAAAGCAACCGAAACGTCGGGAACATAAAAAAACCGGGCAAGTGCACATCGGGACATGCTCAATGAAGGCTTCCGGACCCATTTCAATAGCGAAGATTTCTCGTATCTATAACCAAAGTAGTGAAACACAAGAAACCAAGATCTATTTGCGGTTGTCTTTTGAATCTAAGTATTGAGTTTATTCAGAACCGACGGGGAATTGACTTCACTTTAACTTGGTCGGCTGTAGCTCGTGATTTAGTGAACCAATATCTCCGGTTATCATTTTAATTGCAATGTAGTGTTATGTGCTAGTGTCCTATTTTTTTCTAGATTTTCTGCACGGTGTTTCAAGTTTTTACAGCAAAATCTACCTAAAGCCACGTTTTCATCTTAAACAAATTCGGGTCCCCAATACAAACTGTTTACCCTTATTTCACACACTTAGGGGTGGAGTTTTATAAAACGCTGAAAATTATATTTTTTATTTGTAATAAGTAACCTTAATACTAATTTTCACGGCTCTAAGTTGAGATTTTTATTTTACCCATACAAACTTTCATCCCCTATTTTATACACTTTGGGGTGGAATTTTTCAAAATCCTTCCTTATTGGATATTTACGGTATGAAAGGTACCTTCCGCCTAAATGTCATGATTCTAACACCAGCGGTTTCGGCTGTGCGTTGATTCCTTTGTTTTGATTAGTGGATTTGCAAAAAGTACCAAAATATGCGACATTAATGGCCGTATTTTTTGATAACGTTGTCTTAGAGGCCTATTTTTTTTACATCTACAAGGGACCATAGCGTTTGATATTTGATATCAATTACAACTTGATATATCTATCCGTTTCTGAAAAAAAAATCTTGGATGACAGACAGACAGACAGACAGACGGACAACAAAGTGATCCTATAAGGGTTCCGTTTTTCCTTTTAAGGTCCGGAACCCTAAAAAGTAAATAAACGCAATATAATCCGTAAAAATAGTTTTATTTCAATGAATATACCTACATAAAAAAACAACATACAGACGAACATAGAGCCTCCTTCTTTATTCCTAGGTCTTTTTTAAATGCCGTTAAAAATAGGATATCACGCCGCCTGCCGCGCAGGATGAATCTCACTCTAGTGGGAAATTATCAGTAGGGGGAATAATAAACAATTCCAAAAATAAGTACCTACTTGTTACACCATTGTACAATACTGTAACAAATTCAAGCAAATGTGTTGAACACAAAGATTAAGGCTAAACCCAAATTACTAGGATCATTGCACACAGCACCGCACAATACAAGAAAATCTCATTAAGTTTTAGTAGAATGTCCCGAATAAAGTTATTCCATTGTGTGCAGAGGTACGTACGTAAGTAACGTCGGTGGAGGGTGCGGGGCGCGGTGCGGGGGGCGGGGCGGCGGTGCGGGGTACACTTAGTCGCACAATGCCGCAGACCGCCATAACTCAAAGAGAACGACTTCATGTTGTATCTTAAACAATTTATTTAGGGCCGCCCTGTCTCACTCAAAATTTTAAATTATAATTTGATTTCACGCGGCCATTGTTCGAGAAAAATAACGCGAAGATACGCGCGCGAGACAAATGCGAACTGGCTTTGTTTGTGGCGAAATATCATAAAAATATAAGACGATAAAGTGCCGTGATTTATAAGCGCCGCCGCCGCCGACCCGCTCGGCGGCGTTGCGCCCGCGCCCGCGCCCGCATCGCTTCCGTAAAAGTAAACTATTTTGTACGGTAATGTCTTCGCATTGATGTTCAAATTTAAAACGACAATCATCTCGAATAGAAAACTAGCCCGTGGGGGCAAGAATAGGTGCGTTGTCACTAAGTATCACGTTAATGTAGCATTCACGTTGAAGTGAAACTAGCGATGTATAAGTATGACTTGTAGAAAACTTCAAATCGTCCATAGTCTATATGTTGAATCCACAAGTTGGTCAAGCTAATAATTCAGAATATGGCGTTCCTGGTGTATATGAAGTTGTGTAGCCAGGGTGATACGTGCGTGCTACGTGCCGTAGCTCCTAATCACTTCTCTGCGATCGTGAGCTACGCGGCTACGCGCTACGATTGTTACAATCATTCCTATCACTCCCCGCTACCGATTGCTATTTCCTGCTAATATTTTCAATAGTGGATGTCACCTATTAATTTATCCACGTATTGAAACAAACCGGCAAAGTGCGTGTCGAACCAAGCATCCTAAAGGGTACCGTAGATATCCCGCCTCTTTCCCTAATTTTCTTTTCTATAAACTTTATGGTTAATTATTATGTGAAACATCTAATACGGTAGATCTCGTAACCCTGAATTTTTATCAAATGATTGAAAAATTCAAATTTTTTTTTTACGTTCAAATAGCTCGGTTGTGAATAGACCGCGTATATAACTCAACTAGTTCCTGTCCGCGACTTCGTCCGCGTAGACTTAAGTAAAGTATTCTATGCGTTAATCCAGGTTATAAACTATCTGTGTTCTAAATTTCATCCAAACCCGTTTAGTAGTTTTTGCGTGAAAGGGTAACAAAACACATCCACACTCAAAATTTCAACATTAAACTTTCGCATTTATACTATTAGTAGTATGGGGCGTGGGTTCGAAACTCCAGTCCGACCTTGTTTTTTTTGTTTTAAATTAATAATAATGTTTTTTTTTAAGAGTAACGGAATAAATCTTGCAACTCACGTAAAAAGGCCACTTTTGAGCTCAAAATTCATAGTCACTCATAGTCTCTGAAACGAATGACTGTGACGTCGGACGGATGAACACTCCTACTGCGAAACTACTTATATAATGGTTCGTAGTTTGACTACCGAACCCTAAAAATGACAGTTCAAGAATACAATATAACTTTGTACCAGCCCATACCAGCTACATATATTTTGTCTCCCGCTTTGCACCGGAGGGAAGTGGAGATATTTTTCTTCCAACTCCTCCTATTATTTCTTTCGATTAAATTCGTGCGGGTTCCAAGACAATTTAACTTTTCCCCGGGACTCGTCGAGGGTCAAACCTCGATGTCATTATTGGTCACCATTGTCGATCCTGGCTTACAGGAGTTACAGTGGTGGGAGTGTGTGGCGGGACTAGTCCCAAAAAAATATAACTTTGTACTTCATTGTTACATTTTTCAACGGTGTATTACGGTTAATGACGCTATTTGGAGAAGCTAACAGGGCGCGAAATTTTATATAAAGCTTTTAAATGATTTAATGAAAAAGGAAGTACCTAATTGGGTATTTTTTTGTATAAACTAGTGATACGATTATTTTTAATTGGTAAAGCATTGGTTCCGTTATTTTATGTGTGTGGATCAGTAGCAGTAATATATATTCATAGAATTTCCGCCTAATTTTCCAGAATATCACCGGATACAGGTTAGATTGGAAAAGTAAGCGGATAATAAGAGAAAATCCTCGAGAATTACGTCTCACCACGCCTCACAGCGCCTCGGCGTGCAAGCCGCACCTTTGTGATGCAAATTATTCTGATTGTTCCTATCGTATCGGATCGCACTAGTTTACGAGAAGCCCGACGCGGAACACCAGCTCCCGAAAACAGCCGACGATTGCTGCGGTCGCTATATAAAGTCTTCGCCCTTCATAAAATTACATAGGGACCTAATAGTTCAAATGTTAATGACTTTCTGCAAGTATTAGTTACATCAATCACCCCGACACTTTTACATGGAGACGTATGAGGTGTAAAATGGACTTCTTTTAGTTGACACTTCAGGGTTATTGTTTGGTCACGTTAAGCAGTGCAGGGGTATGGGATGGCTGCAAGCGACGATGGGGACGTGTCGATGCGCGCTGTCTATTTTTGCTACAACGCAATGCGATTTGCGATAATTGTATAATTTTAATAAGTATAACCACTCATACTTACTGTATCGTTTTCCAACCATGCTAGTGTTTGTGAAACTTTGATTTATTTATAGAACATGCAATTTATATTTCAAATTAAAATAACCTACACTGAGGATTAATCGCTCAAATAGAAAATTGGAAAACTCAATATACAGGCGGTGATTTTTTAGTAAAATTATATTACGGGTACCTAGTGATATAATGGTTTTTGACTTATTTAATATAACTACTGTATTTGACGCTCATCCACAAGCGAGGCACTTACCCGAAGTTGGCAAACTCATTTCTGGCTCAGAATATAAATAATAAGGAATGTGTTATTAAAGACAGTTTGTAATTATTTTTGTTTTATACAATAGTATATGTTGCGTAGGTAACTTGTATGAGGCTCAGTTAGCTACAGATGTTATTTCGTTGGAATAAAAAATATGATAGTGATTGTAACAAAATGCAACCATTTCAACATTGACGCTTATATCAATCAATTAAACTCCTCCTCCAATTTTCCATGGCAATTGGCAACTATCGTTAATAGTCAGCCGCTTGAAACTCGGCATCACATGTTGTTGCGCGTCGCGTCATGTGGCGGCGGGGCCTAATGTCGCATCATTATATGTAAATCGGACGCGCGCGACATTAGCGGGTTGTTATATCGCATGATACGAGTTTAAGTGGCGTGTCGCTAATGACGCGGTGACATCTAGCGGGGGCGCGCGGTACCACGCGGCTCGCACGTGGGATGATGGTGCCTCGCATTTGTCACGCGCTGTATATTACCGCGCTACCGGCTGATGGCGGGGTTACCAATTTTACCACCAATGTTAGCACTACTACTAGGTACTATGGGTGTATAGCTTCGCCAACACAGTTGACTATGGTTTCGTTAGGAAGCAAAATATGAGTACATATTATAACATAATAAGACTAAACATTCAATAGCATAATAACAATAATAGCATAAAAGGTAGGTTGACCAAGTTAAAACAAAAAAAACTTATTAACAAATCCCTCCTCTCAGAGGCTCATGTACATATATTTTATATAGCTTCATCTTTGATGTAACTAACAACTAACCTACAGAGTAATATTAACAGTAACATTCAGTAACATAGCAAAATTATTAACCAGAAGTTAAACTTCATGGTAGTTATATTTGACCACAATTATCGGCATCGCAGTCTAGTTACGCGATACTAAACCTGAGTTTAAGTCCTCGTAAAAAGTCTCAGCGAAAGTAACATCTACACCAAACACAGTAACAGCAGTAGACGCAACTTTATGCCAGTTTTAACGCAATGTTAGTGTAGTGAGACAAGTACGCAATGCGAGGACCGGTGATAACCATGACTCACTAGAGGCAGGGTGAGTGAGACGAATTCCGCTGGAATTAAATTATCGAGATTAATAAGAGTTTTTCTACGGAAGTATGTAGGCTGGCAGAGGTTGAGTGTTGTGTTTATGACCCGTTCCATACAATAAATTTTGTCTAGTGCCTACTTTACACAGTGTTTTTGCTCTACCCAGAGCTATTATCCTGAACGCGAGTAGAACGATGTCTGTAGAGGTCAATGCTCTCGAGCTCCGAAGCACTCGTTGAAATGTTCAAGTCATCTGCCTCTTATCCATTAAGTACAATATTATGCCAATAAAGATAAGATATGCAAATTATGCAGGGTATACAGTTGTGGCCTAAATACAGTACCAACGTAAACTGTCCACGATAGTGTTTCTCAGAATGTATTATAGGCATACCTGTTGAAAATGTTTGACATGTACACAAGTATTGTATTGCGACCTCATGTGCATAGCATACGCCGGCTCTGGCTCCCAAAATACAAGTTATTACTTAGTTTGGCATCCACAGTAAAACTAATCCATGTAATTGAATAATTCTTTTTGTATATTTTTACAATGATTTACTGTTGCTACTATTTATAAAAATAATTTGTTATTATTATATGAAATACAAAATTTACCATCAGTCTTATAAGCCAAGTGTAGAAAGATCGAATGATATACTAGTGGTTTATATCGTGACGTCGTCGAAGTTAATTTATTTCCATTGAAAACTAATTGGAAATCGCGTGATAAGTGCCACGGCACGGAGATTGCTCGTACTACTTCTGAGAAATAAAATAGGAACTGTTTATTTTATTTAGCACCACTTTTTATACCGTTTTTAAACTTTTGATAGGATAATAAAAAATGAGTTCTGGGATTTCCCTAAGAACTGATTTCAGCACTGTGTAGATTCGCTGTTTATAGTAACCGACTTATAGAATCTCAAGCAAATAACGCTATTTTGAAGATATTGTGAAAAGAGTGGATGGGAGTCGGTGAAGGGGGTCGAGCACGGACTTTCCCGCAATTTGGTTACAACAATATTTCAAGCGAAAATAATCGAGGCCCCCGATAAACGTCGCTGGCACAAAATGCAAATAGTTGCGGAACTGCAATTCTAAACTAGGAATCGTAGACTTTAAGTGGCGACCGGCTCTCAGTGGCAACTTTAATTAAACTAACTTCTGAGATGACGTGCCTCTTAAGATAATCCTGACCAGTTTGTCTTGGACACCCGAAAATCACAAATTAAACCTTGAGATGGTTATGATAGGGAAGTCTAAAGCTGCATTTGTATATTTGTGCACTATTAAGCTGTTGCGTCCTGCGGCTGGAGGACTAATTCAGAAACAAGATCGCAGGAGAGTTGTAGTTCGTTCGATGTGGCTGGATCCACGTCTGCGCCTCAGATGAATTAACAACCCACCGACCACGCATTGGGACTAGATACTAAGGTATTATCTGTTGAGTAGTCGGACACTCGGACCGCAATACTCAGGGTCTTTAGAACAGTCAATTTGATACATCGGATTGATGGACCAGCAAACTCCTCAAGTGCGGAAAAGGTTCGTCCAAATAAATATGTTCAAATGAGTTAACTAAGACTCATGTAATCGACCTTCGCATTAGAATATTATAGAGGAGTAAGTATATATGTGACGCGTGCCCGGGCGTTAAATCTTAGTACAGGGTCTGAGTGTGGACACGACCACAAAGTTTCCAAAACACTCACAAAGGAGGGAAGCAGATCCTCCGCTGCCGTCAGATTGATCAGATTAGCAATCCAAACAAGTCGATTTACATTGTAGAGCTAATAAATTTCAACTCCGCCGGCTGGCAAGGGTTATAGTGTATGGAAACTGTGCAAGTAATTCGCGAAGTTTGATACTTATGGATAGAGCTACTTAGTCTGAAATACGATAGCATTGTCTGGATTCAATATTCATGAAATCCTCTTCAACGTCTGGAAAAATAACTTTTGTCGAAATTCTATGGTAGGTACGTAACACCTGAATTTTGTCCATACCACCGCATAAATGTGTTAATTAGTACCAAGTAAATGGTTTTAAGAAATCGCATCAGCTCCTCAGCCGCCCCGCACACCCAGGGGCCACTGAGTGGGCGACGCGCCGCGTAGCGCCGCCGCTCTAACGTACTGTACCGTTCGAGCGCTCGCTCGGTAATCGCGCGGCACTTGTCACTCAAATGCCCATATATGTAAATGCGGCGCGGCACATCCTCAGCTATTATCGAACATATCATGCTTATGAATAGAGTTTAAATTTATATACTCGTGTTGAGTCAACAGGCTATTTCGCAGGGCAGTTATTTGCACAACGGCAGCGGAAACAATTATCGCGTTGATTCAAATGTGGCGGTGAATTTCGGCTCGTTGTACTGTGTCGCGTCATGATGATGCACTGGAATAACTATAATGTTATAAAGGCACCGGCAAGGCTAAATTGATTTATTGGCCTATCCTTCCGAAAAGTAATACAACAAATTATAGATGTATTGATTGAATCAGTTGATTTCTAACCGACTTCTGCAAAGGAGGAGGTTCGAAATTCTGTTGCATTTTTTAAATGTTTGTCAAAACCTCAGAACTCCGTCTTTTATATAGGTACTGATTGGAGAAAATATTTTTTAAATTTGAAAGGTTTATACGAGTATACATTCAGATTCGTCGCATATAAATTTCATCAAAATCGGTTCAGAGGTTTGAGAGATATTGACAAATTTAACCAGCAATTCTATACGTACCTAGTTTAGAACTAAAAATATTAAAAAAATAAATATTTTATTAAAAAAAATTAATCAACTTCATAAAACGTGGGTGCATTAAAAAGCTATAAAAGTGACCTTATAATCCCTTTAATTTGGAGTCTGCTCTATGGAAACAATTATCGCATTATGCATCTCACTGCGAAGAATCGCACCGGGCCGCAGCGGGCCGCACGTAGCCGCAGCGGGTAGTAGCTAGCCGCAATTGTGCCGGACGCGCGTCGAGTGACGTACATAACCAGAGCACAGTGACAAATTCTTGATGTCAAGCGTTTGCTGTGTCTGATTAATACAATTAATTTGAATAAAACTTTTCTAGTTTTGCAAACATTGCTGTTTGGTTATAAACTTCACTCAAATAACAATAATGAGTGGATGGGCTCGTATTCAAGTTCGACAAAAACTAAATAAACGCGATAAAATAGTTTTATTTCAATGTGTAGTATTCTCGTAAATATAAGAAAACAACAATTATATTTGAAGTTTTTTAATGTTTTTTTACGTGTTTGTAATGAAATGATATCAGATTTCGTACAAGGCTGCTACATCTATAAATATGAAATATACCTCAACAGACGGCTCAATGTTTTTTTTATGATCAAGTACATAGGCAATTCAATTAATCTGCATAATCGTGGTAGGGGGCGGTTCGCGCGGTGATTACCAGCGTATCCTTGCCATTATATTAACTGCGTTTTTATCTCCGGCCCGACTAAACCCTTCTTTTTAAACGACTTCATTAAAATAGCAATGAATGTTTTGTAGGTACAGCTGTAGATGAATAAAAAATAAGGACTTTTCGCCGGAGTCGGGTGGCCCCAACATTTAGTAAGTACCTGCGATCCAACTCAATTAACTTTCTAAGGTTCAGTAAAGTAGTATACGTTTGGTTACTCGAATAATTACTTATATGATAAATACATTTTTAACAGTAGTTAGCATAGAGTAATTAATGTTGGAAGTATTTTGAGAATGAGTCAGTTTTCAATCAAGTCGGAAATTAGACCGTATATAATTTCCTATATTTGGAACAGTGGAAATAAACATTTTATGAAGAAATTTATGAAATGTAACACACATAATGTAGGGTATAGTAGAAAATATTAATTATGATCAAAGAGAGAATTAACATAGGCATCACGGGTCAATTAGCGAAACAAAAAATCAAACATGACAATTCAATGAACACAACAATAATTCATTATGTGGAGTGGGTACCCCCTGCCCTCCCCTGCCCCCCATCGGTCCTGCCTCATATCCCAGGATTAAGTCCTGACCCGGGGCTGTTATTAGTTCCTCCACTTAGACAGTGTCGATATTCATTTGATGTTTCGAGCGGGGTGCGCGGTTGCCATGGCTACGATAGAAGGTACGCGAGTTGGGAACAGTTTTTTTACTGCTGCTGTAGCGCTAGTCTGAGTGCGCTGTGCTTTTAAAAACCGATCTAAATATCGGATTTCCATCCATAGTAGAGACTTGCTCGGGTCCCGGAAAATGCCGCTAAGTATCTTAATAGTATTGTCCGACCGCAAAGGTATTGGTATATGTTATAGATACGCTTCCATAATTGATTCTCCTGGCTTCTACCTATGGTTGTTATCTTATTTCTTAAATTATGTACAATATCAGGAAGTGAGTAAAGCAGAACTAAGAAATTATTTTTTAACCTAAACATTACAAACTCGTCACTGTAGCTCTACCATAAGAGTATACGTTCCTAAAGTCGCTATATGCTAGCGTCAATTTAAAATAGGTGTAAAATTTTCCATACAAATATTTTATGGCACGTTTTAAGTTCATGTTAGAGCTACTGCAAGAAGAAAAAATAAAGAAGTTCACAATGGTTCTATAAAAGTTAAACCGGAAGTGCCGCTGCGTCCATCAGCCTACTGGCGTCCCCGCCCAGCATCTGTGTCGCAGGAGCCACACCGCCATCCGCCGCTGCCGCCCATCAATGCAAACTCAGTTCACTTTCCGCAGTAAATGGCGCTCTACCAGATGTTCCTGTTGTCTCTCGTTTTAAAAGCGGATCATTTACATTGTATATGTCGTATTCAATCAACAGCCTAGCCTCTTTACTAAACAGCGCCGTTCAACTAGTGGCCTGAATGATATTCAGCCATTTGATCAAACAGCTAGGCAAATGAGTTGGTTCGATGACGTTTAATGACTTGCCTAGCCTGTTCATTTCTATTAAAAGTTGCAATAGTAGTGGTAATGGTTAGTTGACTTATTTTAAAGTCTGAAGAGCAAAGAGAGTTTGTGAATTCTGTGTGTTGTGAACACGTTATTGGTGGTTCAATAAATTATAAATTTGTCTGGGGTTCAATATCACTGTCGTCTACAGATAACGAAGTGTCCTCATCGCCTACATCGCAGGTGAAGGCCATATCAATATTATTGAAGCGATGTATTGTTAACAAATGTACCCAGGGAAGCATTTATCTCAAGCATAAAAATAAATGTACTCTTGATGATGTAAATTTCCGGACATCTATTTTAGTTTATGGTTAAATCCAAGTCTTCACATTGTACAAGAGAACTGCGTAGTGCTCAATTAAGGTTTCAAACTTGTACCCTTGGAATAGGCTTTGGATTGTTGAAGCTGTGTTACACTATTCAAAACAAACTAATCCTGTTACGCAGTAAGAGCTTAGACGCGGCCGGCGGTTGCTCCGGATTTATGAACATGCCATGGATGTACTGATATAGATCTGTGATTATTTTTGGAGCCATAACTATTTTCAACCGACTTCAAAAGGAGGAGGTTATCAAAACGGTTGTAACTCTGAACTCCGTCATTTAAAAACCGATTTGAAGAATTATTTCCAGACTCCGTATAAAATAAATTAGATGGTCCCTTTGTTATTTCTAGCTTTTTAGTGTGCACTCAGGTTTTTTTGAAGTCGGTAAATTATTATTTTTTACTTTATGAAAGAATACCTAATTATCAAAAGGGCATAATTATATTATTTTTAAGAAACAATCCTATCAAACTTTACAGACGGTGACGTGGTCTGTCTGTAGTAATAATGTAATGCGCCCGGTCCAACTGATTATAATCACAGCGATCACAATATTACAAAATGAGTTAAATCAGACAATACATCCGCTGCTAAAGTAACACAATTATTTACCAAATAGCACTACAGCGGCTGAACGGTGAATAATTGTTTGTAAATAGCATCGCTAACGAACAAGAGATATTATTCATGAGAATTAGTGTCGCTCACTTACGCCAATCGAAATCTATTGAAATATCTGAGCGGAATTAGTACCTATAATGTTCTATCCGATTTTTGCACTGGCTCTATGCTTATAGCATAGCAAAATTTGCTCGTAGATATGAATGTAATTGTCGTTGATATTGTAGAACAGAGCTCAATTTTTTAAACTAATTTATCTAACTACCCACCACTACCTGCTACTCTATGTCTTCTTGAATGTTTGTCTCTATGACTTGTGGAAATATACCCTTCTTTTAGACCCTAATGGCTCGCTGTCCTTTTGGCATTTTACTTCACTTAGGTATACAGTTATTTTCACTCACTAATTCATACTCAATATGCAGACGGGCCAGCACGTGTCCGCTATAGTTGTCGACCGGGGTAATTGCCGTGTGATTGTTTCAGGGCGACCTGCCGCCCACCCCTGTCGCGCCCACACCAGCCCCAGCATCGCTTATAATTTCACTCATTATTGTACTATACTGAGGTTCCATTTGTGTCCACTTTTATCATTTAAGGCGTATCGTGATTATGTTATTATACTCTTTTGATTTTCAATTTTCTTAATAATTAGGCATACAGTAAATTAAAAAATATTTTAATAAAAAAATACCAAAAAAACCTGCACACAATAAAAAGCTATAAATAACTAAGGACCTTGTAATCTCTTTCAATTGGAGTCAGTGCCAATTCAAGTCGGTAGAGGACAGGTAACCTAACTAAGAATTTTAGTCCTAACAAAGTGTAAAGATAGTGACCCCGAATCCAATTTCCCTTTCAAACACATAAATACTTTTCAAAATCGGTCCATAATTGACTTAACAATCGGTGATCATACATAAAACAAGTATACGTGCAGATGAACGGAGAACCTCTTGTTTTATGGAAGTCGGTAAAAAGGAAATAATTACCACTAACTAGTGTTTAGACCCGCATGGCTTTTAATTAATCCGGACAAGTCAAAATTCCCAAAGCCGGGTCTAAATTGTGGATTTCCTTCCTTCTCTCTCTGTCCTGCTTTAAAACCGCCCATCAAATGTCACGGACGCAAAACACACGTCTCCTTTACCTTAAGCTTGGGTAATTAAAATGGATACGTGTATGAGATGGCAACAAAGACGCGTGTGTATGTGTGTGTATATATAAGCGGTATATCAACTGTCGAGTGATTGCCGCAAGCTATTATAAAATTACCATAAAATATATTATTATCCGTTTCTTAGCAGATCATCCCACCAAGTGCCCGCCGTAGTAACTTTTGCAACTATCACGGGGCACTGCAACTAGTGGCGTCCTGCGATGCTGACCGCTTCACTGGCATTAATCTATTCAGATCAGAATCACCGTATTACTTTTGTTTACCAATACAACGGGTTCCGGTTAGGTACTGATTATGGCAGAGTTTACTAAATAAACGATTGATTAATAACGAAAAATTTTATTTTGAACTGATATAATAATCAAAACTAGGTGCTACCGCTAGCGGTATTCAACATCCATTAACAATAACGAATCATTAACATAAATAGTGTTACCTAGTAAACCCTATAAAGATAAGATAAGCTGTTACTAAGATCGAACCGAACCTTCAAAGGTACTTCATACAAAACATGATATACCTCCTCATAAAACACTAAACCAAAACTGCCACTCCTCCCGGTGACTTCCCTTCCCCCGTCCCCTCAGCCTCCCCACAGCCTCGGCACCCCGCGACTCACCTCGGATGGAGGCAACTTCCCGGTAACTACCGATATGATGGCAACTCGGCCACAACTGCACGAGACTACGAGACCTAACTTCATACTAGTCACCAATGGCATTGCAAGGCTAGTAACGAACCACTTATTATAACTGATTTAGAGAAATGGTTTGGTAGGGGTACACCTTAATTGTGTTAATTTGTCATACTACAGATAAATAAGTAATGCTGTTGGTATATTGTAGGTACCTACTGCTTAAAGTTCGAGTACATTTGACATTATACCTATGATAAGTTTGATCCCGCGAGGGGTACTGCAGTCGCAGACGACCGGTCGGGGAAGGGTTCTAGCACTCATATAAGACAGCGCTTAATCAAGCACATTAATTAGTGCTCGCCCGTCGCACTCACACTTCTAGCTTAATTGAAGCTGGAACGGGCCGCGTCGAACCGGACCCTCCCCCCGCGCCGCGTTTCTACTTATGACCAAAAACCTTACCCGACCTCACGCCTATTAATTACTTGCTTAGAAGAAATTTCTTCATCTATATTACGAGTAACTTGAAAGTTTTGTTTTTGATTGATTTCTTAAAAGTTAATAACACTTTTGAGAAGGTTGTTATGTGAGAGTAATTACGCTAATTACGCGTTGAACATGGTATCGAGACACAAACAATCTGACTTTTGCTGAAACTACGAGTACATTTTGCTAAATTTCCAAAGTTATAACATTTACTACTTACTTATAAATAATATATTATTATTTTAGCTATGACATTTGATTCGTTTTATTAATAAAGCTAAAATTAATATACACTATTGTGAGCCGTACCGGCGACATCAACCCATAACAATGAGCTCTTGAAATATTAGAAGAGGTCCCATGTCATGTCAACCATCATATTTCTGTTGCTAAGTAATTTCCCTAGATAAACTTATTTATTTACTAACGAAATAGGAACAGTTCAACGACACTATTTATTTATTCCTAAGAGACCGAGGCTGATAACTTAATAAGTGAGTGAAACATGTATTATTAGGACAATGGTTGCGAAGATATTGTTCACTTGTACATAGACAGGCCTAAGTGTGAATGAGGTCATCGTATCGTTGGACAGTCTAGCTACACCACGAGGCAAGCAGGATGATAGGGATAGTCCCCCAAGTTGCTTATTTTTAGGGTTCCGTACCTCAAAAGGAAAAAATGGAACCCTTACAGGATCACTTTGTTGTCAGTCTGTCTGTCTGTAAAGACATTTTTTCTTGGAAATGGGTAGAGTTACCAAGTTTAAATTAATATCACACATGAAACGCTATGGTTCCTTGGAGGTGTAAAAATATTAGGTTTCTAAGTCAACGCAATCAAAAGATACAGCTATTTATGTTACATAGTTTGATTACTTTAGCATATTCACTCATCCAAATAAAGGAAGCAACGCACAGCCCAAACCGCTGGTGTTAGAATCATGAAATTTGAAAGTACGTATCTTTTACACCGTAAATATCCACTAAGGAAGGATTTTTAAAGTTCCACTCCTATTTGTATAGAATAGGGGGTGAAAGCCGGTATAGGTAAAAAAAACTCAAATTAGAGGTATTAAGGTACTCATTACAAATAAAAAATATAATTTTCAGCGTTTTATAAAAGTCCACCCTTAAGTGTGTAAAATAAGGGAAAACAGTTTGTATTGGCGTCCCGAATTATTTAAGCTGAAAACGTGGCTTTAGGTAGATCTTGCTGTAAAAACTTAAAACATTGTGCAGAAAAAATGAGTACACGACACTGCAATTAAAATTATAATGGGTTCACTAAACCACGAGCTATAGCCGACCAAGTTAAAGCTAAGTTAATTCCCCGTTGTTTCTGAATAAACTCAATACTGAGATTAAAAAATTAACGGCAAATACAACTTTGTTTCTTGTGTTTCACTACTTTGGTTATAGATATGATAAATCTTCGCTATTCAAATGGGAGCGGAAGCCTTCAATCTGCATGACCTGCTCTGTACTTGTCCCTGTTTTTTATTTTCCAATTTACGCAAGGTTCTCTGGAAATGTATGAGTATTCGATCACGAGTGATATAATAATATTACGGTGTAATATTTTACGATATTCTAATAAATAACATAAGATCAAAAACGTTTGCAGTATTTGCCCTTGTAGTATGACGTACCATCGAGATGTGTTATGGTCACCTATAGTCGAGGGTTTACTAAAATATATGGGAGCAATAAAATTAACATCACACTACGGAAACGCCGACGAAAGTAAACCAATGAAATAACACTTAATCCCACGAATAAAATCATTTTTTTTCTTGTTTTATCCGTGCAGGGGTGGCCTAAATCCACGTTTGTGCCTATACTTACTTTAGCAAAAAATTCAAACGTCCTGTGCTGGCGGCGGGGCGCCACTGCGCGGCGCGGCGCGGTGCGGCGCGGTGCGGCGCGGTGCGGCGCGGTGCGGCGCGGTGCGGCGCGGTGCGGCGCGGCGCGGCGCGGGCCATTCAATAAAATTGGCTAAACTGTTAATCTGCGCGAGTATGCAGGCTAAGTTCGGCATACTTTAGTGACATGTTTGGAGTAGACGCTTTAACTGCATTTGGTTTAAATGGGATCCGTCCACACAGAAAACTGTATTTAACACGGGCTGCACTGTCAGGTTTTATAAATTAAACGGCAAGTGCGTATTATGCGCCATGCTAATACCTTCTAACGCCTCAAAGCATATTATACTAACCTATTCCTCAATTGCACTGAAGCTCCGATATTTACCTCTTATAGCACCAAATCTTGTTACCGAGTTGCACCGTATGCCGTTCGGTCTACGGTTGTAGACTATAACTAGAGCGACTAGTGGCTCCGGTATCTGACTCGCCAGATTACTTGATGCTGATTTCTTGCCTTAGTGTTGCTAGGCTGATGCGCATTATCGGCTCCACAGTTAACCCAAGCAAAGCCAATGCGACAACAGCTGCGGAAATGTAAGTCAGTAAATGTAAGATAGGGTTACAAATTTGTCGATAATAATCACTACCAGGTAACAAGATCAAGGCAAATCCTCCGTACCAAGTTGTCACAAGGAAAGCGTTCTACGTCATTTTTAGCATAGCATTTTTTATCATAGAATATAAATAAATTCTCATTTTATAGAATAGGTAGTATAATAAAGTAAAAAAATCCATAATTAGTATCTATTTTGTTATTAAAACAAATTTTCAAAAATTTATTATTAAAGCAAATTTTCTAGTTCCATTTCAGAGCAAAACATAATTAAGGGCATGTAGCGAATATTTCAGAAATGCTTCTGAATTGTCGTTTTAACAAATTAAATTGCACGCAACCGACACTCGGCGAGGTAACGGCGTCTCATAACGCTCCTAACTCAACGGCATAAAGTATAGTTAAACATTCGCCGCAGTTCAACATAACGCAAACATTGAAAGTCCGACTCTAGGCATTCCGAAATTACCGGGGCGCGCAATAGGCTACACAAAGATAGTCGGACATACTCTGACTGTTCAATTTCTAATCAATTTTAGTCAATAGATGAAAATATTTTTACCATATTAACTATGTTACCGACCTGTCTTAGGAATTGGTAAAATGCAGTGGCATTTACCAAATCCTCTTGTAAACGGGTTTACAAGACTATGAAATGGTAAAATAAGTAATAATAAAATCGATTTACAAATAGTTAGTACGTTTGCATTTTAGTTATAATTAATTATCTTCATCATAAATATAAATGAAACTCTATTTCCATGGTCATCGGATCACGCGAGAACGGATGGGACGATTTCGTTAATTCTTTTGTTGTTGTGTTTATCATTCTCAGGAGACGGTTCTTATGGAAGAAAAAATTAGGAAAGTTACAACGGGCGAAACAATATTCAAAGTTAAGACAGGACGACTTCTGTCGGGTCAGCTAGTTGCATTATATTTATTGTAGGACCTCACGATTGGCTACGAACTGTGTACGATCGTCCTCACTACGTACTCGAAATAAGTTCTCTGTCGTGGACGGCCGCGGCCGCGGCAGGGTCGGAGCTGGCTGCGGGCCACGGTGCGCAGTGCCAACTCATGTTTTTACCTCAGTGATTAGTTGCTTCAAGTGTTACACAAAAATGACCTCCCTCGACGACTTGTTCTTGTTTTAGCGCGTCACGTCACTGCAACTATTGTGGAGTGAGTTGTTTAGTCATGTGTGGTGTGTACGAGTATGTCGATTTATACCTCCCATTGTTCCACTCCTGCGGGCTGGACGCGCAATTTTGAATAAAAACAGCAAAAGAAAACGACTTTGGGATGCATTCAAGTAGGTAACACTGTATTTCAATAAAGATTTTGGTTGGGTATCGCTGTAAAAGCTACTATCTGATCTCTTGCAGCAGCACCTAATTGCAGCACTTTTGCCCATAGTACCATAGCGATACAAACATCAAATAATGTGACTAGCAAATGTCGCCTAAAGCCAACGCTCTCAATATCATTACAGTTATTTTATGTGACAATAGCAATAATAATCGAAGAAGATATAGAAGTCCATTTGTACCTACGAGTGCTTCTCCACGCGCGATATAAACGTAGCTAGCCGCTACGAGCTGCTACGAGTCGCTACGAGCACAATTCGGAGCGCTACGATGGGACAGTTCGAAAAAATAATACCGGGTGAAACAACAGCACTATTGCAGCAACTAAAATACATAGCTATATTAGCAGATACTCAACTATGTGGCATTGTGATAAGGGTTCTCAGGCATGAAAATGTAAGTTTGTAAACTGTTAATCCAAGAGCACCGACTAACTGCTTAATTATGCAGCCGCGGTCCCCAGGATTATGTTTTTATTTTGGGGCTTGAGCATTATAAATTCCTTAGAATATTCTCTTAATGCTGGGCTTTATCTAGACGGCCATTACTCTCCCGTGTCAGTGTACACATCCGCGGCAACAAATTAACGGAGAAATGTGTGTTGCTAGTAAATAAAAGACGCTTTCAACTTACTGCTTGGGGAATTATATAACAGAGGACATGGTGAATTCATCTCGTACGCGAAGCGAGTGTGTTGCGTGGGTTGAAACCGAAGGAACTAATTTAAGTATAGTGTTTATTTATGTAGCTCCAACTTAGTTACAATTTATAAATAATACGACCCAAACAATGTCATGGAGTTGTAAGACCTTATCCAAATCTCTTTCTACCGCACGCCGGCGCGGCGGTGTTTCCGTTTGTTTGTTATTTCAAGTGTGGCGTTGAAAAACACAGTTTCTGTGATATCGAACAGTATCGAACACAATAAATATTAAAGGGAGCAAACAACGTCGACAGCGCGTGTGATTTTCGTGAATTCCGCGCGCGATCTTCGCTACATAATATATACTTACATTTTATTGAAAACATAAAGAAGATCATTTCAGTTTGGCGCTCGTCACCGTTACAAGTGACATTAGCACCATTTGGTACAATTAAAACATTGATTCGACCATTATTTAAATGGGACTAGTCAGTGTCGTCGGTCGCATCCTAGTCGGCGATTTCCATTGGAACGGCGTCACATTGAATACGGAGCCGAAATCTGCATTTCCTTAGCTAGTTAAGCCAGAACTGGAGTGGATGAAGACCCATAAATCATGTAGGTAAATGGTTGGTTTTTCCCTCCAGCCAGTGAGAGCCTGGCTGCCTTCCAAGTCGCGGGATTGCAAACTTTTGCGTTTTAAGACGTTATTTTTTGGTTGTCTTCGCATCCCATGAAAAATAATATTTTCTTAAATTGTCTTTCAGTTTTTCTTGAAATCTAATTATTATATTAACTTAATGTCAAATAAACTGACAGATCTACTGACCGAATGGTAGAATAGGTAAATAATCCATTGAGTTAAAAATTGTGCGCGATATAAGAAAAAAATGTAAAATTGACAATTTATAAGTAGACCTAAATAAAATAAATGCTTTGACTCGACTTGAGTTGATATCCCAGTAGATATACTTCGTAGGGATGTATGTACTGCAAAAAGTGTCTTATTCTCTGACTATTCCACAAAATAAAATTCCCTCATAAAAATGTGCCACTCACACCATTTTCGGTCGGGTTACGGACTATTTCACACGGCCGTGCCATTTTTTTACGAAAAAGGTGTTCTATATTGAGCACCACTGGCCGAGCAGTGACGCCGACCCGCCCGCCTGTGAGGCCTGTGCCGACAGACGGACCCGTCCAAATAATTCCAAATGCCGTTTGTTGGTCGATTGTGGTTGACGCGGTGGCAATCGGACCCTTTGGTATTTTACAGATGTATAGGATGTTGGTTACCGGGATTCAATCTAGTAAGAGGTGCTTTTATACAGAGTGTTTTATAAGTCTGAAATGATAAGTAACGTAAGTTCATAAATAAGGGTGAGCTGATATGGAGTTGCCTGGTAAAAAAAGATAACAGAAGCGTTGCATGGGATAAAACTAGATAATTCCGTTTAGTCTATTTTTGACACTGATGATTATGCTTATAATCACCGATATGCTTCTTCCTTGGCGATCCAATACATAATGAATCGCATCACACTGTTACTTACTAACAAACCCCCGTCAAACAATGTTGCCAACTTAAGACAATATCTAAAACTACCACCATTCATTGTTTTGCATTATATTTGTTTTTTAACTACCTCACAAAACTTTACAATTGTGAAGACAGTATATGCGTTACCATCATATTTTGTGAGTTTTTAATATTTGTCACAGCTGTCAAGTGGCTGCCTCAGAAAACAATAATAAGCCTAGAAAATACTGTAAACTGTATTTAAAAGTAGAAGGTAGGTACCAAAATTCAATACAAAGTTTTGAAACAATTTTCATTGTTTAAAATTGACGGGTAAATAATTATATACCTACCCCTACCCATCCATATCCCAAGTATTATTTGGAACTCATGAAACATCCTGTAATTGTATGAATCGTCATAAATACAAATTGCTAGTGCCGCCAACAGCTGAGCTGCGGAATACAAGGTGGCGCGTTCGGGGGTCACTCGAGGCTTCCACGGGAACCTAGCGCTGGGTTGCGGCTGGCGCTGCGCCCCGGCACCAAGCTGAGCAGCAGCTCCATTTCACACAGACGACATGCATTATTATATTTGAATTCAGATAATAGCAGTTTGTAATATTATGTTTTAATGAGCGGTTCTAGAAATAAATGTAACTTTGTTTCTTTTATACTTCAGTTAGTTCAGAAGCAATTTGCTACATATATAGATACTTACTATACAAACTGAAAGGGAATTGTTTTAGATTGTTGTGTTGATATATATGTATGTTTCCTCACGACGCGTACTTTCACCTGAAACAAGTAATATTATTTATTACATTGTGATTCACGTTTAGATTTCGGACAACCCATGGGTGTGAGCGGGGATTGAACGCATGACCTTGTGCACTCAAAATGCGTGCTTAACCAATCGGCATTATTTAAATTGCTTTTCGTTTCGTATATTAGTTTGTATTTCTTCATTCGTCGCATCGCATTTCTTACTAGGTGAACTATAACTTCACTATAGTGTCTGCACGTACGTCGCCGTGTTTGTTTATGCGTCGAGTTATAGCGGTGGGGCGCGGTGCGCGGTGCGCGGGGGCTGTGCGTTGCGCAGCGGTTTGGTGCGGTGCGCTGCGGAGCGGTGCGGGCTGCAACGCAAACAGCGCTGCGTTGTTGCAGCGGCCGATTTACGTGATTACTGCTTGTGCAATTAACCAGCATGTTCAACATTTGTAGAGGGGGATCGGCACTAGATCAAAAATCATCGGAAGATACCTTCGACGGCATGAAATACCATGCACGCAAATATAAGCGAGCAGACGAGATTCGTCTCTCAAGATATATTTTTACATCGGACAAGTAGCGTTGGGTTGAAATGCGCCTGACCCGTTATTGTTAGACACGAAACAGACCTTAATTTTCTCAATGTTGTATTTAGGTACGTAGTTCTATTTAGCTTTATAATTATCACATGAAACCTACATCCCGAGTAAGACATGATAGGCGGTCAAGCGTACAAATCGACCACGAGATAATCCACGTATTACCCGCTCATAGGTACTACTGCCACCAGGGCCGGTAATGGTACTACTGCCACCAGGGCCGGTAATGGTACTACTGCCACCAGGGCCGGTAATGGTACTACTGCCACCAGGGCCGGTAATGGTACTACTGCCACCAGGGCCGGTAATGGTACTACTGCCACCAGGGCCGGTAATGGTACTACTGCCACCAGGGCCGGTAATGGTACTACTGCCACCAGGGCCGGTAATGGTACTACTGCCACCAGGGCCGGTAATGGTACTACTGCCACCAGGGCCGGTAATGGTACTACTGCCACCAGGGCCGGTAATGGTACTACTGCCACCAGGGCCAGTAATGGTACTACTGTCACCAGGGCCGGTAATGGTACTACTGCCACCAGGGCCGGTAATGGTACTACTGCCACCAGGGCCGGTAATGGTACTACTGCCACCAGGGCCGGTAATGGTACTACTGCCACCAGGGCCAGTAATGGTACTACTGCCACCAGGGCCGGTAATGGTACTACTGTCACCAGGGCCAGTAATGGTACTACTGCCACCAGGGCCGGTAATGGTACTACTGCCACCAGGGCCGGTAATGGTACTACTGCCACCAGGGCCGGTAATGGTACTACTGCCACCAGGGCCTGTAATGGTACTACTGCCACCAGGGCCGGTAATGGTACTACTGCCACCAGGGCCGGTAATGGTGCTACTGCCACCAGGGCCGGTAATGGTACTACTGCCACCAGGGCCGGTAATGGTACTACTGCCACCAGGGCCGGTAATGGTACTACTGCCACCAGGGCCGGTAATGGTACTACTGCCACCAGGGCCGGTAATGGTGCTACTGCCACCAGGGCCGGTAATGGTACTACTGCCACCAGGGCCGGTAATGGTACTACTGCCACCAGGGCCGGTAATGGTACTACTGCCACCAGGGCCGGTAATGGTACTACTGCCACCAGGGCCGGTAATGGTACTACTGCCACCAGGGCCGGTAATGGTACTACTGCCACCAGGGCCGGTAATGGTACTACTGCCACCAGGGCCGGTAATGGTACTACTGCCACCAAGGCCGGTAATGGTACTACTGCCACCAAGGCCGGTAATGGTACTACTGCCACCAGGGCCGGTAATGCGGGAGTAAAGACCGGTTGCAGACGGTCGGATAACCGGGTGGCGGGGACAGAACTGATACAACCAGGGTGGGTTCAATAATTTAAATCGCAGTTATGGTCGCCTTGCATACGATGACAAAACGCAGGGAATCATAAATCGGAGAGTTTTGACGTACACATTTAAAGATGTTATATATTATCTGGAAAACCGAATAATGAAATAAAGTGAAAAATCAGCTGTTAACAGATGTAAAAAGTTTATTTTTAGGGTTCCGTAGTCCCTACGCGGAACCCTTATAAGATCATCCAGTCCGTCCGTCCGTCCGTCTGTCCCGACCTGTCACAGGGTCATAACTTCTACAGTTTCTGACGGAAGTTGATGTAATTCGGTACAAAAATACTTTAAGAGTAGATCTCATTGAAATAAAACTATTTTTACGGATTATATCGCGTTTATTTTTACTTTTAATGTTCCCGACGTTTCGGCTGCTTTACAGCAGCCATGGTCACGGGGGGACTATCATATGGGGTATCGTTAAAAAGGTCTTTACAAAATGTTATAAAATGGTGTTTTCATACAACATTTTATCATAAAAAATTCCGTTTGCGAGATATTTAACTTTTAAAGATTAAATCAAAATATACGTAATGAATTCCGACACTTCTTACATTTTTCTATTGCAAAAATATGAATATTAAGATTATGCAGTCGAAAATGATACATTGTTAGTAAATTCTAATTAAATAAGAGCAATAAATGCATGTTTTACGTTCATTAGTCTATTTCTTAGTATTTATTGGTGTCGATAGATGTCGGTAGTAGTATGTATACAACTTTTTTACCTATTTCAACCTGGGGTGAAATTTTAAACAGATTACCTTCAATGACTCGGAACCCTTCATTGTGCATGGCTCGACTTGGCATCTGCGATTTTTTTCACTACTAATTTAGTTTTTTCTGTTGCTTAGATGTAGATACAGCTAAGTGAATTATCCATTGAATACGATGTGTCATTTATAGGTATATTAATACAATAATCAACTTAGAAAGTAGATTATGTATGTGCACCTAAGTTAAAATATAATACAGGTGGGTTTAATTCAGTGGGATATAATGTCTGTGTGATACTACATAATTTTAATAACTAAAATAAAAGAAAGGAAAGAAAGAAAGAAAAACTTTTTTGTGACTAGCAGATATAATAAAATTATATAAAAAAAGGAAAAAAACAATAATTAAAAATTCTGCTCGCCACAAACGGACCCAATTCAGCATGTGCTGGTTGACACGAACCAGCGCTGGTCTTCCATTAGGCCCGATTGGCGATATATAGTATTTGATTCAATAGTTCGTATAAAATTGATTATCTTTACATGCCTATAATCGGAGGTAGACTAATAGTAATTAGTACGTAATTAATTAAATAAGATAAGTAAATAGGTATGACTTTAGGTATAGTACAACAGGGAAGCCAAAATTGAGTTTGTTTGTTTATTAAGATTAGGTCCCCCCATTTTATAGTGCTGTGAAGATTATAATTAATGCACACTGGATGTCTTATTACGAACGAGTCGGAACGCTTCTCAATTTCAATAAATATCATATTGAGTCCCGCAAACATGCTGCGTGGAACAACGTCATAGTCTTTAGTACCCCGCTACGAAGTACTACGAACGCTACGTAATGCTATGAATTTACTAGGAAGTATGTGAGCGCTACAAAAATTCAACATGAATTCCGTAGCTACTACATCTATACAAATAAATAAAATTAGAGTGTCTGTTTGTTATATCAAAATAACACCTTTTCACTAAATGCATATGAAAGTACATACGACACCTATAACAAAAACGCGATAAAAAAAAATTGTGTCTGTCTGTCTGTCCGTCTGTCTGTCTGTTTGTCTGGGTGTTTGTTCCGGGTAATCTCCGAAATTTTGACGGGACTTTCATTGGTAGATATCTATTGTTATAAGCAGTAACTTAGGCTAATTTTATTTTAGAAAAACAAAATTTTTAAATGGGTTCTGTCGCGCGGGCTCAGAACGCAGGAGCGGGCTTTTTTGTTAAGTTAAATTCCACGCGGACGAAGTCGCGGGCTTAGCTAGTCACTAAATAAAGTTTAGCGTTGTACTAGGAAAAGTGATTATGCATGTCAGGAATGAGCTCAAGATTTACATAGCTGCTACGAGAATACTCCATGTGCTTTGGTTGTTTTACGCGAACATAAATTGTTATGCAATTAAATGGGTATCTCACAGACATAATATGTGAGATATGTAGAATTGTATATACATGCAAAGGTAGTTTGATGCAATGTCTTATAATATAATAAATAATTTATTCATTTATATAGGTACATGCAATAAGAATCTCCACACCAATTGATTGATTTGGGATAGCAAGTTGTAGTGTCCTCTTACAAATAGCATTACTCGGTATTCTAAAAGCAATCGACATAAGTAACTTATCGTGGAAATGTGACACTCCATAAAACAGCTAAAACTTTACCGTGACTGTATCGCCGACACACTATACAAAAAACCATTCGAACAACAACTCCCATAAGCAACACTCATAAAAAGCCCTCTGCATCACACGTAGACTGACCTACATGTGTTCTGAAACACTGATGCCACGTACACTGAACATTAAAACAAACCGCCTGTAACAAATTTCATGGAATACATTGTTGCTGACGTGCGAAAGCATTGATTTGCGTAGAACGGAGCTAGGAATGGAAAGCGTACTGTAGTATAATGTCGGCTTGCTTCGCAACGTGCGCATACATCGATAAATCCTCGCGAACGGCCTTGTTGAGCGCAGTGTAGTCAGTCTCCAGAGTTAGTCTGGGACTGGGACAAAGGGCAACAGGCAACATAAGTTATTAAATCGGTCAGTATTATGTTAATAAGTGATAGGGTTTTATCTTGTTAAGGAGTAGGTAACTTATGGAGGTTGTTGAAGCTAAATTTTTTACATATCAGATACTGAAAGCAAGACTATTTTTGAAAAATTGATACGTATTTTGTAAATAATGGAAAATTACCATGTATTTAAATGTATATTGCCAGAATTACTATGTGTTATTTCATGCAGGTCTAGCACACACTGGAACGGAAATGTACTTCCAATAAAGGGAGATGGTAAGTCTTGAATCTAGCAACACTGGTGCAGTCCCTCAAGTTGCGCAGCGTTAGATTTACTATTATTGTATTCAGCGCTGCATGCGCTCACTGCGACGGTTTACAACTGTGTATGGGTTTACGCGCGCGCAATATTGCCCGGGTTATTGCGAACGAAAAGAGTTATTATTATATCTGTATTAACTTACAGTTGAAGTGGTTGCTAACAAGCTCGATAGGTGACTCGAGTGTCGCAACTTCTTAGAATTATGCCGACTACAGGACGAAGAATAACATCCAATACTTTAAATTGTCGTAAGGTTAGAATCATTGTAATGATATATAATAAATATAGATATTTGACGATAGTTTAATTGGGTGTTGTAATTTACGTAATTATGTGTCCACATACTTACGTAAATTACACTATCGGTAGGTAGGCTATGTCTCGATAAAACCTGCCAACATTTATGAAGTGTGTTAGTTGATTACGTAAATGATAGTACCTAATGCCTTAAAAGGCTGTACCGACACTTTGGTGTAGGTACAGTAATCTGGCGCTGAACTGTCTTATACATAATACTTGGCAAATTATTTCTCGGTTATTCCAACGCGGTCCATGTGGCTTCGTCCTTCGCTACCTCGCAGAGTGCCGTCGAAGTTGCAGCACGGTCGGCTACACAACGTTTTTAGAGCGTCCAGTAACACATGCAGTAGGAACAAAAGCGCGCTGCTTGCAGGCCACTCCATCTACATATGTAGTAGTTTTCATTACGCTCCTCTGAACTTCGGGATCCCCTATCCAGTAACAAGTTTCCGGTAGAATTTGTCGTCGAATTTTAAAGTGTTCATTCAGACGATGGTCGCGTTGTTAATCCGTTTGTGCTTTTGCCACTGTCTAGTTACGAACATTTAATAATTATTTCGTATTAGTACAGTTGTGGTGTGGTTTATCTATTTCAATTCCCGAAGCCAATCCCCCATTCCTTCCCTTCCCTCTATTCCACTCCTCTTCACGTCGTGCGAGCCATGCCTTTGGTGCTGCAAGCTTCTATAAGCTACGATAACTACTTAACATCAGGCGGCTAGTACGCTCGTTTGCTACTTTGTTATATTTAAAATACCAAATAATTGGTAAATAAGAAAATCTGAAATATATGTCGTCGTTATTTTTATAAAATTATTTTTCGTGCTCAATTACATTCAATCTGGGACATTGTTAAATTTTCCTTACAATTCATTGTTACAACGACAATTATTTTATTCTAACCCTATTTGTATTTCTCAAATTAAATGATTTCCCTAATAATGACTAGGTGTCATAAAAATTAAGGAGTCTATAGAAATGTTTAAACTTAAAGAAATATCAATAGAATAGTCGTTTGACAGCATCCGACAAAGGCGGAGCTAATTAATTAATTGCTTAACGTGAAATGTAAGAAGGCAATTAGGACAGCTCGGAGCCCCGCAGCCGCCGCCCGGGGCGGGCGGGCGTGGCTGGCGGCGACGCTGGCGGCCAGCCCGGACTGAGTGCAAATCAGTTATGCGTTCAATTCAAATATATCAACAAAACAAGTAAATTTAACAAAATAAAACACCTGACTGCCTAAAAAGAGATTTGAGACTTGGTGATGTTAATTTATAAATTTTGTAAAAGCATATTGTTTTCTTATATTTACGCGAATACTACACATTGAAATAAAACTATTGTAGCGTAGCTGGTGTAGCGATGGGCTCCCCTGTTTCTCCTGTTGTCGCCGATATATTCATGGAAGATTCTACAAGCGGTACGTAGACGATACTTTCATAATATTACCATCTGACAAAATAACAGCATTTCTTGACCATCTTAACTCCATACACTCTAAAATCAAATTTACAATGGAGTTAGAGGCCAACAACACTCTAGCATTCTTAGATGTTTTAGTAATCCGTAATCCTGATAACACCTTAGGCCACACCGTGTATAGGAAAAAGACCCATACTGATAGGTACTTAAACGGTGAATCTCACCACCATCCAACACAGTTAGCTACCGTGGGTAAATCTTTGTTTCAGAGAGCACAAGCGATCTGTGATGAGCAACACCTGGCTGCCGAGATCCGTCACGTCAAGCAAGTATTGCATGACAACAAGCTTCGGATCCCGCGCCTCCATCACAGTGACCGAGTGAAACCAGCCACAGTCGAGCGTCTACCTGCTGTACTACCATATATAAGAGGTGTCACAGACAAGATTGGCTACATCTTGAAACGTGCTTCAATCAAAACTTATTTCAAGCCACCAAAGAAGATTAGTCAGTTCTTACCACCTGTCAAGTGTCACATTCCTCTACAAGATGCAGGGGTATACAAACTCGACTGTGAATGTGGGCTCTCCTACATAGGGCAAACTAAAAGATCAGTAAAAACCCGCGTAAAAGAACATATAGCTGACGTGAAACACCGGCGCTCCACGAAGTCTGCAATCTGTGAACATGTACAGGACCGCACCCGCCATTATATCAGATTTGATAAACCACAGATCCTCGCAAAAGAACACCGATTCCGACCAAGGATGATACGTGAGGCCATTGAAATTAAAAAACATAAAAAACATCAACATATGACATCAGGACTTCTAACACCTCAGTCCCCCCGTGACCATGGCTGCTGTAAAGCAGCCGAAACGTCGGGAACATAAATTAAATAAACGCGATAAAATCCGAAAAATAGTTTTATTTCAATTTGTAAAAGCAAGTAGGAAATTTAGATTCACGGGCTTACAAACTACTCTTCTTCACGAAATTACACGCACAAATAAGCTGGACACTTACAAATGATAAAATATATAGGTATTTATATTCGTTTGAGGTTACCGGAAAATAATAATGTTAGACAGATCATAGCAAGAGACTATATAAAATGTTATAGGAAATGTATTTCATCAGTTCACTGTAACTTATAATATACCTTGCCGTCGCATTTATCGAAAAACATAATCCTTCGTTTTGGCTTTGTCGTAGTCGGGTAAAAAGGCGACATTGCTACCTTTTGCAACGATTGAAAGCACCAATGGTAATGATACGGCCATTTGTCAAGGGGCCTGTCCCGACCCGTCCCGAGGAGCATACCACGCGGATATTCAAACCGAAGGCGCAAGGATTCGTTCGCGTTCGGTTGTGAATTAGGTCGATTACGGTACCAAAAATACTCATATATAAAATTGCCATATCTGAAAAACTTGCCATTTACATTTATCATAATAAGAATAGTTGGGATGTCCGAGGTCTTGAGACATTGAAATGACACGTAGTATATGGCATAATACGTCTTTTAAGTAAGGAATATAATTTCAGATATTTCTTCAAAATAATATATTAAATAACATGCTACAAACAATCTGTGTAACTTTTATTTTGTGTCTAACTCAATAATAAAGTCGTCCACAATATCGGGCGCGCTTCGTACCTATCTGTCGCGCGGCGGCGGCGGCGCGGTGGGCCCTAATTCACGGCGTGTCCCAAATTAATTAAAACTCTTTTAATAAAAACAGTAAATTTGCAGTGTATCGCTTCCCGCCGCTCAATTATTGGAGAACACGTTTCGATTTAATAAAGCAATTTAGAAAAAGGCCAATTTGCATCCGAATGAGGCAAGGGTTGTCGGGAGCGGAAAAACCTGATTCTGTAACGGACACGCGGCGCGGGCGGCGCGGTGCCGTGGGACGAGCTAGCGGCGACTTATGCAATCGTCGGTGTTTAGGAAAAAAGGGAAAGGACTACATTTGCCGGCTCAGGGCCAAATAACTAATAACCGACTCGCGAGGTGTAATTACGTAAATCTCAGTGTTAATAATTTTGTGAGTAGGACAAACCAATGGACAGGATTACAAAAGAGAACACCGCACTGAGATTTCGTTGATCTTCGTATACTCCGAAGAAGAAGATTGAAGATTAATTTATATTGATCGAATTATCGATTGTTTCCCCCCGTGTGACCACTTCTATCACGATTATAAGTAAAATTAGACCACAATAGATGGACGAGAACCATCTGTATAGTCATCCTAATAAACAAAATATGATTTATGTCTTTGTTATTGATTTACATTATGGTCGGCATAGTAATGTCTATTAGATTTGAAATTGAAAACAATTTTGATTTTACTACTGGCGTGGAGTCTAGCTAGTCCGAATAGAACTCGTAAGGTCCACAAGCGGACCGTTTGCCTCCGCCACCGTGCTATTGTTTAGCTATCGTCTCGTAATGCGGCCATTCCAATGCCTCACCTCGTCGCGCCCCGCGTCCTCCCCCGGGACCATCGCTGATAATCGAGCAATGGAAAAAATCGCCCGATTCCGTATACAATAATCGTTCGCATCGGATAACAACGATCGGCTGCGACTCGATACGCGGCGGCGGCGGCGCCGGCTCAGTCCTTTTATTAATAAATTCTATTACGTATTAGGGACTGACAGGCCGAGTCCCTTTCTCTAGGATTTCGTATTTCTTGATGTTGCGTAAGAGGTTTGATGTCGTTTTATTTTCTGTTGCGATCCCTTTAGTGTTTCAGTTGGATCTGTCGGTCTGTGAACAATCTATATTTACCCAAGTGGCGTAGTTTTTGCGCGTTGATGATTCATAAGTTCCCTTACATGTTGTTTTTATAACAATATATTTTGTGTAAAGCTAGGTAGGTACTTATTATAATTAAACATGAAGGGAAATTTGACATTACATTAATTGTGTCTCGGCAAACAATTTCCATTCCAGTAATTCCAAAATGAAAATCTCGCTAAATTAATTTAAGACACAACACGTAACAATTTGTGACTAATTAAATTAGAAGTGGAGTTTACAGGTCCACGGATGCCAGGCGGTCCTAGATTATTCACTGAGATCAATTTAATTGAGAACTATTTGCTGCTAAACAACTTGATGGCTTGAACTTGTAGGTACCATCAATCTTGCTCATCTGCGGCGTGGCCCCGTGCCCTTGGAGGTCGGAGGCTGGTGTTTATCAGCCAAGCGACGTGGCGACGAAGCCATGCGCAGTGACGACAGCGAGCGTTGGGTTTTATGGTGATATTATGCAACTTCCAGTGTTAAAATATTGTGAATGTATGCGGCAAGACTTCTCGAAACGGGTTTTAATATATCCTTGATCTAACAAGAGAGTTCTTAGCAGATTCTTAACAGGATTTCATTCCATTGATCCGAAAGATGCGCTGATAAAATTTTCATCACACTTGGCGTGGAGCAGCTCGACTTAATTTTCGCCAACGACTTGAAGTTTGTGTAAAAAATAAAATAGCGTCGGCTCCGAGTTGCTCGTCGTAACTCTGAATTGATCGTCATGAGCGAGAGCTAGCGCGTCCCCTCTAGCCACACACAGTTTTGTGTCATTCAATGATGATGTAAAAACCAATGGCATGGAAAAAGAAAAGCTTTGTTTAACATTATTAAACAAAGCTTTTCTAAAAAATAATAATAAATCAGTTGTAAAATAATACAAATTGAAATAGGCCAGTAAACATCAAGCGAGGTTTTAAAAACAACAATTTAATAATAATTTCCGTGAAATACTTGATTCTTGTGGTTTGCGCACATTACACAAAGTGAGCTAGAATGAGAGCCGCTGAACCTCTTCCTTCAAATTATTTCCATAACAATATTCAAACAGGCAGCAAGGCCGCCAACCTCCACTTGTCGATACCTTGTATTATAAAATACTAGTATTCCCCCGTAGTCGAAATTCGACCATAATTCATTAATTTTTTTAGTTTGAACGTTATAAAGGTTATACTCGTATTGTCAACTATTAAGTACAAAAACCCAAAACCTTATTGATTGATACTGGCACGCAGAATGCACTAAGGAAGTCCCGCCCTCCGAAATAAAGAAAAAAAACTGTCACCGTTTCTCAGTCAGAGTTCGTTACCGCGTGGAAGTTACAAATGTGTGCGTGCCAAACGCATGGTAGTGTGTGTAATTGTTTATTTATTATTGGTTTAATGTATTATATAATAATATTAGCTTTCTGCACTCCTTCTTCATATAAACTTTAACAGTGCCAAATTTCATTCTCCACCATCTGCGTAATTTTCGTAAAAAGGGATACAATGTTTTTGCTTCACGGATTAATATTATGATTCTATGTCGCTTGATTGTATATCTAAGATATAGAGGTCGTATTGTTACAAAATGAGAAAAATAATGCAAATTAATGCTCTCTCCCATATGGAAAATGTCTGAATATTTTTAAAAATACCTCAATTGGTCTACTTTTATTCCCACAACTAGTTTTCTCGAAGATTTTATTGTAAATTCTAGCCCGACTTTAGGCGAGCTAACATTTATACGAACATAAGCTAGTCGCTTATACAGAAATGGTATAGCATATGACGAGTGCGCGAGCCGAAACAAGCCATTAAAAACAAGCTATAAGCGCCCTAATGGGGCCAGTTTCAAATGAAGGTCTAAATGTAAAAAAAAACTCACATTTTAACTCATATTTTGTGAGTGCTCCGTAACAAGTTAGAACGTAGCAGCGTAACCATCCCAGTAATAACAACCAGAAATGTTTGATTTACAACTCTGAAGTAAAACAAGAACCTATTCTATTACTCCGTGTTATTCTTTAATTCAAATATGAAGTAAGAATTCAAACAAAAAGTTTTATTATGGACGCTGTGAGTCTCTACGCCCCACAGTGAGGAGTACAAGCAGTGATACATGTATAACACGCACATTACCGGTTATATTAAGCTATTAAGAGATATTAACGGCTTGTATAATTGTTCCTTCGCTCACGATTACATTGGAAGCACGAATAATGCGTTAGTTTGGTCGCGTTGGCGCGTTTAGCGTTAGCAAAAGGCTTTGGTACCCGCCATCTGTTGTAACCACTGTGGTGATATAATAGTTCATTATTACGTGGACTACCAATTATATATTTTTTATCCCCCTGTCTCGGAAATACTATTTGTGCTCTTCGATATCTGAGTCCAAAAGCCGTTTTTATCCGCTAGAGGATAAAGTAAATTGAATTTAGAACATCGTGTGCACTAAGTTTGTGAATTCAAAATATCATTAAACCTTTTTAGGTCTACCTCCATGATGCCGAATTTATCATACTACCTTTTTTAATCTAAGTATACAAATAAATAAAATTGGAGTGTCTGTTTGTAATATCAAAATAACCCATTTTCACTAAATGCAAAAGAAAGTAGGTACTTATACTTAACAAAAACTTTACACTTATACTTAACAAACACTTTAATTTTAGAAAAACAATTAGAGTTCCGCGTAAAAAAATAAAAACACATGAAATCCAAAAGTATCGACCATCGAGCATCCGAAACGGCTGAACTGATTTTGACGGGATTTTCACTGGCAGATAGCTGATGTTATAAGCAGTATCTAGGCTACCTTATTAAAAAAAATAACAAATGCTGCCTGTCGCACGGGCTCAGAACGCGTGAGCGGGCTTTTGCGATAGTAGGTATATAAAAGACGAAACATCGACTCGCAAATGTTAAACTACAATTTTGTTAAGTTAAATTGCACGCGGACGATGTCATGGGCACAGCTAGTTTTTGAATAAAATCAATACTGAGAGTAAAAAATCAACCGTAAATACAACTTTGTTTGTTGTATTTCACTACTTTGGTTATAGACACACGGAAGTCTTTATTGTGCAAGGCCCGACGTGCACTTGTCCGATTTCTTTTTATTCCCAAACTCCACATACAATATTGTTCTGAAGCTCTGTGTAAATTTATGCAAGTATAATGGTAGCTATGTACCTGACATAAACAAACACTCGATCTGTGACGAAAAACGTAGGCTCAATACAAATCTCGCAAGAGTTTACTATGACCTAATAAAAGTATTATGACCAAGAAAACGAAATACCTATTATTTACACAATCTCTCCCATTGCGCTCCCTACACCGGGGCTCGCTCCCACCCGGCTCCTTGAACGGGGGCATTGTGTAGTTAGCAATATACCCACATTCAAAGTAGTACATAATTAGTTCACTAACTGGAGCCCAACAACTTGCCAAGAAATAATAATGTTATAGAATTGCGGCGGTCTGATTTTGATACATTAGTTGTAAAATAATGAACTTAGTTATGTTTGATTGCGAGGGAAACACCTTTGTTAAAGTTTGTTCTTCAAACTATCCACGATATACTTAAAAGAACGTCATAACTGTGTTGTTGGGCGCGTGCTACGTCGCGTTTGTGTCTTTTGTTCTCGATGACGCGTTCTACAGCACCGGCTACTAAGATGAGGCTTTCTGAGGCCTTATAGATATTCATCGTGCTGATCTACAGGCCTTCACGGTATTTTATGGCAGGATGTTTTGAGAATGTATTTTTTAAGATCTGCATACTATCATAATTCCAAAAAAAGTAAAGCTGATACTTTGGGTTCCTTTTAAAGCTAGCTTTAGAGGATTCAACCAACTGACAACTTCTGTTATTCTGTAACTTTAAAAATATTGGAGCAGAGGCACGTAAAGAAATATTATTAGTATCGTCGTTACGAAGCCCTAAAACGAGAACGTGATAGCAAAAATAGATTCAGTTGTTGGGTCCAGCCGGAGCAGAATTCATAAGAGGTTATTGTGTAAGGGCCAGTCGATGCGCGTTTATTGTGCTGCCAATAAAAACAAAAGGCTCGACGTCTCGCGAATCAACAATGCGCTGACGGCAAGTAGAGGCACATGGAAGTACGTTCTTAGTGGTAAGTAGTTCTGTCCAAAGATATAGATAGACTAGTCTAAAGTTAAAGAAAATAATTAATTTGTTTTTTTCAGCATAATATTGAAGAGTATTTTTGCCTCAGGGGAGAAAACACAACCGTGGTAGTGATCTCATCTTTAATGTTTTAGATAAAAGTGCAGCGATACCTTTTTTCTTACACAACTCTGGTAAACATAAAAAAATTCCTACACGAATCGCTTAGTAAGCTGCATTTTAAACAAACGCATCCAATCCCGTTGCTCACGAAATAAAATAAACCAACAAGAGATACAAATCCAATAATGCTGCAGGCAAACATCTTAGAGGCACGTACTGCGGGAACAAAACATTAATTCACCGGCGAGTCAACACAGTGCGGCGCGGGCGACGGAGGGGGTGCGCGGGGCGGTGCAGGAGACAGGGGGAGGGTCACTAATCGAACGGGATTGGTTTCAGCGGCGCCCACGCTGATTTACAGCGCCACCTGATCTACGCAGAAAGACGGAGGATATAGTGCTGGGGAGATTCAAATCGTCTCTTCGACCAAGATTTTATGTAGGTATTTTATAGAATCTAGTCAACCAATAATTAACATCGACGACAAAGACAAGAAAACAATATACGACACCATGATCGAACTGCTCTTCAGCCTTCATTTACACTTCGACTAACATTAATATAACCAAACCAACCAAAGTAGTTACTTATCTATAAATGATCGTACCTCTAAATAACCATTCGTTACTCAAACTGCAATCTGAACTAGCTAGAACCAGAAGTAAGTCTAATTACCTACGATTTGAAAAAAATATGTTTATTGTAAACGGATAAGAAAAAGGTTTGTAATAAAAGATTATCACCGCTTACATACGATACCGACCGCGTGCTCCGATAAAGTCATCCAGTTCCATTAATGATATTGATTGAAGGTATCACAAAGAAAATACATGGTCTACCTACACTAAGCAAGGGATGAGTTATGTGTCAAAAATAATTGTTCTATAAGTTGTATTGGATTAAAACGACGGATCGATTTACATCGATGCCACAATTTTCTCCGTAATGATAGCATTTCGCAATATCGATTAAGGTATCGGTTCACGTTGATGTCCCATCACTATTGAGTATACTCTCGGTGGGTCGAGAGGTTGGCTCCCGTAATGTACACGGCGGCCATTGTCACCGCTCGCACAGCTCGAGGGCTGTTTTCTTTAACTCCTATTGTCATTGTAGTGTGAAAACGATTTCTGCTGATCCTATTGATACCTTGTTTGGCATTTGGAGAAATATGTTTTACCTGCATTTTATATACCACTATTTTAAATGCAAAAACACCGGAACAACTTACTTAATAACTACTTTGCCAGCATTCAGAACAGCTTCTGCTCTTTTATTCCGCAAACTATCAGATACCATTTTGGGTAAGGTAAGAAATATTACCCAAATCTATAATATCGCCAAATCTCATTTGGCCATAAAAAGTGTATCAGCAATCCAAAGGTTGAACCGTTACAAATTCAAATGAGCCGTAACCCTGCGCCGCCGACGACACCAAATGAGTTATTTGCGTCGCAGGGTTGAGCTTTTTGCCGCCGGCGATATCCCAGGATTTACGTCCCGGACGCCGGATGGGGCCCATTATACCCAGAGCTCGGCGTTATGATAATTGCAGGGTTGATCGCGACATATACACCTGTTTTGCTGTTTGTTTACACAAATCTCTTGTTATGTAGGGAAGAGGGGATGATTTGATCCAAGATAGTGTAATTCAAAACGGGATTGGTGGAATCTTTGCAGTCTGTTAGAAAATAAGTAAATAATTGTAAACTCGCTGTTCCTTTAATCTTAAAGTAGGTCGACTGGCAAGTACATCTGAGTATTTTCCCAATTTCTTGAAATAGTTCGACTTTCATCTGCATTCACTGATCGGTTCCACTCATGGAATTAAAGGATTTGTTTGCAGGTGCCGGCTCAATGTAGATGTTTTTACCAAATGAAACTATACCATCTCAAAAAATCGGTTTCGGCAATAAAGATTATACTTACTGCAAATTGCAATAAAAATATAAGTTATCTATAATGTACGTAACTATTAAAATGTATATAAATAAATCCTTTTGTAATTCTATTTTTAGGCGACACTAATACCGAGGCGTCATTTAGGTAATGGTTTATAAATTTATATCTGCCGAACGTGTACTAAAGTGATTTTGCAAAATATTTTCGATTACACTTCAGATCAGTGTCTCATGATACTGGAAACGTCAACTAAATCTGCGTCATCAAACAGCAAATCGTAGTTATGACAGCGGCGGCACATAGCAAACATTGTAAACCAATTAGCGGGTGCCACGCGGCCGTTTCCATAAAGCCGAACTATCTCGTAATGAGATCCACGGCTAATTAGCTCCGCATAATTCGGTTTTCGATGTTACTAATAAAATTATTGTGACGTGGCCGCTTGGAAACAAGCTATTCAACATTTAGGAATGAACCTGTTCTTTAATTTGAATTAATGTGTGATTATATATTGATTTATACAAACATATTCACGTCTTAATTAACTATATCTTTTCGATTTAAGAATTTCCAACAGACTAAACATAGACATGCAAACACTAATATCAGAGATTAAAAACAGTTCACAAGATTGCAAGTACTTGCAACCCTTCACAGCGAGTGGAATTAAGCTGCGTCAAGTGGATTACCGAAATAAAATAACGCTTTGAAATCGAATGCACCGTTCATTTGCCGAAGCGCAGCGCGGATCGATGCGGCGTAACGATGTAAAACACAATATTCGATATCGCAATTTAGTAGAGGATTACACAGGTATTGGATTTGTTCGCTTATTTTGACAAGTTTTAATTAAATGAGTTTGATGCTGCAGTTTTACGATCGCTTGCTCAGCGGGGTCGAGTATGGCTGAGATTGTAGAAATACGCTCGCTAGTTAGTAAAATATAACCAGTGTAACGAGATACCTTCGAAAACTGGAATATGATTTTAAACTTCACGTAGGAAGTTAACGTAAAAGTAAAGTTAAAGTAAAAGCGCACGGAGCCACTTAATAATAATCTACTTCATCGTAATCCCTAAGAAAATCACTGGAATGATGCCTATAATATAGAAAAAAATCGTTTACACGTCAGAGAGGATTCGAATGACGATGCCGACGTACTATATATGGAATAACTAGTTTCTGCCCGCGACTTCGTCCGCGTAGACTTAAGTAAAGTATTATATGTGTTCTCAGTCGAGGTCGCGTTCCGATCCGGTTGTAGATATAAGGAAAAAAATATGTAAATTGACAATTTGTAAGTGCCCCCGTAGGCCTAAACAAAATAAATGATTTGAATTTGAATTTGTTAATCCAGGTTATAAACTATCTGTGTTCCAAATTTCATCCAAATCCGTCCAGCAGTTTTGGCGTGAAAGAGTAACAAACATACGTCCACACTAACAAACTTTCGCATTTATAATATTAGTAGGATGTCACATGAAAATGACAAAAATGACACTTCAACTTCACAACTCACGGAAGACACTCTTCACGAGCTCTATTCTAGTTATTTTAGAGATGATAGTTCTTTATTTAGTGGTTGAGTAAAGTTGGTGTTACCGGTTATGTCAGGGCAAATGTAGCGAGCGCAGTTTTCGGTCAAGTCTCGTTGATCCTATTACGATAGGGGCCGCGGAGGGTCGACGCGGGCGCCGCGCCGCGCCGCGCGCCGCGCGCGGGGACAATAGCGCGATATATTGAGTGTACCTATCTATGTTTCCACGTGCAGGCCGACATGTTCATTTTGTTTAAAAATGGGTGAATCATTTTGGTGAAAGAGGACACACCTGTAACCTAAATAATGTGTTGTTTCTGAAACATCTCTATTGATTTTAATGAAGGAGGTACTTTTTGGGTTACGGTGCAGTATTTTCATTCGTTTTATTACATAGTTAGTTAATAATATTAAAGTAAGTAATTATATTAAAAAATCCATAATTAACTTGATATACCTAATGTTAATTTAGTTATTTGATATATGAAAGAAAAAGTGAAATATATCGTACAACTGAAACTTAACCCCGCTAATGTTTCTATCTGCCAATATTGTAGTTTGATTTATAACTTGCTTGAGATCTAGGTAGCACTCCTGGACCCCAAGGCACAGAATTCGAACAGTTTAAATTTCCTAAGCTATCAATAACGGTAAACTAGCTTCGGCATTTTGTAGTTTCTGTAAGTTTAGCTTGTAGTACCTGTCTACGCTATTGTATAGTTACTTCGGTCGCCATACCCTTCAAACGGCTGCCTCGCTAACAAGCGGTAGGTTAGTAGGTTTATAATTGTCGATTGTTAACTAGAAAATGCTTGTGACTAATAGAGGCAACATTATACCACTAAATAGTGAAGTAAATTACTTTTTTTTTTTTTTAGTAAAAGCGTAGATGTTGTGAATGTTGCAAAAAAAAGATATGAAAAATATGAACATAGATGAAATCAATAATATTTATAGCACTGGAATATGTAACCTAAATTATGTACTGTTATCACACTAAACTAGTTTGATGTCATCTATAAGACGCTCCCCAGCGCTGCGCCTCCGCGACCTACTTGTGAAGGGACTGTATGCACTTCTATTTATTTTGTGGTGAAAATGTTACGATATTCCGTTCCTAGGTTCTCCTCTCTTGAAACATTTAACAATAAATCACGTGAACAAAATTATCTCGCTGTGTTCACATTTATTTAACTTATACCGTCTAGCGTGGCAGGTAGACGAATTCTTGTACATTACCTGTTTTGTGCTGTGTCTATTATTGATTACAGAACTGCCCATTTTCAGATTTTAAATCTGACTTTTTATCTGATCTAAAACTTTTTATTATAACAAAGTAATGGAACGGAAGTGTATCTTACATATTGATGGTCTCCCCGCCGGAACATGTTACAAGTTCATCGTTTCCACGTTAAATATTACCAGTCGGGGATTTATGGAGTGTAAAATAATTACCTATCCTTTGAGCACCTGAGGAAACTTCTGTCGGAGTGATTTCAAATATTTTTTGGCATTGTTTTAACCGGACTTTACATTTTAAGGAAGCAAACGCTTCCATGGTCAATGGCTTCAAATATTTGAGTTTGGGAGGGATAAACAGTTGACAACCTGCTTTATAATTTTCATTTAAAGTTCCTTCTTCCTATAGTTTAGCTAAAACTCTTCTACACTGACTTAGTTCTATTTTACCATGTAACTAATAAGAATCATTTCTTTATTACAGAATCACGTACAATATTATCTCCTAGATTATCACGGACCGGACGCACTCGTCACAAAGGAATTATTACTATCGAGAGGGCGCAATGAATGTATGAAAATACTGAGTATTTATTTATTCGAAAAATAGTAAATAAAAGGAATTGTTGCGTCATTATACTGTTTGTTATATTATTAACGAAGAAGTGGAATATGTACATTTTCTATTTTTACTTTTTAATTATGCACCTAAAATCATCACGCAGAATCATCATTATGTAAATATAATATTATATACCGCCCGCCTCGCGACTCGCGCCCTAGCCCGCGCCGCACCGCCTATTGCCCATTACGACGGGACGGAACGGATGTGGCTACTGTGAGAACCTTAAATTACAATTTTGTAAAATTACTCTACTTTAATAATAACTTTTTTGGACATCATGCACTTTAATGTACGTAGGGACACTTTGTTTCATAACGTAGCTACATAATTGTTATATTTATTCGATTTATTTTTATACTCATACTAGCTGTGCCCTCAACTTCGTGCGCGAGGAATTTAACTTAAAAAAAACTTAAAAATAATTTAACATTTGCGAGTCGATGTTTCGTGTTTTATATACCTACTATCGCAAAAGCCCGCTCACGCGTTTTGAGCCCGCGCGACAGGCAACATTAGTGATCTAAAATAAGGTAGCCTAAGTTTCTGCTTATAACATACTCGTAAGCTATTTGCCAGTTAAAATCCCGACAAAATCGGTCCAGCCATTTCAGAGATACTTCTGGATTTCATGTATTTTTATTTTTTTATGCGGAATCCTAATTGTTTTCATAAAATTAAAGTACCCTTAGTTACTTCTTATAATATCAGCTGTCTGCTAGTGAAAATCCCGTCAAAATTGGTCCAGCCGTTTCGGAGATAACCCGGAACAAACACACAGACAGACAAAAAAAAATTAAATCGCGTTTTTTTATAAGTACCCTATGTAATTTTATATGCATTTAGTGAAAAGGTGTTATTTTGATATTACAAACAGACACTCCAATTTTATTTATTTGCATAGATAAATAAATATTATTACAGAAACATACGTAGACAACAAATCTGCAATATTTTAAGGTAATACTTGACACGACAAAATCTTAATAATACATTACGATCAGTTATTATAAAATATTTAATGGCATAGCTTTAAATCTTGCATCCTTTTACGTTGAAATTCAAACAGAATATCTATATACATATATGCATATACAAATACATATACAAATAAATAAAATTGGAGTGTCTGTTTGTAATATCAAAATAACACATTTTCACAAAATGCATATGAAAGTACATACGACACCTATAACAAAAACGCGATTAAAATTTTTTTTGTCTGTCTGTCTTTCTGTCTGTCTGTCTGTCTGTCTGTCTGTCTGTCTGTGTGTTTGTTCCGGGTAATCTCCGAAACGGCTGGACCGATTTTGACGGGACTTTCACTGGCAGATAGCTGATGTTTTAAGGAGTAACTTAGGCTACTGTTGCGTATCCGAACCAACTTAAAACGTCAGAATTGACGTCTACTGTTTTGACATTTACTTACACACTACACTTCCATTTTTTCGCTCCAAACCATCGCATCTCTGTACCGTTTTATTTTAATATTATACGAAATCATAAGGAGAATTCAAGAATTTTTATTTTCTGCACGACGAGAGGAACACCCGATACCAGCGCCAACATAATTTGGTCCTTCGAGCCGGATATACAACGGACCCACGCAAGCACGACCTACCTTCACATCACCTAACGGTCGCAAGGTGTCAACGGTTAATTTTCGAAGACTGAACAAGGATTCTCCAGAGGATTCAACCAGGATCGCTGTCCAGAAGCACGCACACCTATCTATTGAGAGAAACGGTACGACCAACGATCCATCCTTTCCAAACGCCTGTCCTTTCTTGTGTTAATTTCGCGGTAAAATGTTTCAGTAATTGAGGCGCAGTGAGCTACCATCAGTTAGCACAGTGTCTAGCAGCGTTAGCCACAGCCAGCATCGCTGCCACTTGCCAATCGTGAGTACTCCACCTTTTACTAGACTTCCAAGATGAGCACAGAACCTAGGGCTAGGTCTAAATCCCCGTACAAATTGACGGTTACAGATGACGAAGATACAAACACACTCATACGTGAGCTAATTAAAAAGCGAGCTATTGTTAAAGGTCGTCTTACTCGCTTTTCTAACTACCTACATAAATTAACATTAGAGGTAAAATTAGATTTACCTGTACAAACGCGTATAGATCTAAGGCTACGCATTCAAGGAGCTTCCAGTCTGTTCACGGAGTTTAATAATCTTCAAACGCAGCTAGAACAATCGGTTTTAGAAGTAGATCTCGATGAGCAACTTAACCAACGCGATTTGTTTGAAGACAGCTACTACGACACTATAGCTAGGGCTAAATGTATGCTCGGTAGTGAGGAGGACGATTCTAGCTCCAAGAAAGCTCCCAGTAGCGGCATGAAGTCAGTAAAATTACCTACGATAGCGATACCTACCTTTGACGGTTCTTGTGAGCATTGGTTGGAATTTAGAGATACTTTTCAGTCGCTTATTCACAATTCCGATCAAATTACTAGCATCCAAAAGTTCCATTACCTCAAGTCCTCACTAAAGGGCAGTGCAGCATTGGTGATCGATTCGCTTGAGCTTTCCGCTGTTAACTACCCCATAGCATGGGAACTGCTGCTCAGTAGGTACGACAATAGCAGGTTACTCGTACATAATCACGTGAAGTCATTATTTACCATCCAGGCTTTGACAAAAGAGGCACCAGATCTTTTACGTCATTTAGTCGACACGGTTTTAAAGAATTTACGCGCTCTGAAATTGTTAGGTGAACCGGTAGACAGCTGGGACACTTTGATTATTTATATTATCGTAACAAAATTAGATAAAATCACAGAGCGCGAATGGGAACAATATAAAAACACGATACTCAAACAATCTGGTGACTCCAAGTCGATCCTGAAGGTGGATGTTTTATTGACGTTCCTCAAAGATAGGGCGGATATGTTGGAAACATTGCAAGTATCACACGCGAGCACTTATAATAACAAAAGGCAAAACACGAACGCACAAACGAATCACAAAATTCAATGCAATGTCTCCACCGATAATCCGCACAGTCAAGCGAAGAAGTCATGTTTGATTTGCAAACAATATAACCATCCACTATATGCATGTCAAAAGTTTCTTAATTATAGTTTAGAAGCTAAATTAAAGTTCGTAAAAGATAATAGGCTATGCGAGAACTGTTTACGCGCGGGGCATACCGTAAATGAATGCAGATTCGGTCCGTGCAGGAAATGCGAACACAAACATAACTCGTTAATCCATAAAGATAGTGCAGTGAGTCGTGACTTAGCTACTCCCACTTCTAGTGAAAACAACAAACCGGTTTCGGCGACGCAGCCGTCCCTCACCGCGCCGCCTATGCATACGGCAGGCACGCACACTAACATTCTATGCGCTAATTATCCATGTGCGCAACCAGTCCTGTTATCGACGGCATTAGTGGAGGTAAAAAATAGGTACAATAATTATCAAACAGCGCGCGCGCTCCTTGATTCGGGAAGCGAGCGGTGTATCATAACGCAATCATTATGCGAAAACCTAGGCGCACAATGTATACAGTCCACTCACGAAATATGCGGGGTTGGTAATTCGGTATCACAGTCAACGCAAATATGTGATATTGAGGTCAAATCGCGCACCAACCCATTTATAATGCGAATACAATGTATTGTTTTACCAAACATTACGTCGACGTTGCCAGCGATACCCAAACAACACGCGCAGTTTGGGATCCCTGAAAACTTACAGTTAGCCGATCCTTATTTTCATGAGTCTCAAAGCGTCGATATCCTAATAGGCGCGGATAAGTTTTGGGATTTATTAAGCGAGGGAAAAATGCGTTTACCTAAAGGTCCATTCCTACAAAATACGCTATTAGGATGGATTGTTTCAGGTCCCATAAATATAAAGCGAAATCAAAATTACATTCGTTGTAATTTCTCTCAGACGGTAGAAACTCAATTGCGCAAGTTTTGGGAGCTTGAGGAACTTCCTAAGCTTTCTGATGCGCGTTCAGAGGAAGAGAAGCAGTGCGAAGACCATTTCGTCAAAACTACAACGCGCAACAGTGACGGAAGGTTTTGCGTCAACATTCCACTCAAGTCCTCAACAGAATGCTTAGGAGAAACGTATCCTCAAGCGCTCAACCGATTTTTATCGTTAGAAAAGCGATTGCAACGCGATCCTGAATACAAACGGTTGTACACTGACTTTATTCACGAGTATGTATCCTTAGGTCACATGACGCGAGTAGGCTCACACGGAGTACCTAACTTTTTCCTACCGCATCACGGTGTATTACGCGAGCATAGCTCCACAACTAAGCTGCGGGTGGTATTCAACGCAAGCGCTGCTTCAAGCACTGGAGTTTCGCTTAACGATCTTCAGCTCGTAGGCCCGCCCATACAGGGTAACTTGTTAGCTATACTATTGCGCCTGCGTATACATAAATATGTTGCTTGCGCAGATATTGAAAAAATGTACAGGCAAGCTGAAATATGTGAAAACCAGCGTGATTTACAATTGATCATATGGCGCGACGATCCAACGCAGGAAATAGGTATCTATCGTCACAACCGTATTGTATACGGCACGGCGGCAGCGGCTTTTATGGCATGTCGATGTCTGAAGCAAACTGCAGTTGATTGCAATGACCTTGAGGTCAAAAGGGTCATTAATGAAGACTTCTTCGTAGATGACATGATCACCACACTAGATGACAAGGACAAGTTACTTGATTTATGCGAAAAAATATACGAAGTTTTATTATCAGGGTGCTTTCCATTACGTAAATGGGTATTTAATTTTGATTGTGGTGATCGGGCATCATCAAAAATGTTTGACGGCATTAAATCGTTAAATTTAGACGAATCTAGCCATTGTAAGACGTTAGGTATTGGCTGGAATAACGTAACCGATGAGTTTCGTTATAACACGCAATTTAAAGACGACACAAAAATCACGAAGCGTTCTATATTGTCACATGTGTCTCAAATCTTTGACCCGTATGGTTTACTTAGTCCCACTATCATGATTGCGAAAGTTTTATTGCAGAAACTGTGGTTAATAAAATTAGACTGGGACGACACGCTGCCTCATGACGTCACAGAGGCTTGGAACCGGTTTGCTACTAGCTTATCAGCGCTCGACAACGTCCGAGTACCGCGCCACGTTATAGGTACTGAGGCTAGTTATATCGAGCTTCACATTTTTACCGACGCGTCGCAAACGGCTTATGGTGCCTGCTCGTATATTCGCACGGTCAACGATAAGACAGGCAGCGCAACAGTCAGGCTGCTCTGCTCCAAGGGCAAAGTCGCGCCGTTAAAACCAGTGAGTGTACCTAGACTCGAACTATGTGGAGCATTGCTAGGCGCACAGATGTATGCTAAAATACGTGACTCATTGAATTGTGAGTTTAAAAGTGTAATGTTTTGGTCTGACTCCACTATTGTGCTAGGGTGGTTGCGCATGGCACCTAGCCAGCTCAAAACTTTCGTACAAAATCGAGTAGTTGAAATTAACGAGCTCACGAAAGACTTACCATGGAGACATGTAAGTGGAAGAGACAACCCCGCTGACTTGGTGTCACGAGGGTGCTCCTTACCTGATCTTACATCTTCTACGCTTTGGTGGGAGGGGCCGCCTTTCCTCCGCGACGGTGACTTTAATTGCTCCAGCTTAGCTTCGGATTCGGGTCCATCTATAATGCAGGATGACGAGCTTCCCGAGGTTAAGACCAGCGCATTAAATGTTCTACTCACCAAACAAAAGGTAGAATCATTCTCGTTTGCCAGGTTTTCTCAGTTCGAACGAATGAGACGTTCTTTTGCGTACGTACTACGTTTTATTAATAACACGCGCAACAAAACAAATCGTCAATCAGGCGCACTTACTTTGGACGAGTTGAGAAGATCTGAGTTAGAGCTAGCAAGACTTTCGCAAGCAGAATCTTTTATCGAAGCGTACGATTTGATTTCTAAAAATCAATCGTTAAAGGGGACGCCGAGTCTACATAAATTAAATTTATTTATCGACTCCAACAAAATCATGCGAGTCGGCGGCCGAATAAACTACGCCGAAAACTTTGATTACGACAAAAGGCATCCAATTCTATTATGTTCAAAACATCCGTTTTCAGTTTTGCTCATGCGACACGAGCACCAACGTCTGCTTCATGCCGCTCCTCAAGCGTTGCTGTACGACATTCGTCAGCGATGGTGGCCTATTGGGGGGAGAAATCTTGCACGGAAGATTGTGAACGATTGCGTTACGTGCAAGCGATTGAAAGGTAAAACTTTGAATCCTATTATGGGCAGTCTGCCAAAGGAACGATTGAGCCCTACCTACCCATTCTTATTTACTGGGGTGGATTATGCGGGACCAATTCTCACTCTAAATCGCAAAGGCAGGGGTGCTAAAACTGAAAAATCTTATATCTGTTTATTTGTTTGTTTCGTTACGCGCGCCATACACTTGGAACTAGTTAGCGATCTATCCACTGAGGCATACATTTTAGCGTTAAAACGGTTTATTTCGCGTCGTGCAAAGCCAGCCGAATTTTTTTCGGATAACGGTAAAAATTTTGTCGGCGCTAAAAGCGAGTTATCTAGATTTTTGACTAATTGTTCATCTGATATAGCCGAGTACGCTCTTAGCCAAGCTATTAAGCTAAGATTCATTCCCTTATATAGTGCTCATTTTGGAGGTCTTTGGGAGGCGGGTATAAAATCATGCAAGCTGCACCTCGCTCGTGTGATTGGTAACACACATTTAACGTTTGAGGAGTTTACCACGGTTTTAACCCAAGTAGAAGCCATCCTAAACTCCCGTCCTTTATCCCCATTATCATCTGATCCCCATGACTTGCTTCCTCTCAGCCCCGGCCATTTCCTAGTTGGTCGTACGCTCACAGCACCGGTGTATCAGGACATGCGAGGCGAACCTGAGCGATTACTCAACCGGTATCAGCGAGTGGAGCAGATCCGACACAATTTTTGGGCACGCTGGTCAAAAGAATACGTCTCCGAGTTGCAGACCAGATGTAAATGGAGAGAGAACGTCGACAGTCTTGAGCCAAACACGCTAGTTGTCATCAAAGATGACAAGCTTCCTCCATTAAAGTGGTCTCTTGGTCGAATTATCAGCACTGTCAGCGGTAAAGACGGCGTATCGCGAGTGGCTGAGATCCGGACGGCATCCGGCACAATACGGCGCAGCTTCACAAAAATATGTCCCTTGTTCCGGGAAGAAGAAGCCAAGCAGCAAGAAGAGGATTAGTATGTACAATCTTTGAAGCTGGAGCTTCCAAGGCCGGGGGCATGTTGCGTATCCGAACCAACTTAAAACGTCAGAATTGACGTCTACTGTTTTGACATTTACTTACACACTACACTTCCATTTTTTCGCTCCAAACCATCGCATCTCTGTGCCGTTTTATTTTAATATTATACGAAATCATAAGGAGAATTCAAGAATTTTTATTTTCTGCACGACGAGAGGAACACCCGATACCAGCGCCAACAGCTACTTGAATTTTAGAAAAACAATTAGGATTCCGTGTACAAAAATAAAAACACATGAAATCAAAGAGTATTTCGGAAACGGCTGGACCGATTTTGACGGGACTTTCACTGGTAGATAGCTGTTGTTATAAGCAGTAACTTATGCTACTTTTATTTTAGAAAAACAAAAATTTTTAAAATGGGTCCTGTCGCGCAGGTTCAGAACGCGGGAGCGGGCTTTTTTGTTAAGTTAAATTCCACGCGGACGAAGTCGCGGGCTCAGCTAGTTATATTATATAGACGAGTAATATTCCAAGTTGGGTTCAATTAACTTATCAACAGACTCAATTTACTAAAGCTTTAAGTAAGAACACTTGCAAATATTGAGATCTTGGCTACAGAGCGTGAGCCCGGTGCATTGCAAAAAATAAACGAGCATACAAAGGTTAATATCGAGTACAAATCCAGGGAATATCCGGCCCGGTCGCCGGATCAATTTGGCAGGTATTTCAGATAACTGCTACCAATTATTGGGCGTTAGCGCGTAATCTCTTATATGTGGAACGATGGCGCTGGATGATGGGCTTTTAACATTTTGATCCGGCCCAGCCGGATTCACTCAGGCCGGCTGGATCCGCTCGGACATAGCGACGACCGCGTGGCTGACGGACCAAATGAACTCATTACTTCGAAGGTACAAACCTATTAGCATTCAAATTTCTTCCTAATTATTTTAAGTGTGATGAGTACACCAAAATGGTGGACTGGCATTATGCGTCTCTGATTTAACTAGATTAAAAATGATACCAAACACATTATGGCTTTAGTAATTCTGTTTGTAAGTTTCTCATGTATCTGGGTAAAAATATCTGAAACGCCTTACGAAACCGTGTAAGCGGCTAGGGCAGTAGACTGTAATTAATCCGTCTCACATTCCGCGAGGGGTTGATGTGTTCGCAGTAACCATATACATGCAATTATGAAGAATAATGAATCCAGGGCCCAAGCCTTTAGAGATGGCAGAGCCTTTTGACGATCACAAGAAATTAACGCAATGTAATTTACTTCGTGGCCCAGAAATAGATTGTGATTCAGCAATACCAAAATAGCACCATGTTTAAATATGTCTACAATGGTTTCAAACTATATTATGACTTCACGAACGAAAATACTGTTGGCCCTGAGCCACACAATTATTAGCAAGTAAGTGTTTAATTTTATTATTATGAAGATGATAAGCAAGCAACAGAAGCCAACGAAGTCGGGCAACAACAACAAAACTGTTATAAAATCACGATAAAACAAACTTGCAACAAGTTTCGCAGCAATTTTATGGATTTATTGATTTCGTTAAAGAGAAGCAGTTCTCCAAGAATCTATAACTTGAGCTTTGAACGTAGAACTTTGAAACATAGAAAAATAAAATAAAAAACTAAATATACTTCAAAAAACCAGGGCGTGCCAAAAAGCTAGAAATAGTAATTAAGGACCTTGTATTTTCTTTCATTTGGAGTCGGTCCACAAAATTGGTCTACAATTGACGGAGAAATCGGAGAACATTCATAAAAAATACATACAGCAGTCAAACATAGAACCACCTCTATCTTTTAAGGCGTTTAATGACTTGGAACAGAAACCCCTTACTTCCATTGATTAAAATTGGTGATATGTTTACATTATTGAAGGCCAACTGAGATGCAGGTATCTGCGCTACTGTCACAGAATATGTGGTGTGTAACACACTTTATTCAATAACTATTAGCTTATTCGCTGCTGTATGATTGGTGCAGCACAGTTATAATATCTGCACATAGTATAAAAAATATAAACTCCCAAGAAAGTATAATCACATCGAACGTTGCGATAGTTCCTTTACCTGTATCAACTGGCTCATTATATACTTGTTGATAGCAAGACGCCGCGTGACGTCACAGGTAAAAGCACCTCGTATGAAAGATTGAGCAAGCCGGCTCGAGTTGAACCAACACTTGAAAACTCCGAGGAGTAGCATGTTTTAATTGTGATAATTGTTTGAGTTTCCGCGTTGCTTCCTTGAGGCTTATGTATAAAATTATTAAGTTTGTGATGTTCTAAAGTGTTTGGCGTATACGTACCTTTTATGTGAATAATTAAAATATGGTGGGTAAGAGCAGATAATAAAATATAACCACTCGCCTCCTGAAACTTATCTTACGATTGAGGACTCTAACGGTAGAATAACCGCAACATAATCACAACACTCATCAATTACTTCACGGATCATACAAATAAGCAGTACACGCAAATTGTACATTAGGATGTAAGACAAAATGCCTTGGTACTGTTATTTTTAAACAGGCATTCAAGAAGCCACCGCAAGGGCTAAGCTAAGGTGCATAGAGGCCGCGGTTGGTGTAATTGCGGCTCACGAGGAGCCGGATTGCCCTTTGTCCAGAGAATGGGTTAGACGTTTAGTTATCCGTTTAGGTATATCCGGGATGCGCCTTCATGGGATGAGGGTTTCTGATAAGTGTCCTTATTTAGTATTTTATTATAATAAAATGTCGATCATTAATCAATATGTGGCAAATTTTGTGGATACGAGAGTGAGTTAAAGAGGGACAGTGGAAGTTATATGTATTGTACAACAGTAGTTACACAAAGATTATAAAATGGACACAACCGGGAATGAACGGTAGTGCACATTAGGCATTCATCTTATATATAAAATTCTCATGTCACAATGTTAGTTACCATACTCCTTCGAAACGGCTAGACCGATTTTTATGAAATTATGAGTGCATATCGGATAGGTCTGAGAATCGTCAACATCTTTTTTTTAATATATGGCAAAACAACGTTTCCTGGGACTGCTAGTAATAATATAATATATAGGAAGTTCCTTTGATATGCGGACCTTTCTAATTTTATTTTTGCCATTATTCGACTACTTTACGGTATCCAAGTAGCTAATAAAACTAGAACGGCATAAACGAACGGCTAATACAATCATCATATCAAGAGCAATTCGTCTCGTCAGTTGCAATTACACCTCAGCCTTTAGAGCGGCCGACAAAGGATAATAAAGCCTCCCATATTCCGTGTGTTTAATAAAGATGTGCTGTTTATTACGAGTCCGACCTCCGTGGGTTGTGTTGACGCAAGTATTTTGGGATGGGGATATTTTAGGAGACCGCGTGTGATTTGAGCTGAATGAGTTTTATTTTAGAATAGACTTTGAGTATAATAACCTGGGTTAAAATTAGGAGAAGGTTAGATCAATAATAAATAATAATGATCAATCCTCAAAATTATGGCCTGAATCCCTCTCGTGTTGAAGGGGAGGCCCGAACCTAGGAGTGGGACGTCAAAAAGGGATATATTTTTTTATAATCCTCAAAATTGTAGAATTCAGTTAGGGGTGTTAAGCTGGTTTAAGTAAATCCTAACTCTGACAGCGAACTATTATTTTTATTTTAGTACGAAAAGATTCTCCAAGATGGGTGTGTTATGTTTGCGATTTGCAGTAGAAAAATTAAAATCACGGAAAGTAAACAAAGATCATCGCAATATTGCGTCCTCACATTTCAGCACATAGTCCTCCACACGTCTCTATCCCAATGAATTAAGTCCCTTCGAATATCGTTGTGATGGCATTTTAAAGGGTTCAAAACGTACTTTAATCGCTGTTCACCCTCCCCCGGAGGAGGGGTGGCGATATTATGCCGCGGCACGGCTTCCTCCTTGTGATGACTTTAGTGATTTAATTTCCCCCTCTTAAAAATCTTACCTGAAAATATGTGAAATACAAAATTAATCCTTATGAAGGGTGAAATAGGGGTACATGAAGGTGGAATTAAAAAAAACGTTTACAATAGAATATGCTAAATATGTAAGATTGTACATAGCATCTTTTTGTAGGATTTTAAACGATAATTTAAATATTAAACGTCAATTTAGTGAAGCTCTACCGTGTCTTTTATTACACGTTCGCTAGCACTAGCTAGTTGGTAGCGTCTAAGTAAATTGTCGTTAGTTCCTCATGTGATGTGGTCGACGGAGCGCTGCACAGCTGTCCATTATTTTACGAAGGTGCTGGCGAGTAGTGGGTGTGTAACTCAGGGTAGATATACTTATTCAAACATTAGGTAACCCAAAATCTTTCCACGTGTAGTTTAATTAACATTCCTTCAAAGGGATTTCAGTTCAATTTCTTAAATAATTTCACTGACAGATACCTAGTTGGTTAAAATGATTATGTCCTTGGCCCTGTATTTTAGCTCCACGTGTAACGTCTTGAAGACGTTTTTATTCAATTAAACTGTTATCGTTCCCAAATTTGCGAGTGCCCAAGGCCCGTGGTATTGATTTTGCCAGCTGGGGGACATTTAAACGTGGAAGTTTTGGTTGTAGAATTATTTTTAGAACTGTTTAAAACACCATTTGTTAACCATTAATTTCCTTTAGGAATAGAATCAGTAAAGTATAGAAACCATAAAAATAATATATTTATACTGTGCTGCCCAGATTTTAAACGCATAACGAATTTCATGTGAAGTATTTAGAGGCTTATTATAATAATTGACGTTAATTTTAAGTCATGTACCTACAATTATTTATATCTTAGGGACAAACATACCATAAATTATCAAAATCTTACATACAAGCAAATGCCTCAATATCGACACCAATAGAAAAGGCTCCTTACAGGCCAGCTGCGAAAGTGAACTCACAATTTAATATTAAAATATTATTTTCAAATAGTGAATTGTATTTTAAAATAACCTATATAGCGGGATATAAAGCGAACCACCGCATCACGACACAACACTTGCGCGGAGGGCGTGTTTCACAAACTAGTAGCGGCGCCAACAGGCTTGCGGTGATGCACCTACATATTAAGCACCTACACAACAAACTTAACGGGAACTTGGACGAAGATTATAAACGCGAGTTTATAATATGCTGCATACCAGTTGCTTTTGAATCATGAGTACCTGGCTTATTTGATTTCTGGCTTGCTCATTTGGGTTTTCATTAGAGTTCAAGTTGGTTCACAGGTTCTCCTTTGAACAATGACAAATACCAGCCACCAAACTCAACATATTATTTTATATCTTTTTACGTTTCTAAATATCCACCACAATTAAATATTATTACTATTATGAACACAGCGAAATTCGAAATTCATGCTTTGGAAGTTTCACGATGATGACGTTACCTACACCACCTGTGTGTGGGGGCCACAAGAGCGGCTGCCCGTGGTGCAGGGGGGGGGGGGGGGGCAATCCGGCTGAAATACGTATTCATACTGGATTAACGATCCGCTATAGGGGCCTTTCACACCATTAAAAGTGTTAAAAAGCGAACTAGCTTTGTTTTGGGTGGGGGCTTAGTGCGAGCGATGTAAATGAGTATGTTATGTTAAATAATTTTAGAAACTGTTACGAAAATTTAAATAAAAAGTAATGGACAGTGACAGTTAAGTATGTCTAGGAGTATTTTATTTTGGGAGATTATTTTAATTTTTGCGCGTCAAGTAAGTGAGTAACCTACCCAATGTTAGTGCGGCCCGACTGCTTTCCATGTTGCCACGGCTTTTCAAGCGGGGAGCGTAGCATTTTAATTTTTTTCCTGTCGGCGGTGTACATAAAGCTGCCACTAGCACCATACGCAGACCTTGTTCGGACACAATATTTTTTCCATGGGCACAATATATCAGCGGGATCTATGTATAGGCGCGCGGCGGCGTGACGGCCACCCATCACCTTTGTGTTCAATGCCTTCCCTTCATCCGTGTAACGTATTGTGCGGGCCTTTGCCGATAGTGTAATGTAGGTTACCCCGAAATTAGTACAGGCTGCTGTAATCGGGACCATAATAATCTAGTTAGCTTTTGGCTTGCCCGCACGTTAGTAAAATTCCTTTCTTATCGAGCACTTCGTCCATAAAAAGCACGAGCCAATTTCAAGTTTGTAGAGTTGCAGAGAGTGAGTTATTGAGTGGTAGCTCTACTTTAAACTATTGCATCTATATAGGTATACACTTTCAGTACTAGGTCCACCAAAATGCGTTTCAAGGTTCAATATCAGGATCACACAAATCCTAACATTCAACACGTCTATTACATTTACTCTATTACATTAGATTTGTTCTAAGAGTTTGAAGAAGTCCTTTATTAAAGTTCTAAAACCATTATATTATAATATGAGTTTGACCAATGAAGTAGGATGGACATCAGTTGGAAAACCTATTTAAAGAGTCGAGTAAGATTCTTTAGACTATTTTCGGAGTAGAAGTGAGGGTTATCAGGTCGTTGTGACGTGTGTACACTTGCGGACAATATCCATCATCATCTATCAACAGCGTGTGTTCGGCAGCGTCCCCCGCCCCGCCCCGCCCCGCGCCACTGCCGCTGAGCCTTGTTGCGATTTGTGACAAGTTATTTTGTAGCTGGAGATAGTGATTATCATATTTTTACACCGAAAAAATTTACAATAAAAATCTAAGGTAGGTATTCAGTTAAGGCAAAGAGATGTATTAACTTAATTAGGTTAATATATTTTTTTTTGTTTCTAAAAAGTAACTACCTATCTACTGACTTACTAGAGTACGGTGGCATCATTGAAATTTTGTAAGGTAGGTAAGGTACACCGGTAATTCCAAATGTTCACTACTGTTATTATTCTTATTTTCGACTATATTATAATGTTCGTTAAGGATTTTCTCCTGCATTCAACGCAACCCTGTCGCGGGGAATACTTACGTGTTTTCATAAGTACTAGTGTATAAAAATGGTCATCTAAAAGGATCACTACTACTGAAAGGATTATATCGTATGTCTTTGGTGTAGAGGTGTATGCCTTGGAGGGCCCTGTGGCCAAAACACGACTGGTTCAATTCCATTACTTGATATCCGGCTTCCGCCGCGCCGCTCGGTGGCTCTGTGCGGTGAATGCATATTATATGAAGCGGCGGATGTTCGCGCCAAATCTCCACGGCTTGGTGACGTCATCGTGGATACACCTGACGCTTCACTGAAGTATCAAACGAGCGCTTGGAGTCTTTAAGTAAAGGGGTCTTGCAAATCCGATGGAATGTTATTTTCTTTAAATTTTAGCTTGATATTGCGACTATTACAGACTTAAGTGATTTTTTGCAATCTGCAGTCACTTCCACAATAAAATATCTCGCTTACAATAAGTAGGTACATAATTATAAGTAACTGATGCAGTGCGGACAGGTGACCGACGCTCCGCGGCTCTGCGGCTCCGCGGCGCTCGTTAGCGAGTTCATTGTGCGCGCTGCACACTGCGCTCTATCATAGTACATTTACAATGTGTGACGCATCCGTACCGTCCGACCAACCGTGTAACTGATCAATATAAATGATTTCAATATTCATGCATTTATCATTTAGAACGGGTTTTACATAGCTACAATTATTTGTGCAACGAAAAGTGACTGAGATCATTTATAACCATTAACTGAAATAATTGTTAATGAGTTTATAAGTGTTGCAGAAATCAGACAGTTTATCATAAAATCACGAAATTAAATATTTGTACATGAATATAGGAGCAGAATACAGCTAGCTCCATATAATTAGCGGCGTCGTGACGCTTAGGCTACGCTTAGGCTTACGCTCACATGCCTACGCAGAGGCGTTGAGACGCTTATATATGGGCACCCCGATGTGCACCTTTATAGCGATGTCGGGTCTCTTCGAGCTCTATGGGAAATATGTGGTTGATTTCTAGTAAACAATCACATTTCTTAAATAATGGTTTTTTATATTATTTCCAAACCATCTTAACTTGCAAAAGTTCTCTTTGAAACTAAGCAAAAACTATATGGGTAAGTACTTACCCAAACTAGCTCACGACGATCGCAGCGCCGCCGAAGTTGGCAACTGAAAAGAAACTTGAATTAAACAATGAATATTACAACAAATCAGGGCGCGTTAACAACCGTACCTTTACTTAGCGAAATATGGTTATTTTGTGTTTCAGACAACTCCGCCAGAGGTGGGCCGGGCCGCTCGACAACTTACTAACACCTCTTACAATATCCTCATACACTTGTCACCTTAAATTCTCAACCCAATTGTTGTGCAAATAGAGATTATTGAACATGTTTTTATTATTTTGTTGTTGGGCAACTCGTAAAGCCCATTGGCGCAATAAATAAATAGTTGAAGGTCCGAAGTCGGGCTAAGAAAGTTGGTATGCCTTCCCGATTTTCCCACGCCTCGTGAATTATTTACCTTTCAGCTTCGTTACTATAGCTGGCAACTAAGAACGCGTTTCAGAAAAAACCGGACAAGTGCACGTCAGGACATGCACAATGAAGGCTTCCGGACCCATGGCAATAACGAAGATTTAACGTATCTATAACCAAAGTAGTGAAACACAAGAAACAAAGTTGTATTTGGGGTTGTATTTGGAATCTCAGTATGAGTTTATTCAGAAACGACGGGGAATTAATTTAACTTTTACTTGGTCGGATGTAGCTCGTGATTTAGTGAACTCATTTCTCCTGTTATAATTTTAATTGCAATGTCGTGTCATGTGCCAGTGTCCTCAATTTTTCTAGATTTTCTGCACAGTGTTTCAAGTTTTTACAGCCAGATCTACCTAAAGCCGCGTTTACAGCTTGAACAAATTCGGGACCCCAATACAAACTGTTTTCCCTTATTTCACACACTTAGGGGTGGAATTTTATAAAATGCTGAAAATTATATCATGATTCTAAGCTGAGATGTTTTTTTTACCCATAAAAACTTTCACCCACTATTTTATACACTTGAGGATATTTGCGGTATAAAAGGTACCTACTGTCAAAATTTCATGATTCTAACACCAGCGGTTTGGGCTGTGCATTGATTACTTTGTTTTGATAAATGAATTTGGAAAACGTATCAAAATATGCGACATAAATGGCCGTATCTTTTGATTGCGTTGTCTTAGAAACCTATTTTTTTACACAAACAAGGGACCATAGCGTTTGATATTAATTTCAACTTGATATCTCTATCCGTTTCTGAGAAAACAATTCTTGGCAGACAGGCAGACAGACAGACGGACAACAAAGTGATCCTATAAGGGTTCTGTTTATTCCTTTTAAGGTCCGGAACCCTAAAAACTGCATGTGATACTTATTGGCTCATACTTAAATATTTAATATTTGGTGAGAGATCTTAGGAAAAAGTAACGTTTATCATTATAAATTAATCTTCTAAGTCGTAAATTAATACGTGAAGCAAAAAACTTTGTGCCCCTTTTTACGAAAATTGCGGAAAATTGACGGAGGAGTTTGAAATTTCCCACTCTTATAGTTTATGTGGAGAAGGAGTGCAGAATGCTAATATTTTTCAGAAATTATGCATAAAAATACATTAAACTAATAAATAAATAATTACACACACATTTTGTAACTTCCACTCGGTGACTGTCTGACTGACAAACGGTGACCGTTTTTTCTTTATTTCAGAGGGCGGGACTTCCATAGTGCATTCTGCGTGCCAGTATCAAATAGTGTTTGACCATAGAACAATAATGACGTTTAAAATTTAAATTAAAAATTAAGTAGGGTCGTATGTCGACTGCGGGCGACCACTAGTTTTACTAAATACATGATCCAAAAAAGTTAAAATTGGTTTGTTTGGGTTCGTGTTGAGTCTACATGATATTAATTTCCAGCCACCAGGTTTCCGATAAAAGCCATATACTTAATTATGTTCCCGACAATCAAGCATAGCGCATCCCACGCCGTCTCCTTGGGGAGCATTCCGCATAACCAAAACATATTTACTTTCAGTCCTTCAGGCGTTCAATGTAATCTCCGGCAATCAGCTCGCCCGATAATATTCGCCGGTATTTATCCCGGGGCTCATTACAGTCTCGGGATCCAATCGCGGGAACCGGCTCTCGTCGTAGAGACCGCATTGGTCCTTTCTCCCTGGAGTCGAGTTGAGATTTGTGTAACCAATTCAACTAGACCTTTGCCGTCTTCAGCTTAGTGAATATGTTTGAAGAGACTGGAGGTCTGGTGTGGTCGGTGCCTGGATTATGATTCGATATTGCCGTTATTGGGGGGCGTCTCAGCGTCCCCCGTGCGATCGAGGTGTCGCAAAATAGTTTTTCCGGTTCGTTTCGCAATATTTTCGTGCTTATTCTGAGGGTAGACGATGTGTTTTGGTAATATTTCTGTTGGGGCTGTATATCCCTTGGCGTTGTTATCATTTTTTCGCCTAAAACCAAAAATATTTATGCTAGATTGCTAGAAAACAAAGTAAACACTGACGCACCTTTTGATTAGCAAGGATAAGTCTTACAATTTAGTAAATAATCTTACTGTCAAGGAAAAATCTTCATGGTAATAGGTTGTGGTAAAATGTTGACCACTTATCGCAGGAGACGTCGTCGGTACTCATAAACTTCCATTTTTACATCAACCGCAGGTCTTAACCGCCCTCAGAATCTAATTTGAATACGTTGCATGTCTGAAGGGAACCTAACCACCGAAGTTTAGCAGTTTGCATTATCTTTTCCGGGTATTTTTTTTCATAAACTTTGATTTTTCACCTTCCACAAGGGCTCGGAAGTTTCACAGCTATCTATAAAAATAAACTGCCCCAAGTTGGTATGTGTTGGCGGGAGTTGGAGAACTCGGCTTACCGGGCTCGGCGCGGCCGGCGGCGGGCGCGGCGGGCGGGCGGGAGTTCGCGGCGGGCGGGCGGGCGGACGCGGCGCGGCCTCGGGCCGGCAACTTCGCGCCGTGCCCGGAATTGCAAAGACTCTTAATGCCTGAACGGCGATGTTTTCTTTAATGTTGCACCTGCTATGATTGTTTAATTTAAACGAATTACATTTCGGTAAATGCTTATAGTAAAACCGGCTATAATAAACATCTAATTAGTAAGGTATACCTGTTACGTTGTGCGTTCCGAGTTGGGTCGTACCAGCTTTAGAGAGAAGCAAAGGTTAATTGGATGTAAAGTAGGTACTGCCAGAATAGGTAGTTAATTCGGAATATTAGTAATCAATTGTCACAAATCTAAAGCACAGTTCTCTACACCTTCGTGATCAAATACCAAATGTTTATCGTTTTTATGACTTAAATAATAAATAATAAGCAACAATATTACGCATTCGTACAATAAACAATTATGTTGAATGACTCATGCGCATAGACCTAGGGTTAGATTAGAACAACTCTCAGGTTTTCTTGTAGGTTGTCGCAAGAGACTACTAAAGTCATTGACATCAAACACCATAGAGTACAGAAAGCATTCCAAGTTCGTCACGTGAAATCGCCCCAGGAGTTAATCAAGGGAGCGCACTCGGGCCTTGTGTCGCGCTGCACGTGAGGCATGCTCGGCCGCGCCGCCCCGCCACCGCGCCGCCTCCCGACGATAAATATAATCGTTTTAAACGCCACCGACGCCCGGACACTATTTACTGCCTCTTAATTTGTTTGCCTTACGAAGATTTAGAAGTAACAGTGTGGAAACTTGCCGGACTGCAGCTTCGGTAAATTCTCTTTGTGGATACTTATTCGTATTTCTTTTTCGAATAAAAACTGCTCTTGCCCGTCTCTCTAATTGGCTTAGGTATCTATAATATATTGAACTCTATGATTGACTGAGTAGACGAATAATTGTGCTACATAAATGAGAATCAGAATATAATAATAATAATAAATCATAAAAACTATCGCCAGGCTGATACACAAACTTTATGGTCCCAAACTCAGCAACGCTTTTACTAAGGGTACCGTACAATGGACTGGGGGCGATCCCAGTGACACCCAGACCAGGGCATATTATGAAAAGGCCATTTCCGAATTTTGCCCCGGCGGGAATGGAACCCGCAACCACCATATGCAGTGAGCTGAGCGGCCTAAGTTCGGACTACTGCGCCAAACGGTTGTCAAATAATAATATTTCCATGTAAACCATTTTATAGCGTAATTATGATGTAAGTCTACCGCCCATTCAAAATACCTTTAGGTACTATGGAAAAGAGTGGACAAGAAACTCTATTGTAACTTTTAAAATATAAGATTGTAAACGATGATAATGTGTGCTTGATGTTTTGCGAATAATCCTTGTTATTACCACTTTATGCCACCTGTTTTAGATTTTTAAATATAATGATGGGTACTACGATGTGCTCATAAGGGTGCAGCTGTTTCCAACAAGCAAGCAGCAAATTATGTCGTATGTTTTCAATATAAAGCAAATTCAGGATATTGGCAGCGAGCGGCACAATAGCGGACATACTATGCGCGACATACTCCGGGTTATATTCAGCTTATACTAACGATAGCAGAGATTTTCCTTAACTAAGCGAAAATAAATTATACCTACTTAATCCAACATATGCCCATATTATCATACATTACCACGAGATCTCACAGTGCGCACGTACGCACACGTATTGAGAAATAATTGTATGTACTGTGTGAAACTTATCCTGATCATTATTATTTACACATAAAATGTACGTATAAAATCATATTATAACAAGTGAAAACGAAACTAAATCTAAAATAAGAGTTTCCATGGAATGCTCCTCGCGGAGTCTCCGTGCAATACGAGTGACAGGCACCGACTCTGTGGTAACGACCTCGGTTCGAGAGCGAAACGATGCCCGATACCTATCCCAACTCACCCCTACAACATGTTTTGAATACAACGATGTTTCGTACTTATTTTCAATGTTTTATTTAAGAAATTTATATTTGTTTACTTTTAGGATGACACAAACAATAGTTTAGAAGCAGTTCGGTCACCTGTCATAGGTCAGTCTACACCACAACTGAGTCGAGATATGTCTCAGATTACTTATCCTTTCGATGTTGAGAAAGGATGTAGATCTGACTGGATTATTTAAGCCAGTCACAGTTACTCTAAAAAAAAACTTAATGAATGAACTCTCGGTAGCGTGAATTCTATTAATCTCTACCGCGTCTACTAACCTCACGTCTACTACAATATCTGGACTTCTAACCACATCATGCGGTATTTATCGTGGTGCAGTAGATATATAATTACGCCGCGACATCGCGCCCCGGTCCCGGCGGCGACCGACAGGATTAATCTAAACAATCTTAACTGTGTTCCGTCTGCTACCTGGGGACTGCAGCGAAGTGGCCTACGGCACGAGAGGACAGATTCAACGTATAAAGGGGAAGGACGTCCATGAACGCGACCTGTATTCCTTACAATTATACAGAGTAACAACAAGATGTATGTTATAGAGGGTGTTGAATACTACGGTCTAAGAAATGTATGATTCCCGATACAAACTTGAAACACGGTGAATAAGCTGAAACAGAAACAACATCCAGAGCCGCCGTAGGGCCGCCATGCGCCAGCAGCATATCCTAAGGCAACGGCAGAGTACTTATATCCGAGCACTCATTTGACCACGTACACATGACTTCGTTCGGAGCGAGGCATAGCATAAGTTTCGCGCGACTGCTCAGTATGGGTGGACGTACCAGGTTGGAGGCACCATTTAGCTATCATCATCATAAAACATTATGCATATTTAATTTGTAAGTAACGTTCGCGATAGAAAATTCTAATAAAATATGTTAAGCCTATTGCAACACTATGAGTAAATAACATAGGCCATAGCACAACAAAAATAAGCGAGCACATGATGTGACGAGTTGTGGCATACTTAAATCTAATAAGCGCACCAGTCTAGACGGACAGGCATGCCCCCCCCCCCCCCGCGCCCGCCGCGCTCAGCCACACCCCGACACCTACTTGTACCAAGTTAAAGCTTTTGATTGAAGTCGCCTTAATCAGCTGCAGGATTGAGAATTGATTTATGCTAATGATGGTATAAAGGTAGAAATAAATACTTAGATGTGTCATCGTCTTCCTTAGGTACATCCTAATATTGTTACAATAGGATTTCAGGCTACTAAGATACCTATCTATATCTAACTAAATTTAAAATAATTTACACATTCCAGGTGTTAATATGGCTATAATTTGTATTATTTTTGGGCTGTTCTTGTTAAAGAAGGCGAAGTCGCAACTAATTACCCTGCGGTATTGGTAACCGAGCTAGCTAAACGCATGTTTGCGTGCACAAATACTATCAGATTGGTACACGGTATAATTAAAGGCGCCGCAGGTCACCAGGTATTCCCGGTGACGAGGCCCTATACGAGTATCACCGGCCGGCAGCCGGCCAGCTCTCGCCCCCGCACCCGCACCCGCCCCTCGGAATAAATTCAACAAAGTGTCAAACAAGCGGCCAACTTTCGCACCTGCGCTTCTCCACCAACACTGGACGATGTGGCGCAAGTGACGCGCGATGATAACTAATTGCTCTTGTTCAGATATTCTCGACATCAGTTTTTCCAATTATCCAATCACAGCTTCTACACGGTTGGATATAACGCCTGGTGCAAAGATACTTGCCTTTAGAAAAGAAAAGGAGTTGTTGCGCATTCATCACTCAGCCCGGCGATAATCGCTGGAAATTTGCTATCATAATAAGATTCATTAAGAGGCTACTTGCATATATACTAAACTGAAACCATGATTACAGCACTATTTTGCTGTCGAAAATTAACCCTGGTAAATATTTGGCCCATTTAAAAATATTTGTCTTGTTTATTCAGTACGACCATGAGTTGGACGGCGACACAACGGAACCAGCTATTTACGTTATTGGAAGCGAAGCATGAAACTTACTAACACCCGCTACCTCTCGAACCGCAAAACAAAGGTCAGTCGTTTAAAAACGCCTTAGTTTCGCATAGAAAAAAAGTTGTCTCGCAAAGCGGCCGCGCCGAAACAACACTTCCAAAACGAAATTCAGTTTAAAATTACACCGAGCACGTCTTGATACCAGCTGCTCCAATAATACAAACTTTTTTATGACGGCCGACGATTTTAAGTCATTGAATTGGATGAATACATCCTCTCTATTATTATAAGAAAAGTTAATACAAGTTAAAATATTCTAGTACACAAGAGATTTTTGGTAGTTCTAGTTCACACTGAAACCTTTGCCGCATTTAACCTAAGTAGGGAAATAAACATACATAGTTTGCCCTCAATTTCTTCCAAATTTTAGATCCTAGACAATGTGATTTTTATATTTATTTAAAAATAAATTTCAGACCGCAATTAGGTATGACATTTTCCGAGGGTCCTGGTCGTGCCAATTAAATTCCCCGCTCGGCAAGTTTAAGCCGCACTCGGCGGCTAAGCCTCTAAGAATCACAAACTAATAGCCGTCACTTAATTACGGACTAGTTCAACCGCTGAGCCTCTATAAATTAATATCGATTTTCTTAACCTCTCTCTTAAATCCATTATGATATCAATTCAAGGACTTTGTCAACACTTTGGGAGTTATAATTATGGTTGTTATCTGATGAAGACTTCAAGTTTTATATTTTTCTTATTTTAATGAAACAATTTGGTCGAATAATGCGAAAAGTTTGCTGATTTGAAGGCTTGCTGTAGTCTCAGTGATGCAATAACTCATATCACAAGTCGCGTTCAGAATAGTGGTGCTCCTGGCACAAAGCGCCTCAAAGTTCGCTCATTACGGCGCACCTGCACCGCGCGGACAATACCGGCATTCGCTCTAAATAATTATATTGAACGTGGGAAAACAAAGTGTGTTGTGTGCCCAAATAATTTGTATTATTAAAAAATTATTTGGGTGCGCCGCCAAACAGAGGAACATTTTTTTTTTGAAATTTAAATTTCACCAACAAAACTTGAGTTATCTACGTTTACATAGGTGTAAACGTAGATAACTCAAGCAATATTCCCCAATAGCTTTCTCACGGGGAAAACATTATAAAACAAGCCATATTTCGCAGGCAGGCAATTTGATGACACCTACTAAAGTTGGAATTTCGATCGTAAGCTTTATCAGTAAATAAAAGAATGTTTTGAACTTAACTTCACATATTATATATAACAAACAAAAAATCCAAACCATTATGAATAATTTTATTTTAGGACTAGCTATACCAGCGAATTCGTCCGCGTGGATATTAACTTATGTAAAAAAATATTTTACAAAAAATGTTCGTTCAGTTTGCAAAGTTTACCAAAAGTTAACAATTCTGTTAATAAATAATGTTTTACGTGGAATGGTGGGACCCTATTTTTTGTTTTTCTAAAGTAAATGTATATTAATTTACTGCTCATAACATCAGCTATCTGTCAGTGAGAATCCCGTTAAAATCAGTCCAGCCGTTTCGGAGATTACCCGGAACAATCATACAGATAGACAAAATCAATTTTAATCGGGTTTTTGTTATAAGTACCGTATGTACTTTTATATGCATTTAGTGAAAAGGTGTTATTTTAATATTACAAACAGACACTCAAATTATTATTATTTGTCTAGATAAATAAAATATACCCTTCGACTAGATCACACATCAACTGAGCGTTACGTCTAATAAAATATAAATAAAACAACGTCTAAAACCAAACCAAAGCTTTTAAAATAGTAGTGGAAAACGTTTTGCAATGTGTTTTGACACAGTGCCGTCTGCCTAAAAAGTTTTTGATAATATTCCCCATTGAGTCACGGCGCACCAAATATCAATATTATAAACCAAGCAAATCTACCCATACTGACAAGTAATCGACGTAAACAAATAAAATATACCAGATTGGACCTAATTACTGCGATAATTTACCGAGACGGTTCTCCTGCAATCATTGCTCAACGGATAAGAGGTTCAGCGAAATATGCTTTTACTCGGCCTAGACTCAAGCCAGGTATAATAATATTTAAATGAGAACCACACGTTAGGTACCCTTGCGCACATACTTTACCAGACGCGAATATTGTATCGGGTTTGGTATAACTACTTCGTAACTTAGAGATATTCAAGGTTATTAATTAATACGTAACATTATTTTATGTGACAAAAATACTTATTTATTTTTATATACTTGTATAGGTACATAAATTACGCTGTAGGGCAATGTAAAAGGGATGGGCTATATAGTAGCCATAGAATAACTAAGAAATATCCGACTTCATAATTTATATTACCAAATTAATTTAATCATAATAATACGAGGTTATTACCGCTATTTATACTAATCAGATGAGCCCGGCCCGGCCCGGTCTTGCATTTTTAGTTACATAAACAGACTATGTAAGTGCTTCTATCATCGCCTATACATCATGTCACGCCTGGACTGCTCATTATGCAACAGAGTACTGAATAACGCTAAAATAGTGATGTGTTCACTCGCTGTTATAAAAGATGATGCAAGAATGTTGGAAAATAATATAATGGTAATTACACGGTAAAATCTGCTGATTAAATATGGTTACAGACTTAAGGGCTATAATGACAGTGAAATTCTGAGATAGTCAGTAATGTAAACAAGAGATGACATGATTATAAAATAAATTTATATCAGAAAAAATACATCATCCTCAGTAGCTTTGCATGCAAGAGAAAAATGCTTCTTGCATTTCCACAATGCGAACTACCCTAGCTGCCATAAATGGTATAAAAAGTGCGCTTGCACTTTCAGCACGGGGCGGGCGAGGGGCGAGGCGGTTAATTGGTGACGTCACCGGGGCCAGCATTAACGAGCATTATTCCCGCGGTAATGGATTTAAAGTGAAATGTGGCCATTCCGCGCACGCCCCGTGAATTATGTAAACGTGTTTGAAAATGGAAACTTGTGATTTTGTGCGATGAAAAGAACCTTAATTAAACGCTTTTATTTATTGAGCGCTTAGTTTATTAAACCTTTTTTATTGTCTTACCACAAAAAGTTGTACCCACGTGGATATTCGTATAAAGTCTAACCGCATGACATACTTGCAAGCGTACCAAATCAGAGTTGTTCTTTGCTCACCGGCCGGTGATTTATAGCCGCGGCCTGCGCCGCCGAGATAACGGGTCGATACTTTAACCAATTAACTTATTGAATTGGAACCGAAAGATGTTTGTGTTGTCATTAGCGAGATACCAACAATATATAATTATAAGAAATGGAAAGAAACATCTAGCTTGAACCGCTACTGACTCTAGCTTTGAAATGATACATCCACTTTCAGTAACTAGTTTGAGTACGTTAGTCAATCAAAGTTGATGAAAACCTATCCATTATGAATTTCGAATCGGTAACAACCAATGTTTCATGTTTTACCAATGTCTGTTCCTCAAAAATGCAAATTTATCAGATTTTGCCCTGAAAGTCGTTAATGTTTAGACATATTTTATGAATATAAACTGAAACCACTCCATTTAAATTAATCTCACGTACATTATAATTTAAACAGAAAAACAATTTATTTTGGCTTTCCTATTTTCTAATTTCATTACTGAAATTAATATTTTCTTCGAGATAAACTTAAAAAACACATTCTTTTAAGTGGTGAGTCTTTGAAGTCTGTTAAATGTCTATAAAATTAATTATTTCCTTAGCGAGGGGCGGCTCGAGGCTATTTTGAGATGACTGCACCCCCGGCTCCGCGAGCTGTGCGTTTAATCGAGCATTATTCAAATCGGGATTATCTGTTTTTAGGGGATTTTGGACTAAACCTCCCCTGCCGTAAGCACCGTCACGCGTTCATTCACTGCCGAGCCGGAGCTCCTTGGAAACATCTGAATAGCTCAAGGGGATTGGCTTCTAAAACACGACCTCGAAATAAATATGTTTTGTTCGAATACGATTACATAAATAAATAAATATCGTATACAAATGCTACTATACGTATGAACCTGATAATTTTGGAACTGAGAGATAATTTAGCAGAGCAGCTGATACGTCAATAAATCATAAACAAATAATAATTTATTTAATTCAAGGTCAAAAGATAATCAAAATAGTATCGATAAATAGACTAATTGCGGTCCAACAACCATAATATACATAATTGGTATCAAGAAATAAAAAATGAAAGATAGCAAAAAAAATCTTCTTATATCAATCCCATTATCTTCAATCGGTAGGATTTGGGTTGAAGATCTTTGGTCCCCGTCAAAACATCCGCGTCAGGCGCGGGCTCGACGCTGCTGCGCCTCTAAGATGTATATTTCTGTCAATGCCATGGATTTGGTGCAGATTTGATAGCCGTGAGCAACGCACAAGTCTTGGCGCCTACTACCTACACACCGTGTTGTTGATTAGAAACGATAGATTTTTTATTTGCTCCAAAAAAAAGAAGGACTTAGACTTTTAATGGTTTGGTGTCTAATTATTTAAGACTTTTTTTATTTTTATCACTCCATTTCATAAGTTTGAGCATTTTCTTTCCATTACAAATTCAGATATTAAATAAGTTCTACTATTAAATAATTTAGCTTAGCAGCTCTATACCCTAGTCAGCCGGGCCCGGATTAAACGGAACGTAGGAAGCGCCGGATTAAAGGCTAGTTATTAAATAAGTTGCAGGTTGAAGACTGGCCGCCTGGCTTCAACGGAATTAACACTATACGTGTGGAGGAGAATAAGTTGGCAGAGATTTTAAAGGTTCTCTTGTCTCAAGATTTAAACCCATAGTTATTGATATTGGCATCATACGACATTATGTTTTACGTGAAAACGTTGGTGCTGAAAACGAAATGTGTACCTATCTAAACGATTTGAGCCTACTAAATACCGCAGATGGTAATTTTATTTTATTTATTTATTAAAAAAGGTCTACCAACAATTGTTACAATAATTCAAGCAATAAAAATAACTTACAAGCAGTATTTAGCAAATTGCACAATTACTTATAGGTAAACACCACTAATAATAACAACCAATTTTGAAGCCAGAAGGTTGAGCAGATAATTGCATATAGGTCGTAATAATTTAAGTAAATATTAAATGTAAATAAGTACAGTATTAATAAATTACATTGCTATAAACTGATTAAATCGCATTCTCAAATGTCAGTACACTCGAACAATCTTTTAATCCTTCAGAGATTTAAGTTCTTCCAAATAACTGTTTTAATTATTTCTAGTCTGCCGATCTAAGATAAATTACGAGTGTCGCCATAACTTTTCACGACAGGTAATAATATTATTTTTGTAAAATACTAGCTTTTAGCCGCAGCTTTGCTTGCGTGGATTTAATTTTTTGGATGATGACAACAGCGCCACCTACCCGGTCCAGCCATGAATAAACTCAAACTCAACATTGTTTTTATTCACGTAAGCCAACAAAGCATTTATGAATAGTCAGGTTCGGAATGCTGCTTCCACTGAGAAGAGCCAGCAAGAAACTCAATGGTTACGCTTTTCAATGAATTAAAGACATTGTACATTATCACAGCATAAAAAATATGAGAAGGCAACATTCCAGGTAATCCCATAAGTACAAAACAAACATTACAATCAGTCTAGCCGTTTAGGAGGAGAAGACTTACGAACACATGCACGCCAGAATCTATATATATATAAATGAATGTTCGTTTGTATGTCCTTTATAGAATCGTAAACTATGCATTTGATCATGTCATGATCTTCAGCAAAGTGTTGTGCATGAGCCCACAAAGGATTCTGAGTTGGTGCGACCAATCTTTAACAGCGTAGCAACGTGCGCAGGGTACAGCTAGTCATCATTTATATAAAGAAGAAAATATGTTATTAGTAGGTATTAGACTCCATAGCAACACGCAAGTGCTTACACCTGCTAAGATAGTACGATTTAACAAGTTCCACAAGCAGTAAAGTGGCAAGATATCACGAATACATCTGGGTGAGGTACCGACTACCAACACAAATGCCAGCTTTTAGCGTGTCCGTTGTGACCTACACCCTTAAACATTACAGGGAAAAAAACACCCACACATAAATAACCAGACACATACATACATACCATCATACCATCATTCATAATTATTAGTCACCAGATTCCAAAATCTTAATAGCCCAGTATAATTTATAGCTCTGTTTATATCGTATTGTTATTTAGTATTCTAGACTCGAGGTAATTACGGAATGTATCTAATGAAAATAAAACTTTAACAGACAAAGTTATTTATTTTAATTTTGATTTGAAATTGCTTTGGTGATTCACGCCATTAAACGCAATATTGCTGTTTAGTTTAGATTAGGCTCTGCTCAATAAAGTTCAGCCCCTCTAGCCAAGTGGCTTCGTCTACATTCGTTTCTAAAAATCGCTACGCTTCATGTATGGAAATGCAAAGTCACGTGATCTACTTATCGACTTGTAATGTCATTTCCATACATTCAAGCGTAGCGTTTTGTAGAAACGCTTGTAGACGAAGCCACTTGGCTAGGGGGGCTGTTGTATGTAAGGTGAAACTTGAAACAGTTTGCTATTTCGTATTTCTGTTACTGGCTTCATTCACCAGTTCTACGCGTTCCGTCTATGCTAGTCTTTTCGTCTGAGAGAAGATGAAATATATTTTGTAATTTTGTAAAATTAAATAAGACTGAACTTTTAAAATGATAGATTAGTAAATCATATAGTTCTTGCTCTTCACTTTGTATCGCTGAGCTGATACTTTGAAATTAGTAGAACTGACTATAATTCACAACAAAATGTTTCAGTAAAACATATTTAGTGCAGGAAATATTTGAACTCGGCTCGCTCGCATTATATACTGAGCTACGCTTCATATTAATAAATAATGCACACGGAGAGTAATTAGCTAGGTTCAGGAAGCCTACTCGCTATGTCCCTAAAATACATTTCGCTCCGTTCCACAAACTCACCTGGCGATAAATTGTTTGTTTAACAACTTAATTAACAATGAGTCATGGCGTTGCTATGGCGACTGTTATTCAGTGGTCAGGAGTTATTAAATAAGTTTCCAAAACTCTCCCTCTACTAGGTGGAGGGTACTTCACAACTTTTCATTTATTTATTGCCATTTTATACGGGAGAGAGACGTAATGTACCTTACTCGACGTACGTTTTTAAAAACGTTATTTACCGGTTTATGTTCAGAATAGATTATTATCAAGACTTAAGCAACGAATATAACTTAGTATGACGTACCCGATTAGCTCTTCAAAGAAGCAAGGGCCAGATCCGATTGTATTACTTTCCTGGTTTTTAGGGTTCCGTAGTCCCAACGAGGAGCCCTTATAAGATCATACAGTCCGTCCGTCTGTTCGTCCGTCCGTCCAGACCCGTCACAGAGTCATAACTTCTACAGTTTCTGACGGAAGCTGATGTAATTTGATACAAAAATATTTTAAGAGTAGATCTCACTTTAAAAATAAAAAAAGTAGCAAAATTACTTTTTTTGATGTACCTCCCCGAACATCGAAAGAGGAAATATTATTTTTTTAGTTAGCCCATCATGTTGGGTATCGTTTAAAAAGTTTTTTTTGTATGAAAAGGTGTTTTCAAAATTATCAAACATAATTTTCGTTTGCGAGAATTTTAACCTCTAAACATTTAATCAAAATTTACGTAATTAATTCCGACACTTATATTTTTCTATTGCAAAAACATTAATAAGATTATGCAGTCGGAAATGGATACATTGTCCACCAATTCCAATACAATAACAGCAATAATTTTATATATTACTAGCTGTGCCCCCCGACTTCGTCTGCGTAGTATTTAACGTAACAAAAATTTCGGGATTATCGGGATAAAAAGTATCCTATATGTTAATCCCGGTGATAAACTATCTGTGTTCCAAATTTCATCCAAATCCGTTCAGTAGTTTTTGCGTGAAGGAGTAACAGACATACATACATACATCCACACTCACAAACTTTCACATTTATAGTATTAGTAGGATGTGAAAGTTTGTGAGTGTGGATGTATGTATGTATGTATGTTTGTTACTCCTTCACGCAAACACTACTGAACGGATTTGAATGAAATTTGGAACACAGATAGTTTATAACCGGAATTAACATATAGGATACTTTTTATCCCGATAATCCCGAATTTTTTTCCCGGACGAAGTTTTTTTACTTAATAAATATAACACTTCTTACATTTTTTTGTTGCAGTAAGATGAATAAGGTTATGCAGACGAAATTGGATCAATGTTAATAAATTCCAATTAAATAACAGCAATTAATTTATGTTTTACTAGCTGTGCCCGCGACTTCGTCCGCGTGGAATTTAATTGACAAAGTTTCATACAAACTTTCATCCCCTATTTTATCCCCTTGGGGGTAGAATTACTCAAAATCCTTTCTTAGCGGATGCCTACGCCATAACATCTACCTGCATACTAAATTTCAGCCCGATCCGTCCAGTGGTTTGGGCTGTGCGTTGATAGATCACTATGTCAGTCAGTCACCTTTGAGTTATATACATATAGATGTTCAGTAGTGTATTTCTTAGTATGTAAAGGTGTTGATATATGTCGGTAGTAGTATGTAAACAATTTTAAATATTTCAACCTGGGGTGATATTTTAAACAGATTTCCTTCAATAACCCGTAACCCTTCATTATGCATGGCTTGACCAGCACTTGGCGCATTTTTATTATTTACTTTTCGCTAAAGATATCATCGGGGTAATTATAATAAACTCAAGTGCGATATTTTTTTAGCAAAGCGATCGCTCAATTTTATGTTCTGCATGGTTTTGATTGTATTTAGATAAAATTGAATACCCCCATTAGTGAACGGTACACAAACCTGCCCATAGAGAGAGATATTTTTACTTTACGAGAAAACGAGCTGTCGGTTTCGGCTATAACCGTCGTAAGTCAATGTCAGAGATATTTGGGCGGCGAAAGTTCTGACACAAGAACTTGCAACGAGCTCATGTGAACGTTTGATTGTAGGTACAAGATAACTAGTATTTGGGACACTAAGTACTCTGGCTGTAAATATTAACATTTTTAATCGATTATAAGAAATCTCCTGTTGCAGGGTACTTAAAAATGACCAAAGACAGGCCATCACTTTTCCTAACTTTCTAATTTACCTTGAACAAAAATTCACCGCAACCCACTCACTGAAGCTACAAAACTTTCATATTTCCCTTCCACTATCGACCCAGCGCCATCTGTGTCTCCATCAAATTGCAGCTTATTGAAGTTCCATGTAAATATGTAGATTGGATCCTCGGAGACAAAAAGACGAACACACTTAATATAATTTGAATACTTAAAAGTTGGTGTGCGGTCATGCCCTCGGTGCGGGGATGGTGGGATGGTGGGAATCATTGGGAAACTTATATTAAATCTGGGGGTGGAGTGAGCTGCCGCGGTGTTCGCACAGGTTGCATGAAGGTGCTATCGGGGTATTTGTGTGACAACGGATTGGAAATTGCTGCTAGAAAAAGAGAAAGGCAAAAAACATGAAATAATCTTACGTAGGTATACCAATTTTTACACAATAGTTTTTTAAATAATAACTCCTAAGAGATATTGGAATTACTGAATCTATTTCAATCAAAACTAAGCAATATATCAATCAATACATTGTATAAAACAAAGTCGCTTCCCGCTGTCTGTATGTATGCTTAGATCTTTAAAACTACGCAACGGATTTTGATGCGGTTTTTTTTAATAGATAGAGTGATTCAAGAGGAAGATTGTTATGTATAATATTTGCATAATATAAGAGAGAAACACTCATAAAAAATACCCGTGCGAAGCCGGGGCGGGTGGCTAGTTAAGAATAAAACCCATTATAACTATGGAATAAACGTAATTTCAATTAGTTCATCTGTTTTAGAGTTTTAATACCACAGATATATAGACAAAAAGGGTGTACTTATATAACATTCCCTATTGACAATGCCACAAAGTTAAAATATCAAGGAAAGTGGTAAATTTGTTGAAGCAACTGGAATATTTATTAAATATACCTAAGGCCTATGTAAAATGTTATTGGCCGGGACTGCCGCGCGACTCCACACGGACCGACAGCAAGTGTTCCGTGCATATTGATAACCTTATCTCGTCGATCTCTGACGCAATAAATCTCGTATCCTTTCCCGGAACTTTGCAATCTGAACCACATAAATGTATAATAAAACCATGGATTCGAACAGTGTAGGATGAGAACTTGAATTAGATCAATACCAAATATTGAAAGTTACCTTATTTAAGCAAATTAGCCAAATGTATTTTGAAGTGTCTTTTTAGATCTTAAGCACGTCAAGTCTCACAAAAAATACTGTTATTTACAATGTCTTCATAACTTTCTTCTTATCGGTTACTTTTTTTTTATGGCTAGTCCACTAAAAATTTAATATGTACATGGTATCTTCTTATTAAATTGTTCGTGATATTCTAGATATTGCATACTCAATAGGTTGTAACAGATGACTTTTTACATAAGAATAGCATTTCGGAAAGAGGTCCGTCCTAGGGCTTGTTATGACATAATATTATGGCATCATTTAACGAACCGCAATCACGCAATTTAATAGTTAAGCAGACCCATTACGTCACTTGCAGAGTTTAAATTTCGTATTCCATTCCACAAACTTGGAATCCACACGTGGTGAAATCTCATGTAAGTCTGTGTGAGCAGGTGGCGCATTCGAGTCACGTGGCGGCCGCGGCGCGGACGGAAGTTATTCAATTAGAAGCCGCCCGTCACCTCCGCACGCCGCCGTTCTTTTATACGTAACGTTAGTGCGCTGGTGTTAATTAATTGGAGCTATTGTTGGGTTGGGATTAGCGGGGGGTCACCGCGGCGTGACCACCCCGCCGGCACGTAGGTTGGAAGGTATCATTACAACATTGTATCTACCTCCAAATCAATGTCACACATAACCCTAAAGTTTACAATATTTTCTACTCTACTGTGGGTATTCCTGTCGTTTCATATATGCAGCAGATGGATGGTTTTTAGGGTTCCGGACTTTAACACGTTGAGTGCGGTACCATTTTCAGAGGACTTTCAACCAGTGCGTTAGAGACTTATTGGAACTCGTACATGCACAATGAAGGCTTCCGGACCCATGGCAATAACGAAGATTTAACGTATCTATAACCAAAGTAGTGAAACATAAGAAACAAATTTGTATTTGCGGTTGTATTTGGAATCTCAGTATGAGTTTATTCAGAAACGACGGGGAATTAATTTAACTTGGTCGGATGTAGCTCGTGATTTAGGGAACCCATTTCTCCTCTTATAATTTTAATTGCAATGTCGTGTCATGTGCTAGTGTCCTCAATTTTTCAAGATTTTCTGCACATTGTTTCATGTTTTTACAGCCAGATCTACCTAAAGCCGCGTTTCCAGCTTGAACAAATTCGGGACCCCAATACAATCTGTTTTCCCTTATTTCACACACAGGGGTGGAATTTTATAAAATGCTGAAAAATATATTTTTAATGAGTAACCTTAAGGTGAAGGCGCCTGTCTAGCCCGCGAAACTCAAAATTTTCGAGTATTTTTATAGTTTATCCAAAATCTGAAAACATTTAAGACAACATTTTGTGATTTGCGATAAACACAGTATACAGTGCGTTTATTAATACATTTATTTTACTCTAAATATTATCGCGGTGAATATGATACTAGTAAATCACTAAATATATAAAAATTGCCAGATTATCTGGATAGCTGTCGTTCTTGAAATGTTTTAGAGTAAGTTGGATATATTAATAAATGCACTGCACACGGTCTTTGTCGCGAATTACAAAATGTGCCTTTTATTATTGTCAGATTTTGAAAAAAAATTAATAAACCTCAAAAAATTTGAACTTCGCGGGCAAGATTGGCGCTTTAGCCTTAATACAAATTTTCATGATTCTAAGATGAGATATTTTTTTTACCCATACAAACTTTCATCCCCTATTTTATACACTTAGGGGTGGAATTTTACAAAATCCTTCCTTAGTGGATTTGCGGTATAAAAGGTACCTACTGTCAAAATTTCATGATTATAACACCAGCGGTTTGGGCTATGCGTTGATTCCTTTGTTTTGATAAATGAATTTGCAAAAAGTATCAAAATAAATAAATGGCCGTATCTTTTGATTGCGTTGTCTTAGAAGCCTATTTTTTTTACACAAACAAGCGACCATAGCGCTTGATATTTGATATTAATTTCAACTTGATAGCTTTATCCGTTTCTGAGAAAAAAAATCTTGACAGACAGACAGACAGACAGACGGACAACAAAGTGATCCTATAAGGGTTCCGTTTTTTTCCTTTTCAGGTCCGGAAACCTAAAAAATAAGTTTTTTTATTAAAACTAAATACCCGTGCGAAGCCGGGGCGGGCTGCTAGTATAATATACAATGCAATGCCAATCCAGTTGAAGTGCTGAAAGTTGTATAGCGGTTTTGTAAAACAGCTAGTTATAATCCATCTTCGACATATAAGTAAGTAGTTATACTGTGCCGTTTGGTTAGCTATCCTACTTGCTTGAGCGGCTTGCGCACTGCGCCTCATTTTACGGCTTTGGTAGTTCTTTGAAGTTCAATTGGAGATCATCTTTCCGCGAAACTGCCTGCGCAATATACGGTAGCCGGTTGCGTCGCAGGAATCCGGTGGACGCGGGTGGCGGTAACCCTTGACGTGTGGAAGACATTGGGGGAAGCCTTTGTCGGGGAGTCAAAATCTTCTGACTAGCGTATGGATATACGATCAATAGAATAGCAACAGTTGGCGCTCAATTGAATGTTAGAAACAAAATAATAGTTTAAATGAGCACCTACAACATAGTGGTTCGCCTTCTATTTATAACTAGATCAAACTGATGTTAGCTATTAATTGCAGTTGAAACTTATATTTACCGGTACACACCACAGAAGCGGTTGCTACTTGCTCGGGTCAGATATCTGCCGTAGAACAGAGGTATACAGAAGGCCTACTTTATACCCTTAAATAATTTCCGAATATACCTATTTAAAATAAAATTGATAACTTTTTTTATTGTAATTTTAAATTTAGATATTAAGAGGGACATTGCTCTCTGAGAGTCTTTACTGATGTCAGTTGTGTTTCCTGTTTTCTGGTTTGTTACCATCAATTTAAATAGAATATCAGAAAAGGAACTTCTGTCATAACTGTTTAGCGGAGGCATCGCGAGAAAACTTTTAATTGGCGTCCAATAGAGAATTAAGAAGAACAATATATATCCGCGAAAACAAAACAATGAAGCCATGAGTTAGTTAGTAAAATTTACCGATCTGACAAAAACTAATTTGATTTTTCAGGCCACGCAATAATATTTACAATGTTTGCTTTGAAACTATACAAAGCGAGAAATCATTTTCCTCAATACAAATAGGTACTTAATTATTTCAAATATCCAAATTATTTAAAATTTTATCTGAAACCTCAATTTAAAACACCACATCGAAAACGGTATCATACGTTACCAAAGAAATTGTAATTATTATTTAATTTTCTTTGTACTTACGTAACCAAGAAAAAATATCGCCGGAATCGGCGTCACCTGCCGACGTGCGTCTATGCTAGACGCCACACGCGTATTCATGTGTTCCTGGAAGACGTCGAGAGATTTATAGGGCGTATACAATTATAGGTTGTTAGGGTACTTGGGTAGTTCAAAGGAATATTTCCACATAATTTAACACACGAAAACTAACGTGTATTGAGGTAAGGCGTAAACTGATAATACCAGTACCCTTACGTACCTACCAAAGAATATGTTTGAATAAAATAAATTCAGCAAACAAGGTTACAGCCTATCAGTCAATTAGTGAATACGTAATTCGGAGCCATGGTTACAGTTGTAGTGTTCCGTAGTGTACAGTACCCACTACACAGCGTGTCTGATAGAGTGCGAACACACGAAGGTTGCTCTTTGCAAGGCGGGGCTCACCGCAATGACCGAGTTGAGGTTCATATCCGAGCTTTCACGGTTTACGATTAGAGCGGGCCACGAAATACTGGCTTGGGAAAAGGCGATTATAAATAATTAAATAAAAGAAGGGAAATGTTATCCTTTCTCATCAGAAATTGTGTCATCATAGCGCATATTTCATAGGGAAATAGAAAATAGAAGACCAATGATGAAGTACACGAGACTGATAAAAAGTACCCACTTGTCATGTCGATGAACTACTTTTGATCGAGGCACCAGAAAAAAGTTTTATATCCTCAATAAAAGTCATGGAACTCAATAAAACTAACATTTGTTGATGTAGGTACCTAAATGGTAGAATTTTCCCACAATCTTTAGTATAACCGACTCACATTGTAAACATCTTCAGTACAATAAATAATTTATATGGTGGAAATTGCGTAAAGCTTTCATTTATCTGATATCAAGTGATATGAAATTTATTTACTAATAAATTAATTCTGACTCTGGCTATCGCCAATCTCTTAGCCCCCGCCGCGAGACGACCAAGTATCGGGTCCCAATCGTTCCGCCCGGCGGCGGCAGCGTCCGGCCTGCGCTTCACGACTGTTACTCGCGCGCCGATACATGCTCCACTAGTCAACGGTTTATATTGATACCCCATAACGGGTTAGTTTTGAAATTGATTTGTGTCAGGTATTCAATATAAAAACACCATGTTGGTGAATGTTAACGATTTGGAAATGAATTGTACAATGAGTCTGTTCAATGTCTGGATGGATGGAGTCATGGATCCTGAAATTTCCCATTATTTGCTTTGCTGTTTAGAAAACGTACGTATCGGCTAGTACTAGCCGATAAATGAAGTTATAATTGGTGTTTATCATTTTTGCCGTTGGTCTCCGTTTTCCTTAAAGTTTTTAAATACATTCAAACATACGACTTAGAACATAGTCATAAACGGACCGTCATATAATATAATCCGTGCGTACATATTTATCCAATTTCGTGCAGAGGTAGTAACGCTGTCGGGTGGCGGCGTACTACAAACAGAATTAATAGTTTACTTCCAATCCGATGTTGATACGGCTCGATAAAAATAACGACGATACGGATACAGACCAGATATTTCAGTATTTTGAATAGGGACGTATTATTATTTGTTTTCGCTTTCGTATTTCTGCCGCATAATAATTCACATCAAAATAATAATAGCAGATCATTATAATAAAGCATATCCCCATTGAAACCATTGTACTGATCGAGCGAATCAATTGAACAGTCCTAAGCCGCGCGCAAATCGCTCACGAAAACGTAAACACGGTATAAAGTATTCATCCAATCGAGCGGCGCACTTAACGCGACCGAGCCGAAAAACAAATTCATACGCACTGTACACACGAACCACAAGAAAACCTATAAAATTTATATCTAACCTCCATATCAGTAGAGAGAATACGTAATGAACATTAGGAACAAAGGCGTGTGAAAAGAGCCGATACCGAATTGTGTAGGTGAGAAATTGATACTGTTGCATCTGCAAATGAAAAGCAACTTTATGTGCTGGATGTTACAGTATAATGTAGGTAACAAACTAGGATGAGAGAATCAAACAACAGTTTTGGTGAAGTAATTTTTAACTCTATTGCGTTATGGGTATAGTTTAGTATTGAATGAGAAGCTGGTGCCGTACAAAAAGTAAGACTCGAAGATAAGTTAGGTGGCGCGGCTCTCGGTGTGAAATATTAGTGTTCTGGAGGTTTTCTTTGAAATCGGGTGTTGTTGCATCGGACTTTAGCTTCCCGTTTTCATCATTTATATCGACTACGGCGTAGCGCTACGGGCTACGGAACGTAGCATGTATGCAGTCAGGTGCTATTTTACAAGCTTTTTTAGAAATGAATTAGTGCGCTTCGAATCTATACAAATAAATAAAATTGGAGTGTCTGTTTGTAATATCAAAATAACACCTTTTCACTAAATGCATATGAAAGTACAAACGACACCTATAGAAAAAACGCGATTTAATTTTTTTTTGTATGTCTGTCTGTCTGTCTGTCTGTGTGTTTGTTCCGGGTAATCTCCGAAACGGCTGGACCGATTTTGACGGGATTTTCACTGGCAGATAGCTGATGTTATAAGGAGTAACTTAGGCTACATTAATTTTAGAAAAACAATTAGAGTTCCGCGTAAAAAAATAAAAACACATGAAATCAAAGAGTATCTCCGAAACGCCTGGATCGATTTTGACGGGACTTTCACTGGTTGATAGCTGATGTTATAAGCAGTAACTTAGACTACTTTTATTTAAGAAAATCTAAATTTAATATATGGGTCCTGTCGCGCGGGTTCAGAACGCTTTTTTGTTAAGTTAAATTCCACGCGGACGAAGTCGAAAGCTCAGCTAGTATATAATAAAACTGAAACTTAAATATGCTAAATACATTTATTTTCAGTTCTATATTGTTTCTCATTCTAAATAATTTTGATTGAACTTCTATTACAAATGGTATTGAGTAAATTATCATTCCTAGTCAAACTGGCACATTACTTCACGCTTCAACTATTTTACAATTAGGGCCATCCTGTGCATAAAACAAGTTCAATAAATAGCGTAGCTCAACTTTTCAGTGGTTTTATGTTAATTTAATGAAGTATTTTTACAATTTATAACGTATGATGCGGTTAGTGGTGGGGAAACTTACTGTGACAGAATTTGTTTAACAAATTTACTCTTTTTATTTAGGGTAAAAGATAAGGGAGCCACTTTATACGACTATAAAAAACAGTAGTTAATATGAAAATAACATTCTTTCCGAAAATGACAAGGATTTTTTGGATATACATTTACTCGCCGAGCGTAGCGAAAGCATATGACTTTTCTTTTGGTTAAACAATATAAAAAAGCGTGAATTATAAGAAGTGTAACAGTCTTGTTTCTATGGCAATCAGCCCATACCAGCTATTTTTGTTTCACGCTTTGCACCGGAGGTAAGTGGAATTTTTTTTCGAACTCCACCTATTTTTTCTTTCGATTGAATTCGTGCGGGTTCCAAGACAATTTAACTCTTCCCCGGGACTCGTAGAGGGTCCAACCTCGACGTCATTATTGGTCACCATTGTCGGTCCTGGCTTACAGCAGTTACAGTGGTGGCAGTGTGTGGCGGGACTAGTATATGAAGTTAAGCTCAGAACAACATTAACGGAATTTAGTGGGGACGTACGTAATAAGTGTATATTGGGTACGAATTCCTAAGCAAACAAAGACTCGCCGAAATGAATATACCTATTACGGAGTGTAGCCGTTGCCTTGAAACACTGTTACTAGTAGTCCCGGATTATCAACCAAATATACATTAAGTAAATCCAAGTCAAATCATTTCGGGGAATGCAGAGAGAGCAACGAACTGAACTACTGCTCTCTTTTTTCTATCTTTCTACTTTTAACCAATTAAAAACTTAGTTTTTTCCAGCAAAACGTTCAAATTACAATGTACAATTATAATTCCCCTATATAATTTAAAGGAAAACCGCTAAGTGGTGTTTTGCAGCGTGGTGCGATAAAATCTGGATCCGCGGTGACTGCGCCCGGGCGGCTGCACCCACCGCCGCGGAGCAGTTGTACTGTACACGCGCTGCTGACCAGATAACATTAGGCACGGCTAATTCTAGCAATTATATTTCGATGGCATTCTAATAATATAGGCTAAACGTACTCCCTCCGCTCTTTTCAAATACACATATCAAATTTTCCGATTTCTTGCAAGTGTGTTTCTTTATTATCATTAAGTTACCGAAGTATAAGACAATTGTGCGTGTGTTGTTTTTGCAGGCCCATTTTATGCCTTCCCGTAACGAATGGCAAACGAAACCACCAATGAGCTCTCCAAAGCACTGAATACTAATCAAGTTGAGTGAAAATAATAATTGAAGTCAGACAGCATTTACTTTTATAAACAAAAGGAAAAAGTACAAAGTAAAATAATACATGGTAATCAGTACCGTAAACGGCGCGACAAGATAAATAATATATGAATATAAGCAAAACACTTTGAACCACCCCCTGTTTGATGTTCGAGTATATTCAGCAAAGAAAAGAAAAAAGGCATCTCTTCCCTCGCCAACCTTCCCGCCGACATCACATACTTAATCTGCATAATTGTTTACTGCAAATAAATATATGTAGTCATTGAGGGTGTACTACACTGGAAGACTAAATAGCTAGTGCCACTCATTGCTGGCCGTTATCGTAGGATGACTCGGTAACTGAAGACCAGCACTTGAGTCCTGAGGGGTGAGAGAACAACCATTGAAGCTTACTGACAGAGAAATGTTATTTTCTGGTGTGATTTTTTGTGCGCCGAATTGCAGCGGGTTTGTAAGGATGGGGTGTGGGCGCGGGGAAGGGGGATGGCTGGGCTCAGGCGTGCGCACCCGGCAGTATCTTGCCGGTCGGCGAATCGAGCACGGGTCCACGCCACGCCGCCGCTCGTTCCGGTCCCACGTTGGGCGCCATCAATCTAGACCGCGATGTCGGCACGTTATCACCGCGTGAGTTATTAAAGCTATCTATACGGCCGTGCGATCAGTGCTGAGTGATGGATCTGTAATAGTTCAGTGTTCTGTGTTCAAAACCGACGATTTACTCAATCATAATTTACGATCTTTAATTGATTACAACAAACAAATCAGTGCGGACAGATGTAAAAAGTGTTCAGTTACATTAAGTTGCGGCACGAGTGAAGTGACTCGTGATTTTGTTCGCCTTCGACGGAACTTTGTTGAATTGGTAAGTATTGCTGCCCTTAGCAAAAGTTTACGATACACTGCGTATGATGGATAGAAAAACTCGCAGGCGAGTGTTCCGATCGATGTTTATTATCAACAAGGAAACTTTCTTCAACTTTTTGGAGCGTACAAAAGAATGTACTAAAATATAGGTAAATTAAAACACGTTATTCTCACAGATGAGTGCCGTTCTCAATCAAAGTTTTAATGAATTACGACGTTTCAGAATTAATATCGGTTTGAATAATATAGATCAAGCCGCACATTCTCAAAGCCCCTCTTGAATTTAGAGTGTAACGACGAGAATCTTCAGAATGTTTTTAGAGCGCATTGTGCTCAATTGAAAAGACAGCCGCCACTGAGGAAATTATGTGAACAGAAAACTTGGGAACAAATTAGACAGCGAACGGGAGTGGAGTGTCCCCGAGCACGACCATTATTTGGTTCCAAACTTAATAAACTTTTTTTCATATTCCCTTAGGCATTAATTAAGTAAGGATCACTTTGCTAACAAGGAGATTCGTATTTCTTTCAGTTCATTATCTCTATTTTGGGAAATAGCTTGTAATTTTATACCATGTCCTTTTTCCGACGGAACTTCAACCTTCGTTAAATTAACTTGTTTTAAAATATTTGGTCAAACACCGTCGATAGTTTTATTTAAATGTGCAGGATTACCCGTAATTGGATGTATGCTTGTAGGGTGCGATGGAGGAGCGCATGCAGGAGAGAATGTAGCAACTTTTTTTAAAATTTTCTCATATAATTTTTGAGGATTTGTAACAAAATAGGAACATATTGTTGACACCATAATAAAGTGATATTATAATTATATTTATATTGACGATCAATCACAAAATTTTAAAATACCTCTAAATATATTTATTAATTTTACACCTTAACATGAGTATGTCGTATCTACCAGTAATCCTGTATAATTATGATCTTAAATCTCAAGGCGTTTAATTCCGAAGCGTTAAGACCTCCATCCATAGTCTTCATGTATTTCGTATACAATGAAGAATTTTGAAAAATTTGCAATGATTGATCAAAATCCCACAAAATATACTTGTCATGAGTATTTTTGAAGAAACAAAAAGCAATTTTCGGCGCTCCACGGAGTAATCTGTCACCGCGGCGAGATCAAGAATAAGTCAACAAAACAAAAAAGCCGCCGCGGCTTCGGCCTATGGAGTAATAATATTAAATACAGATACATCGGGGCCCCACACTACGGCTTGTTTGTGCAACACTGTTCGGAGATGAGTCGTATGATCTTTCGCTGCTGCGGAGGAATATATCATAGATCCGGTTGGGAAAAATTGCAAATTCACTTCTATGGCCTAGGCTGACTATAGTAACGATACTATCCTTTATGTCGTATCCTTTTGGCGTGTTTATATTTAACGGTAACAGAATTAGGAGACGGGGCCAAGATAAACACACTACTGGAAGTACTCATTCTGGATATTTTTATACCATCCTCATTAGATGTGTCTTCAGATATATTAGGGATGCATCCAAATATCATAGGTACTTTTATATTTATTTCTTACTTACTTATTATTATTATAGGCTAAAGATATTCATAAAACAACATCAAGCACAATTAACTAGGTCTCGACAGTCACGTGCACGACCTCGCCTGTGCTCGGCAGGATATGAACCATTCAATCTTGTAAACATAATAAGGAAAGCGATACATCAATACCCGCGAGCAACATTTCGGAGACAAAGGACTAATAACAACAAGGAGAACCAACCCTGGGTCACAAAACTGATTTCTACAGATTCCCGGGCGGGGCCAACAAAAGGGAGCTTTAATTCCATCTTTCAACTCAGTAGCGCTCAAAACTAAAGAATATATATTGATATAAAGAAAAGGATCAAACCGAATCCTTTGAAGTGACGAGCAAAGCGTTGCACAATGATTTCGGGATTCGAAACTTTCGCATAAGAATTTCGGCAACTAATTTCGCGAAGAACCCTTATAAGGATAAGTATGCTTTATAACCATCTTTGTTCTCTGAAATGTTATTATGTACCTAATATACCGGCGGCTAGCTGCCGAACAATACCTACGTTTTGTTCAGTGAGCTGCGACGCGGCCAATCGTGCTTCGGAGACCTTTCGGCTATAAACAAGCGTATCTCCAGAGTTCGGTCGGCAGGGAGGGACCCTTTTCAATAGGCTTTCTGTAACTGCTAGAGATTATTTGACATTTTATAAATGAGCCAATGACCAAGATAAAGTATCTATTGTGAAATCCGACCGAGGATCGCAGGGTGATTTGAAAAACGTAATTTTTCGCGACGAGGTTTGTACAATTCTCACAGAGGTTGATTTCTTGAAAACTGAATCGGTTTAACACAATAGCCATGAATATTTTAATACGAAGCAGGCTTTTTATTTGCTAAACTCAGAGTGTATATGATCGCGATCAAAGCGTTTCGTACCAAATACTTGTTTTTACTAAACAAGATAAAATAATAACTTCGATACAAAATGTAGAATCGAGCAAACACGTGTTTGGGAGACTCGTTTCGATTTTAAACAAGATATTAATTGCATTTAAAAGAGTCTTCAAGCAAGAATAACTTACTGAATCGTTGCAAAAATACATTTTGCTGAAAGAAAATAAATTCAAAGAGAATCGTATTCAATTTCAATGTGAAGTACTGTTTTATTGATAGGTTACCACAATAATATTATTTTATGGATATATAATACTAAAAACTAAATTCCTGGTTTCACCAAAACAGCTGCATCACATTGGTAATCGATAGTCGGACAAATCGATCCTGCTGATAAACCGATTCTAGGAGGACACGACTAGGTGTTACCCATATTCAGCAACACTCCCGCCCGCACTGGCCACATCCGTGACGCCGCGGTGACGCTGACCACGATTTATCGACGCGCTTTATAACTGCCTGCTCTATTAAATATAGCACTCGTTCTACACATGATTCATTACCATCAGAACTATGAGAAATTATTTTAAAAACTGGTAAAACTAAAAGACAATTCTGATGGTTTATATGTCTATTGGCCGCTTACAAATATAATTTTAAATTTTTGTTATTTCTTCCGTCATTTATTTTTATAGTCTTATTCTATCGCAGCTCCATGCTGTGCTAGTGGCTCGTACCGGCAGTGGCCGTGATCCCCGTGCCGGCCGCAGCGGCGCGCCAGCCGCACCGGCCGGCCGCAATTTATTGGTGCGCTTGAGAACTGCCCGTTCTATGATATATGGCAGCCGAACCAACTCTGATTTATTACCATCAAAACCATGAAGAAATTGTACACGTTTAACTATTAGCCATTCCCGAGTGTTACTAGCGATCAGAATCGAGGCAAACGAATATTGAGTATTTTTTCAGAGAACTTACGTGTTCTGCTCGGGTAAGGTAACAAGCTCCAACTTAAAATAGACATTAGTTTGCCCTTGGACATTACCTACCAGATTTTGGTCCTTAGAAGCGATACTACCTGCTGGTGCAGTAACCAGTAGTGAGCTTTTTGTTCAACACTCCGGATCGTTTCTTGGCAGCTTTGGTTTCCACCAAAATTGGCCCCGAGCCTCCTTTGAGGATTTCTCTTTAGTCCCTATAGTTACAAGTTAATTCCGAAACCAATCCAAAAAGTTACAACCGATCTCTTATCACATGTAACATCCCACCAGAATTATTCTAAATTAATTCATCAAGCCATTGACACGCCGATAAGTATCTGGGGCCCTGTGGACGTCGAAGCAGTGCGGTCACGTTGCCTGTCGATATTCTATCGCGGGGCCCGTAGTAATTTATGAGGCCGCACCGGAGGCTCGCTTTTATGAGTTATGACCTCGGTAAACGGCTAGACGTAGGGTTAAGTTCTTAATGTAAGAAAACTTTTTAAAAGTCTAACTGGAGTCTGACAAATGGTTTGTTTAAAATATAATACCTAGCTCTAGCCTAATATTACGAATCGACGAAAAAGAAGAGTTCTTCAACATTTCTATCGCGGTCCAAAGCAGCGAAGTATCCTACCGTAACACAACCATTTCGGTCGTAATGATATCGCCATTGGGAAGTCTGCTAATATTGACACTGTAACTCTTAATATTAATAATAAAATTGTTCTATGAATAACTTGTAATTAATACTTTGTCTGTCCTAACTCTAATTTAAATGGTTATTTATGTTCGAGGCTCAGGTGGTTTATATAAATAGTGTGCCTTCGTGTTTAATCTATTTTCAATGCTTCGGCCCTCTGATTAGGCTGTCGAAAAGGCTTTCTTAGAGTTATGGCCTTAAAACGGAATCCTAAACCTCCAATAGCATACAATTTTAAAAAGTCCATAAGTTTGAAATGTGAATAGTTACTATATAACCTACTTTTTTTCATTTTCTATAACGATGGAAACTATTTTTATTTGTGTATCACAAGTAAGTAGCTATCTACCTAAATATTTATTATTCGATTATTTTTGCTTCTATGACTGAAACTCAAGTTGTTGAAAAATAACTAGGTACATACCAATATAGGCTTGCTTGGCTATCTTTAAAACGCTTATCATCCAGAAAATTAACATCTTAAATGGTAATCGTTCGATTATATTATAATATGTTTCTTGATTTTTTCCTCGTACTGCCGTAATCTAAGGCTATAAGTCAATATTCGATTTCTGTCCTGCGAGTAAGCGTCATATTTCCTCTGTCTCTTATTTAATATCACCTTACTCAGACACAAAGCTTGCATGGTTGTATAGTTATTCCTGTTCATAAACAATTTTGTCAAATATTGTGTATGTTCTTGGAATGACATATTCTGACGTGACGATCGCTTGGTCTGGGTAGGTCTGTTTGATGCGTAGGCCGCGCACCACCCGGTGGCTGGTTGGATTCCAATCAGTATAAACGAAAATTATCTTTTCGTAATTTGTTATGGTCTGAGCGTTTCAGGGATACTTAGTACTTATGGATAATCCATTATACCTACGCTACCCACGTTCAAGCTTTGTTTAGTATGGGGAGTGTTTAAGGAACGCAAAGGTATCAAAGACCGAATTATAGACCGATAAATTAAGATCACCTATTAAATACTTTTATAAGTACCCCAAATATAACTCATGTCTGTAGTACAAATCCCTTAATTCAACATCTGTAATTACAAATGCGAATCTATTTGCACGTAATCCTACTTACGATAAAGGAACATTGATCATGTAGGTGACCTCTAGACGTTAATGAAGCGCAGCTTGTCCGGCGGCGGGTCGGGCTCGTCGGCCAGCCCGCGGGGTGTATTATAATAATATAAGTGCTGCGGCCGCAGTCACTTGTAATTGATCATCGGTAGAACTTTGTTGATCTTATTTAAGCATGTGATGTTATGCATAGCTTATCACTATATAATTTATCAATAGGTTGTATCTGACAACTTTTATTTTAGTTTTAAAACAGTTAAATTACAAATAAGTGTAAGCGTGTGATGGTGGCTATCAATTAATTTGGAAGATTTTAAAATGTACGAGTACAACCTTATGCATATTGTTGTTATAGGATATTAGAATTTAAACATATCATTAGGTGGTTAGTTGTGATGAAAATTATTTTCGTACCAATTAATTGTTGCTCACAACATTAATCATAATTTAATCCTATTCAGACAAATAAAATAGAGTTGTTACCGCTCAATACGATGTTAACTACATATCTATAATATTAATGAAATGACATATTTGACGAGTTTCAATGAAATAAACTATAGGGACTCTGTGATCGGGCTCCGTGTTCGGCCACTCAACGATAGAGGCAGTGCGCCCAATCCTCAAGGAGTGGGTACACCGTAAGCAGGGAACGCTTACATTCCGGCTTGTGCAGATCTTGTCTGGGCATGGCTGCTTCGGCAAGTATCTGCATAAAATAGCTGGGAGGGAGGCGAATCCGTCATGTCATGAGTGCGGATGCGACGTAGACACGGCACAGCACACCCTTGAGGTCTGTCCAGCGTGGGCGCAGGAGCGCAGCGAACTTACCGCAATAGTGGGGGGGGACTTGTCTTTGCCGACTGTTGCTGGAGCCATGGTTGGAAGTGAAAGAGCGTGGGAGGCAATGATCGCCTTCAGCGAACAAGTAATGTCGAGGAAGGAGTCGCTGGAGAGGGCCAGGGAGAGTGATCCCCTGGCGCATCCGAATCGGCGCAGGAGGCCTGGACGGAGGAGACGGGCGGCAGCCGATTTAATGCCACCATAAAATGGGAGTGCGGGTGACAGGATAGGGTGGCTGTCGCCTGTGCACATCAACGCCCTCAAGGAGGAGATAATTGCAGTAGCCAATGCTACGCACGAAGCAATTCCCTTCGTCATACCATCTGGCGAGGGACCTTTTGGGGTTGTGGACACAAAGAGCGGGGGCCCTGCGTGTCAGGCAAGCAACCCCAAGGAGGACGGCGGCGTGGTGTGGCCCACGCCACCGTGAGGAGGAGGTGTCCGTTCGCGCGGGCAACCGCTGATAGGGTCACAGATGTATGCGAAAGCTTGCCTGCGGCCCTATCGCAAGGCGGGAGCAAGTTCACGTGGGGTTTTAGCCGGTAGGAGTCCGGCATAACCCGCACGTCTCCCCCGGGGCGTGCGGGTATCCATGAGGATTTCCCCACGATAAAAAAAAAAAAAAAAAAAAAAAAATGTTCAGCTCAGGGCCTCTTGTTTATAGCCAACCATTAGTGCGGATCAACACACATTTGAACAGGACATGTCAAAATAAAGTTATACTACTTATCAGATTTTGAAAATTTGGTTAAGAGAATGTAATCTGAAAAAAATGTGATGTTATGTACATCAGCCATGTTTATGGTTGAAGTACTCAATCATGATCTCCTACAGCCAATACTTGATTATTACTTGATGCTACGCTGTTAGTTATTGTGTTCAAATTCTTCAAATCAGATGGCTGAAATATTTACCTCTTGTTCTTCATTAATTCCTCATAACTGAGGGTCGTGACCAACGTAGGTGTTTCTTCTTTTATTCCTCTTCAGCAAGCAGTAAATAAAAACCCGACAGGACCCCTTAAAATGTTAAAACAAAATCCTAAACTCGGTACGCCGAGAGACCCACTCAATCCCATATTTTGAGTCAGCTTAATGTTCCCCAACTTCGAATTAACATTTCGTTTCAACAACTCTCTCAACTTATCTAGAATAACGAGCGTACGAGACTTATGGCGCTAACTTTATTACACAGATCTGCCAGGTGGGAGTTTGAATAGAGCGCTGAGGGTTCCGTAAAAAGGTTTTTTTGTGGAAGAGATATAACATTAATGTCTACAGCAACATTTTCGAAAAATTTATTCATCAAACTTTTTTTGTCTAATAATTTATTTCAGTGACAGATACACGTTTTTGTGATTATGGTTACTTTTCATTAAACTATTAAGGAACCCTAAAAACAATCCTTAAGCGATAAATGCTTATCTTGGAAGTCTTTCTAAGCTTTTCTTATAAAGTTATATTTTCTTTGAAACACCACCATTGAGATAATAAACTGTATGGATATGGAAATACGTGCGTACACACAGGCCCTCCGCTATGCGCGGTGCAGAGCCCTGGTACTCGAGCTTTTATTTTATTTTAATACAAGTGGCTGGGGAGCGCCAAGTATATTATGTAATGATAATATACTTTGGCCTGCTTTGTGGGGTATAAATCAACTATGAAGGTATGTCAAGTCTAATCATTGCGTATTCTCATAGAGTCAGCTAATATGTTGGTGGTAGTAGCTAAGTGGTGGTAATTTCAACTTACTGAACGTCTTTCGACACAGCGACCCAGGGCCAGGGTGGCCAACTATGGCCTGAATCTTCCGGATCCTCACATTGAGGGAAGGAGCTAGTTATTGAGAGCAGTTCAAATTATTCCAACAGCACTGAGGTCGGTCTATTCCTCAAATGAATAGTAATTTATTCGCAAGTTGAAATCCATAACTCGTATTTGCTGAGGCTATTACCAGAAGGCTCCCGAGGGCGCGCACATAGCCATATTTACTGTTTACCAGCGTCTCAGTCTATTTTATTGGGCTACCCTTTGTAACCTTGTCCGTTCACTGGCCGACCGCTCTGAGTGATTTGTAAATATCAAGAGTTAGTTCGGGTGTTGCACACAATTTTTAATACGCTGCTACTATATATATAAAGAAATTGTTGGATTTAGCAGCGACCTGATGTTTATTCTTAATGTAGGATAAGTCTGAGTTCTGTAGTAATCAGGGCGTCATTTGCAATAGAGATAAGTTTTATAGCCGAAGAATAAAAGAGGAAGTCTTTGTGGCGTACATTGGAAATGCCCAGCAGTGGACTGCTAAGTGATAAAAGATAATGATCGATTAAAGAGCAATTCTGACTCGAAAGACATCGATGGAGACTTTTTGGTATTAATCAATAAACATAAGCGGATATGATATTACCAGACGACAGTTAGTCTGTTGCGTAGTTCGCCCACACTACGCAATGTTTGTGCAACCTGCAACCAGCCGGTGGAGCAGCAAGCCAAGCAGCCTACGCTCGAACCAACAAAATGCATTAGCTCGTTGTCAGGTCCAGGAAGCTAATCAGCAAAACTGAAATATTAACAAAGAAAGTAGATACGAAACAACTTCGGCATGTCATCTCAAAATCTCTCCGTTGGAGGTACACGATAAGTCCGAGTGTATGATACTCATGACAGTTGATAACTTTGACATTTTATATGCACGTTATTTCTCCGACTCTTTTACAGTCATATCCCAAAATCTTTACATCACAAGGCATTATAATTCGTCGGATCCTCCAAAGCGCCACACGAGCGAGTGCCCGACTCTTCGAATCAAATCACCTGTCCTTCATGTGTCGAGTTTGGTCTGTGTCGAGACGCTCTTTGAAGCCACTTTGTAAAGTAGGCCCGCAAGACCTGTTTGGAGATTAGATGATAGAATAATAGTAGGTTTAGTTTATAAATTTGTATCTTATATTCCAACGATTTATTTATGTCGGTCGGTTTGCAGTGTATGATAAGATCTCTCTAATCACTTCCAATCAAATTTTAAATTAGTTAAGAACACCTTTGTTTGGATATTGTAACCACTTCCCATAAATCTACTGATAACTGCCTTTATAACTAATTCTTGACTACCGAACCTAAAACGTAATAATTGTACAAATATTTGTATACAAAATCGTCCAAGTGAACCTGGCCCCCCGCCGATGACAAACATCGTATAATTGTGTTTTCCTCGCCTAGCAAAGTGGATTCCCCGCATTCCCGCGACCTCGCCGTCGCGAGGCACGCACCACCATTGATCTCATTCGACTTTTATTTAGATTATATTGGTTCACTTTTATTTGTCTCTTTATTGAACCATTACTGGGCACGGATTTGTCGAAGAAATTCATATGATATTGCTTATGGCCTGTCTATGTGTCTGAGAGTCCGGATAAGTGGGCTGAATGAAGAAAGCTGCTTAAACTAAGAAAAACCGGCAAGATGGCTACTCCAATCCAAATGTCTACTCCCTTCAAGGGCAAAAAGTATACTTGGGTATACATTATTGAACAGCAACACAATATAAGCATGCAGCATCATCGTCGCAACACAATATATTTTTGTTAAACTTGTTTAACTATTTCAAATGTCTCTGCCAGACCCATTCTGGATCACGGTCGCGGTGTTGTGTAAGCACTAATGTGTTCACGTCTACAATACATTGTTATTTACTGCAGCACCGATGCTCCGTGTGAGGGTGTAGCGCAAAATATAGGGGAATTAGGGCGAGGCCACACGGAGCGGCCGCGGCGTCCAAGCTGGGGGCGGACGTGGCTCGAAAGAGACGAACGTGACTTAATTGTGTCACTTCGTATTTCAAGTGCTTTAAAAGTGTTACTTTAGCGGTGTTATTAATAAAACAGTTAAACACGTATAAACCCGATTTATGTAAATTTGTCCAAGTCAAATCTAACGTAAATCGGGTTTATAAAATGTTTACTAAGCTTTAATAACACGATCGAAAGTAGATCTTATATGCATTATTCATGAGGCTTATGACTAGCAGTTAAGTAGGTAATATTTTATGTAACAAATAACGAGGATGATGACTTATTTAGCGTAATAATTATATGGCGTATATAATTAGTCAAGGTACATATAATTATTACTAATGTAACAATGTGCAGAGTAAATTTAAAATTGGGCAAAATAAAGACATTTTAATTATTAAAAACAGTACCTACTAACCAGTGTAGTATGACTACATAACTGAATAGTTTTAGAAAACTTTGATAACTGCATTTCGCCGATAGTATTTTGATTGCAATGTGAAGGGGGCGAGCCTATTGTCATTATACTAGGCACAATCCCCCTCAACGCATGGTTGATTCGGGCCATAATCCAGCACACTGCCCAGTGCGGGCTGGCGAACCTCACACGTCTTTCGAAAGACGTTTAGATATTCTGCCGATGATTTTCTTCACCATTCAGCAAGTTATAATCTCTGTTGGAAATAGGAATTATGATATATTTAGCCTTTACGTCGAAACCTACAACTGAGCATTATTTATAGGTTTATGGCAGTCTCATTGGTACCAACACAATAATAATAACAATACGAATCGCACTTGCCCCGTTAACTTCGGCCTCGAAACATAATTTTGACCTGATGCATTTACCTGACAAGCAAATGTTCATACAAGCACTATTACTGCGGTCATTGAGGCCATTACTCCCCCGGCACCTATCTCCATCCCATTCCCCCATATTACACCGTTTAAGGAACGAATAACACGACATCTTCTTCTCCGTATACTTATTATTATTATCGCAGCCTACGTCTTAGAGGTAGGCAATGACATAACTTATATCAGCACCCAAATGGGGGTTAGAGTTTATATTGTAATGGGAATTGCCTGCATAGGACTGGTCTATCATTAAAACTAAACTTGGCACTATAAACGTAACAAAGTCCATTGCGGTATAAACGAGACATATATTATGTTGGAAGCATGCTCGGGTGGGTAGTGTATAGCGCGCAGTAACGATAGCCGTTGAGTAGGTAGTCGTAGTTAAGGTTCTGATTATCTTAGGAGTCGTCCAAGTTGTTGACCCTTTGTTTAATTAATGTTTGTGAAGGGGGGATTAACTTGCTGTGATTATTGGTCAATTTTGGGTAGTAGATCAAAAAAAGAGCAAGCCTCTTAAGATGTGATGTTGGTGGAGAGTGTTGCGCATACGTTGTACTGCAGTATGAACAAGCATGTCCATTCTCGAGCAACTCAGTGTCAGAACTAGACTCTTCATGATTTGCTACCTTTGAGTCATAAGCTTCTTTGGTAATATCGCCAGGAGATAACCAGATAATCTGGAAATACTGGTTGCACTAGAGAGGATAGAAGTGAAAAGACCTTAGGATCGTTTATCTTTCTCCAGGTATGAACCAAATTAGTGCTATGATGGGACTCGACAAGCAGTACATAGAGAAGCATGGTTAATGTCTCCGTTTTGATGTTCCAGGACGGACACGACTTGCAGAAATGCAGAATAGGATGACAAAGAATATTGTTGGAAAATGATTTTATTTCCCTTATTTTGATACATGTTATAAGTACGGGAGGTCCGCTGCTTCCTTAATTGATTTATTGTTGTTCATTAATCGTACCTATAACCATTAGAAAATTATAACTTTATCAAATTGAAATAATGTTTGATCTATTAATTAATAAGCGTTCCTATAATTTGGATGCCGTATAAAGATATAACTAATAAATGGATCCAATAAATTAAATATTTTATTTAACTTAAAATTTTACAAAGTTCACAGGTACATAGTTCGTACCAAGTAATAGAGCTTTCAGCTTCATGGGCATCTAAATAGTAACAATTTCAAGTAACAAGAAATGTGAAAGTTTATGTGATTGTTTGTTTGTGAGTTTCACTGAACAGAACGCATACACGTACATACTTCATGGTATGCTCTGGACATAATAAAATATACTATATAATAAACCTCTTATTTTATTATAAATAAGCTGGTTTAACCGAGAATCATGCTTACTCCTTTTACAGTTATGCGGGCCGCGGGTCGGTCCCAGCGGGTCACAAGTTTAGTTCCGGGTCTCGGACTATTACCCGTTGACCGACTTGACTGAAATACTTCCTGTATACTTGTTTGTTGAGAACATCATTATTTGGAGAGATAGTTACGGAAGGGAGAATCTGTGTCAGTGGGGAACGAATTGGTTAACAGATGTGTTAATTTTAACTCTAAATGTATAAATTAACATATGATTTTTAATTATATTTTTGAAAATAAATTAACCCATTTCCTTAAATGATTACAAAATCCGCCAACCCGCACTGGGCCAGCGTGGTGGATTTTGGCCTGAATCCCCCTCGTGTTGAGGGGAGGCCCGTGTCCAGGAGTGGGACGTTAAAAGGGCTAAATTATGATTATTTATTATTTGATTACAAAATCGCATCTCAACTACAGTGAAACGTATCTGGACAGAACATTAGCCGAAAAGGCCTGATCTACACAATAAAAGTACACCACAGTGAGAGCGCGTAATAAAACACAGCCATCGCATCAAATGACCCAAGAGATAGCTGACACTGTTGGACGACATGTGAACATCATATAACAGTGTTGCATCGTGTAGTCTTCCACAATATTTAACCAGCATTGTTCTCAACATGAACTACCCCCACTTCGAACCGCTCCGCCCGCTTTGAAGACAGTATGTATCGCTTGACTCGGTAATCTGATGGCCGGCGGACTGATAGCGGCAGAGATGCACGAAGATAGAGATAATTTGAGCTTGAAGGCTTGAGACTTGTTGTAAGTGCGTAATCATTGCTAGCCCTATTAGATGAAGATATGTGCAGTAAAACTGGAGATTCCCTTGGCAGATTTCGGAAATGGTCTTGTCATTATTCAGCCTAGTTGGTTAGGTTGGTTGGTTTCTCGGTATCCGTAGGAAGCATTGCTTAGTTCGAGATAGGTGTTTGACCGGAGACTTTGTATCTTCTTTTCGTATCAACATATAAATCTGACCAGACAGGGGGATTAGTACAAGTTATATAACAACCGAGTGATCAAATACTTCCTTCAAATTCACAGCAGTGCGCCTATTGGAAGCGTGCGGTTTTACCGGTGAATGTATGGAGACAGACAATCATTGGATCGGTATTTGAATACATTTAAAACTCATACTAAACGCTCGTCTACTGCTCGGTAATATTTTAAGCTGACAACACACGACCCTTAATTCTTTGATTAGCATGACAAGTGATCGGTATTAAATCTTTGTGAAATCTACACATTTATCAGTGTACACAATAAGCAACTCTATAAGTGTTTAAATAAGCTACACGCGGAAGCATACCTCCTCCGTCTGTATTCCTGCCTAACTCCGCTACTTCGCTCAAACTCCCGTTACTTTAATTTCCGTTCTTTCCTACTCAATTTGCGCGGCTCTTTGACTAGCGCATGCAAACCCGCCCTAATGTTATTAAGGGTGGACGTTTTCCTTGCAAAAGAAAAAGTTTGTATTCATAATAATTTGCCGTGAAAAAAACAACTAACTACGTTATTTCGAGATTTGGAAGCTGGGGATGAATTTGGGAGGAGTCTAGTTGGTTTTGAACGTGAGTAACTTTTAAAATTAAATTAAAATTATTTGTTAAAAAAAACGCCAGACTAACACCCCAACTGTATGGTCGTAAACAAAGTAACGTTTGTACTATGGATACTGTATAATGGACTGGAAGCGATCCAAGAAACACCCAGGCTAAGGAAAATTACGAATAGGCCATTACCGAAATTTACCCTGACGGGAATTGAACCTGCAACCACTTGGTGCAGTGAGTCCAGCTTATTATCTAGATTGTAAACAAATATTTTTTATACCTATTGAAAAATATTTGCTTGTAAGGAAACAGAGTATTCAGTTATTAGAATTGTAATTGTATGTCGTTTAAATATCTTATACCTATACCATCCTTGTATTCTCCGAACGGTTAAGCAGAGGTACTTTATTGCACTCAAATTTTCTATATGAAGTTTTAGATCCAAAGAAATAAGGGTGAAATAAAAATAAGCGAGCTTATGTGACATTATACCCCAACTGTACGTGCCTATTGTAATTATCAGCCGTTTTATAATACAATCTACTTGCAGCCATTTATTTGTCGTTTTCTATATTTTAAATTTGAATCATACTTAGTGATATTTTGCACGCACACAAGACATGTATAAAGTGGACTTGGATCATACAAACACTATTCACATTTCCAATACCCCACCAAACATCGAACACAATAGTCAAAAGATAACCACGCCGACGTGCCGGGACGGCCCCGCCCGCATGCCGCTAACACGTCGCCGAACACGGTGTCCAAATGAAACGGAGCCGTCACTGGCAACAATGTGCGTCATCAGCACTAGAGGTCGCCTCGCTCGCGCTATTCCGACACTGACAACACTATTCCATTCCAGTCGAGTTTTGATGTGTGATCCCGATACCCGCTGGGTTATAAGTCAATTGTTGATTGGCACATTTGGGAATGACGCAAGTTGCCTAACAAAGTCAAAGTTATAAACAGTATGCATGTGGATAAAACAATGTGGGAAAATAAATCAGCTCACCACATGCCATTTGAAAAGACTGGGTTGACGTTACCTCAGACTTTACTAATAAATAAATAAATACATAAATATCGCCAGACTGACACACCAACTGTATGGTCCCAAACTAAGCAACGCTTGTACTATGGGTACCATACAATCTATTTCCACACAATGAGCTTCCAAATGAAATCCAAGATTTACCTATCAATAAGTTTAAAGCCATTATTAAAATTACACTTTGCGTATAGGATTACTACAAAATTTGGGATTATTTAGTTAGATGATAAATCAGCTTGGGACTGAGCAGCTCAAATATTTATAGTCTTGCCCTACTAGTCCGAATTACTTTTACTAAAATGTAATTCTTGGTAATGTCAAAAGGCAACACACTGGAGCTCTATATTTTCTCAGTCGAGGTCGCGTTCCGATCCGGTTGTAGATACATATAAGAATAAAATGAAAATTTTACAATTTGTAAGTGCCCCCGTAGGTATAAACAAAATAAACGCTTTGACTTTGATACAAATCGTACGAGATACGTGTCGTACAATGATTTATGTATTTCCCAGTAAGATGAAATCAGTGAATCTACAGGTTTGATCTTTTTGTCTGTCTGTCTTTCTGTCTGTATGTTTGTTCCGGGTAATCTCTGGAACGGCTGGACCGATTTCGACGGGATTTTCACTGGCAGATAGCTGATGTTATAAGCAGTAACTTAGGCTTACTTTACAAAAACACAAATGCTGCCTGTCGCGCGGGCTAAAACGCGCGAGCGGGCTTTTGCGGTAGTTGGTATATCAAACAAGAAACATCAACTTGAAAATGTTAAATTAAACTTTTGTTAAGTTAAATACCACGCGGACGAAGTCGCGGGCACAGCTAGTCATTAATATAATTTAACCCTTCTACACAACTAGAGCACCTTACAATACAAAGGCTTATAAACACCATCTACAAATTAAGAGCACGAATATCTCCACAAAAGCAAATACACTTCTCGTAAAGAACGCAACCACCATATTTTCCGTCCACTAAATTATCTTCATGCAGCTAGGTATGAATCACTGGTCCCCTACCACGGCTAAACGATTGGCTTTCGTAAGTTATCGCCCCTCGGCCGTTAATCGCTGGCATGATTGATAGCTGGCGCCAGCGAATTGTTAAATAGCCATTTTAGGTAAATACTTTGAGAACGCCGGATGGTGATTTAAATTACCGTGGTAGGAGGCAGACGAGCATCAGTTGAGGTAGATGAGAAGTACATTTTCATATAGGTACATTCAGGTGTGAATATCTATGCTTTCTGTATCAATTAGAAAGTAAAAACAATAATAATATTAATTGATTGATTTTTTCAATAAAGTGTTGGGCTGGTACCTATTTTCCAGCAAAATACTGACACACTACTGACACACCAGCCAAGTTCTCATATTCCGGTGTTGAGTCAGAATAAAAAATATCTGAAATGCTAAGTTTACTCATATAACACTACAATAGGGGAACCTCCCTATTGCAGTAAAGTTATGACTAGACATGGCCCAGTCAATGGCAAGTCCCTGTTCAACATACAAACGGATAAAAATAATTTTACTAAACGAACATAAAAGGCTGTAATGTAATCTGATAACTCGCGCCTTTGATAAGTCTCTTAAGAACGCCTTTGTCATTTCGTACGAATTGATAGTGCTTGAAAATGTTTATATCTTTCAGATTTGTTCTCCTAAAGATTGTCCTCCTTGGATATACTTTGCCTTTAACGATTCAACCAAGGAATGTGAAAATGTAAAATTCTAAAGCACACTTTCCAATCCAAAATTAATAATCCTATAGAAGCTCAAACATAATCAAAACTGGATTATGCAATAAGTAATACGGATTGAGAAGTCGGAAGCTTCTTAATTCTACAGAGTCGATCGTACACAGCGAGTAAGTGGAACAAACTTAAGACCTCGCGAAGTTCGGAGCTGAGCAGAAATGCTCAGCGCTTAATCAACTCAAACTGGGTGATGTTAAAAATGTTTTAATTAGTTCACTAATTAACAACTATGAGGAACTTGGGAAGTTGTCTGAACTTCAAACATAAAGTGATGACACTAAACACTTTATTGTGGAAAAAACTTTTTGAAATCATGATTTTTGTATGGTTTAATTAATGGAGGTTGCTATAAGTTATTTTCAGTAATTGTCCGTAATTTTAATAACACACCGAGACACACCAAAATAAAGGAATACTTACCGCCTTAATTATTGTTATGGTTGAAAAAAAACAAAATAAGACCGCTTTAAATAATAATATTCCCAAAATCCGACTATGATAGCGGTCGGACTACGATTAATATAGGTTTCTGAGTAAATTCTGTTGTAGATTTTGAGCTAATCAAGTCACAGCAATAAAATAGTAATTCTATAGATCCTTGCTGCAAAAGTTACGAGGATGTTATTGGGTACATCGATGTAGGCAAACAACCGTGTTCACGGTTGGCCTGACTCCGTCCCGTGAACGTCTTTAACTTATAAACTAGTTGGCCTAAATGCCGCCTAAAAAACATCCAACATGTTTACGCCAACAGCCCCCCCTCCTCATACGCCAATAAGTCAAAAAACTTTTTTGTTATTTCGCCGCGGCGCGGGCGCGTTCAGAGTGTCGAAATCGGCACATTTGCTAAAGTGTCCCACTAACTTTCTCCATATGAACTCGAGTGTCGTCGAGTTAACTTTTTATAACCCACGCTTTTGTATTTCCAGATTTGACAAGTTTTAGTTTCATGATTTTATTTAAGTTACGTTTTCGATGTCGTGAAATTGAAGATTTAGCTATCAGTTTTTGCAGTTTGTTGCACAAAACGGTGGCCTCAACATTAAATTGTCAGGTCTAAAAGTGCATAGTATGCAACGTCATCGTGTTGCCTTTATTTAATTGTCAGAGTAAATACAAAAGTCCTGTATTCTAGTATGATCTTGACAATAAGCGTTGACACATAGGTCGAGGTTCAAAGCTGGCGCTAGCGGAGCAGGTAATAACCCATGCACCGGCAATCTACGTGATTATACACCCAATTTCACTATTCAAATTAAGATGTATGAAACACCGGGCGTCGTTTCTTCCATTATAATTTACGTTATAACTTTTGAAGGGAAAATTAGCCGAGCAATTCCTCGAAACTCCTTCAGATTTATCGCTAAACAATCAAAGCGAGTCGCCGGCGGAGGCGAACTCGGCGGCGGTGCGGAGTTACAAAATTTTCCACTTCTTACCCGACTCCGATGAACTTTACAAAGACAGACGTTAATGAACCATGTACTTGTTAATTTTACGTTTAACTTTGAGTTAACTTGGCTTCTAATCGATGAATTGGTAAAATTGAATATTTATCCCATTGACAATCACCGGAAGATTGGAAGATTCAATTTAAAAACAAAAATGGCAGGACCAGTTTGCGGTCAAATGAGTAAGTTGGAATAATATGCCAACTGAGAGAATTGTTACAAGAAAGTAAATAAGCTTCTACATGTAGAGCAGAGCGGCTGTGTAATTGTTTCTTGTAAGAACTCACCTACCTTTAGTAGGTAGGTGAGTTCTAGATTGATTGGAAAGTTGGATGTGAACAGTGTTTCTGCGCGCAACCAGCGTTACTAACGGTTCTTCATCATATGCCGGCAGTTGACCCGATCCAAACGGCCTCTTGTTGTTTACAAAGGGAGGCCAATTTTTTTCTATCGCTGCGAGCCGATAAGTCAAAACTTTGGAACATTTGGCCCGCACTGCGTAAACTTTAACTGTCGCGAGAATTACTTGCGAGACATCAATTCTTTATTTTTTCCTCTTTCCTGTTTCATACTCATTTGTCTTCATGGCTAACGTGAAGTTTTCTATTTAGTTTCAACACCCAAGTCCTTGGAATATGAATTAGCCTATTTGTCAGTTGTTTTTTGCCTCATTTTTGCCTAGCATCAAAATTGGAATTATGACTAGTATTTGGTTAATTTTTATATATATTAATGGCTGTATTTTCCAATTTTAAATTTATTTTGATGATGGTGATCGTAAGACCGTATATAAATATGCCATGAGAAATTGTCATCATGTTCATTAAGTCATGCTGCGTAACTTTACTTTTGTATAAGTATATGTAGTACGTTACTTGTATCGACGCGTGTACAACTATAACACTATTTGAGTTTTCATCAGTTACACTGGCTTTTTTTTCAATTAGGTATTTTTATTGTATGTATCAATAAACGTAGCAGTACTCAATATAATTAAATTCCCACCAACCGAACCTTCCATGCTTTAGAATACTGAAGCTCTTTGTTCGCCCGACCCAGATAGGAGTGTACGTATCGCTTCTTAACTTCGCTTAATAAACGTAAATCCGGTACAAAGTGAACTGTATTTCGAGTGTGGCTCTCCCAAGATTTGTAACCGACTCCTGATATAAATCCAGAGCAGGGAACGCCCTGCCACGCCTTAAGTTAAGGACTATTCCACAGTCGCGACGCAATAATCTGTTGGCTATGTATCGTACGAGTCAACAATTTTATGCTTTACGATTAAGAACATAAAGTCTAAATTTTGGTTTTCTAGCACGAGTTGTTGACACATTATTGCACAGTGCTTAGCATGACTTTGTTAAATATATTTCGTAGATACTTAAACATGGTTTCAGAGCACAATAAACTGGTTCCTTCGTTAAGTGAAATATATTAGTTGGGGTAAATTGTTATAAGTGCTGTATATCAAGTACATAGAAAGCACCTAAGCTTGATTTTAGAACTGTATGTAGGTACTATTGCGACGCTTCCTAAGTGCCTTTGATAGCGTTTCATTAGCAACACGATTTATGGGCTGGTACTTGTCAGTTTTAATTAATAATTCTAAATTACACGCACAATCAGTAAAGAAGTTGACCACGCATTGCATGGCCAGCTCTGATAAAGGACAGTGCTATGGAAACCAATTAGTATACCGTCTGGAAACTGCGTTTTCCTGTCGGTCCGTGTCTTCAAATTGCGATTCAGATCAATCATGTTACAAGTTTAGGCTCCCACACCGACGCATAGCTCATTGGGAGATAAATCAGTTGCAAATATTGAAAGATTATGAAATGTACCGAAGTAATTATGTCATACCCTTCTGTCGGAGAGCGGTAAGATTATTTCACGAAAAACCATTTTTTTTTTAAAATATCCCATATCAACCTCGGCCGCGCAGGTAACACGAGCCCCACTAATACGACGCGCGGATGATTAATTAGCTAAAATCCGGCACGTTACAAAGTGGCCGGCGGCATCGCTGCCTTCGTCTGATGTATGGCCCGCACGTGGATCGCTTACCGCGCCCGCTGAATTAGGTCGTGCGTGGCCCAACTTAAATGATGTTTTCTTGTTTTGGAATTGTCGACATGATGATAAGATATTGCTGGACGACGGTGCAGGCGGTAGAAGAGTAGGGAATTATTGTGGAATTATGGGGAAAGTGTTTTTAAAGCCGTTGATTTATTTGAAAATCAGATCTCAACTACAAGTGAACAATTCGAAATAAATTTCGGATTGCTGTACTGACTATACCAAAGCATCCCCATCAGTAGGGACGGGTGTAAAATAAGTGCATCTGATGCTATCAGAAGATTTAAGAGCACGATTTATTCAATTCCACCGATTATCCCCAACAGTCAGCTTCGATGTGACTGTAAACGTTTACATTTGTTGTTAAATGAGCAATAGCTGCTTAGTAACTTTTTAAGATTTTTATTCATTTTCCCCCAGTTCTTCAACTTCTAGCCTTCTATGATTTGTTTGACTACTTAAATTTTCAGGCAACAGTTCCTTAATAATAACTCCTCCCAAAGAACTAACTAGTGCACTGTTGGTCGTAATTTAGAAGACACCACCAATCAAACAAACGGCTGGCGCTTACCGCCGACACGTTAATTTAATTATCCATGTCGCGAGACGCGTGCGACTGACGCGAGCTTAATACAAGTGCGCTCTAATGGTACTCAGGATACTGCCTGGTAAAATGCGGAGGATTTAGGTGAACAATATGTCTAAAAATTTCAATATTTTGGATTTCTGTTTCAGATTAGGTTTCTGAGAAAAGTGTTAGTTTGGGAAACATAGCTGATTAATTATTTGTTAATGAGGCTCTGGATTCTAAATAAAGGAAAGTTCAACAGATTAATTTAAATAATCAAGAGAAACCTAACCAAGTTTCAGGCAAGCCAGCATACCGTTGTGTTAATGGAATAGAACTACGTCTAGTAATTACATATTTATTTACGGATACATAATGTTTATTCATTGTTTTTTTTCTCATTAATTCAGTAACACCATCACATAGCACACATAATATCTTTCGAGATAAAAGGTGTGTATGTATTCTAATTATTCTTAAGGTCGCGTGGCGACTATGTGTGTGTGTGTGTCGTTGTTGAATTCAAGTCGACATTACACGTGGAGTGTTGTGGAACAGACGTGTAGTTCGTCACAGCATGTGAGATTATAGTGATTATTAATTATTAGTAACGTTACGGCGTAAAGGCGTACGTACATGGTCTTTTAAACAAATTAGAAACATATTTTATTGTCCATGATACTTTCCAGTATTATGTTAAAATAAATGAAACCTTATTATTGGTAAATAAGCAGCTGTTTTTAATCCGGATGAATATCCAGGTACCCGGACTACAGTTTACATGTTATTGAATCTGTCAACTTCTGGATTATCGAAATCTAAAAACTAATTTAAATGTCTATATTACAATTCTGTCCCTTAAGTGGAGTATTTACGGAACAATTTACAACAAGTCGTTCGTAAAGCTCTCCTAGTCCCCAGGATCTAGACTATTAGACACAAATAGGCCAGTTAATCAATAGCGAGCAATCCACTCCCAGTCTTCAAGAGCGTCCATTAATGAAACATTAGTTATCCCCACCGTTAATTATTTTTTGCCCTCTAAGTAGGTATTGATTTTTACGCATTCAGGCCCGAGCAATGATTTTTTGCTACAAGTTAGCACAGATAAGTCAGTGGAGGCGTCATCAATCATTGCCTACAGATGGATATTAGGATGTTCGTAGGAAAATTGTTCTAGCGGGAATTCTGAGTGTATGCTCTGTACGTGATGGATTTGTATCCTCACTCACTTTACTTTTAAAAACATGTTAATTTCGAAGTTTCGCTTTCCGTACGCAACATGAAGAAACTGTTTAAAGCAAGAACATGTAAAACCAGACAAATGCGTGCCAATTTGGCTGGCCAGGTTTTATCAGCTTTCATACAAACTAAACTCAAACGAAATAAGTTGGTAAGTACCTAATCAGAAGATATCTTGAGGTAAGTACATATCTTGAGTTGTTGTGGGAGCCCACAATTTCTAGATGGTAAAAAATAAGAAATGTAATTTTTTACCGCTAGATTGTTTGCCTGGCAAGAATTTCTCGGTGTTCCTACAAAATCACAACACACAGTATGTATCTATTTTATTGGGTTATTCTGTCACATATCGTGTAGCAGCTTCTGACTTAAAACACTAGGCACCGAGGTGAGAGGGGCAATGTACATTTACGTACATCACATACCTAACATGAGATAGGGCCCAATAGGCGTTCCTTGGCAGTCTTTGTAATTAGTATTTTTTTTGTTAAACAGAGTTTTTCGCACTTCTGTTATGTTGCGTATATGTGCAGATTCTTATATTGATAAGGTTCAGTGGAAATTGAATATATCTTGTATATATACTCAACTCTATCGTTAACAAGAAAAACAACATAGTCCTTTATGAAATTAGAACGACAAAAGGCCAAAAATATAAAAAAACACAAATGTTATTCAAGATCCAGATAAAAATGACACTAAGTATCTGGATATATTTTATCGCACCAAGACCAACCTTATAAAACAAAAGATATTTTTTCTCTTCGTGAGATGACAAGGTTGGTACTAACTAAAGTGTAACTGTAGCCGCCAACTACGCGAGCAAGATCTTGTTTTATTATAGACTCTCAGACTGAATTTTAAGTCAGCTTTCACTAACTTACGACCATTTTGACTGCAGAGCGAAGAAACTAGGTTAATCCTCAGTAATCCCCGATTTTACTACACCTCTTTGTTTTTACCTCGTTCTCTTTAAAAATTTAACGCGAAACCAGTAGTGGCGTACAATACCAACATAAATTACGATGTCAGCGCGTAAAGCGCTGTATTATTAAAGCAACAAACTACTCTAACCTATCCAATTCATCAAAAATTAACAAAGCGGCTCTCCTCGCTCGCCCATTATATGCTGACTCTACATGACTCTACATAGAGTATGGCGAATGGTGACCAGTGGTACGAGTTGTAAGACATAGCGGGACAAATAAGTAGAGTAATGTATTGTTATGCAGTTTTTACTAACTTGTTTTCTCTTTTATCTGAAAACAATCATAACGATATTTTTCTTTCTTTGTTACAGGTAATACTTCAAAACACATGTAATTGATGCAACTGAGTATTTCTATACGGTTTCCATCCTACAATGAATTCAACGCGTTCAATGCATTTCGTACAATCAGTGAGAGAGCCGAAAGCCCCTCTCCCTTCTCGATCTGTCCGATTTTGCTTTAAGTTGGTAACGTGCGAGCATTATCTTTGGCACAACAAGCATCTTTAGGCTATGGTAACTGCTTAACATCATGCGAATTGTACGACTATTGCCGACTTTGTTGTTTAAAATGAAAGTTATAAAAAACTAAAGGACGTACCCGTCGTCGCCACTTCTCACCGCTCACACCGTGTTCCCCACATCCGGAGAGAGGAGGCTTAATTGACCTGAAGACGAGCTGCGTACGACCTCAATTTTCCGACCCTTGCCGCCCGCGATGTACAATGCACGGCTTTTTAACGTACTGAGGCCCTTAGATCGCCAACCAGGCCAAAAGTAATTTAGTCATTAAAATTATGTTTTAAAAGCGAAGCCCACGCTTACCCAAAAGTATGCTTGTTTACTTGATTTTTATGGATAATCGACGTGGGTAGGCATTGGAAAATATTATAATATTTCTAAAAGTAACTTTGCGTAATTTATTTAGAAAAAAATTAAAAAACTTACAAACAATCTAACAAAAAAAAACTTCACTTGTACAATTTAACTGACTACGTTTAAATTAAAATTGACAACAACTAAAAGGAAACATTCCTATCGCAACACGTGGCATTCCTAACACAATACGTCTGTCGTGTCCGAAAGCCAAGCGCAGAGTGACTCGTTTTTTTATACTCTTCCACTTGGTCCGATTTGGTGGGTAGGAGAATTATCTAACAATATACCGATACCTCTCGTAGGTATAGGATTGTATTCTGCTTTATTCCTGATTTCCGCCGTTCATGTTGCAGACTAAAGCTAAAATGAATTCAATATAGCTGTTCGAGACGTCGTTGTCTGTCAGTTTGTTTCGCGCGTCAAAATTAAGCGGCCCTCTTTTAGTTCTGTTGGAGTATTCGGCGCTAAGTCTCTTTCGTCAAGAAAATCTATGAAAGGAGCCGAAAAGGGTTAAAATCAAACACGAATACTGCACAAGTACCTTGAAATAAAGCAAATATGTTCCGGAAAATTTCACTATCAGTTGGTATATGAAGCGGGCGCAAATTAACGTGGCGCACCCCACGGCATAGTTCGGCTCGATGTTACAACTCACAGATCATTTGGCACCGGCGGCGCGGCGGCGCGGTCGCAAACTATCCTAATTGCCAGCCTCGGTTTTAGATATCGATGTGAAAATCCGTTTGGGGTGAGGATACAGTGCCAAGCGTAGCAAGCTACATATTTTAAAATGATTGTGTCATTATGTATTTTGAAGTTGTTGTAGTTTTAGTACTAAAGTAGCTGACCCAGCGAGTCTGCCTGGCTTTAATATGCAGCACTTATAAACTGAAAGATCTTTAGACCATTGGCTGAATACTGAAGTACTATGTATATATTTAACAATTTGTAAATGCTTCCGTAGGCCTAAACAAAATACACGCTTTGACTTGGACTAACCACCGAATACTGAGCGAGAGCTGAGAACTTGCGGCGACTCAAAAGTGGGATTTAAACATACGTGCAGCGTCTCATAAATATACTAAATTTGAGTCGCACCTGAGTATTCAGCGATTTAATAAATGATCGTCTTCATCCCCGCTCCGCCTATCACTGTACTAGTCTATGTAATCCTTATCGGGTCCACATTTTCAGCACGAGCGGCACCTACATCACTAATGAGCGTAACGCGGTCTATTATACCGGCGGCAGATAACACCCCCACCCCTCACTTTAAGCACTCGATAACTACTGTTGTTTAGTTTCATATCTGAACACAATTCATTTTGTTCCGTGGCGCGAGTATTTACGTATGGGTATCAGGGTTACTGTAAATGAACACGTTATTAATGGGAATCGCAGTTTTTGTCGAAGGTCAGTAACAGGTGAACATTAATATTATTATTATGTTTAACAAGTATGTTAAATTGTTTATCAGTCCGTATTCTCCCACTGCATATCATAGTAACTTCGGGCCAATGCTTTCAGTATAAATCCAGCTCATTCCGACTGGTAAGTATTACTTACATTATTAATTTATAAAAAAATTAAATCGAGACTCTATACAATTCCATCAAAGTAGTATTATAACCAACTAGAGTACACTGCCATTACCCAAATAAAATACCAAAAACTTACTTATTTACAAACAGCTGTCTCTTATCATCCCCAACTCAGCATAACACATTACGCTTGATTACATTTATATACAAGGTTTGGGACATTTACATTCCGCGCCTGTCTACACCGGGCAGGTGTCCTGAGCCCTGAGCTCAGGACAGGCAGTCTCGCCGTGTAATAGACTACGTGAGGAGTACGACGTCGCTCTACACATGGGTAGGTATATAAGACTACATACAGTTCTAGTTAAATTCGTAACGCACGCACATTTTAATTTGACAGACCCGTGGAGGTAGAGAATCGCTTGGGTTTGTGTTGGCTATATTGAGCTGGATGTGTACTGGGTTTAAACTTTGTAAGTTTATTCACAAACGTAATGGTGATAATCAATTTATTATAACACTCTTCATTTTACATTATTTCAATAAGTTTGAGTTAATGGAGTCTTATTTGTATCATGAAATTGAAAATACATAATTTATTTCAATATATAATTTCTTCTTAGGTACGTTTGATAGCATATACCAAGATAAATAATAGAAGCGAATGAAACAAAATTAAATATTTAGAGGATTTATTAAACATGCTCTAAGGAATATAAAATTTTACGCTTTGTTTGACTCCTATACTAAGCAATTTTCGTTACTTCAATTTTATTTCGATACAGAAAGGATAATCTTCATATTGAAAGTAACATTAGAAAAATCTAATTAGTTACCTAGGTACTAACTGCAAATTCGTAGCTCGGGGGATTTATTTGGAGAATAATAACGAGATTAGAACTTTTTCAAGATCCTTTTTACTATCCTATAATAAGTCACTAACTTTATTATTCGAAAATACTAAAAGTATAATAATATAACCAGGACTTGATCTCCTACTCCTACTTACACGTAGGTGGAACCTATATTGGATGTGTACCACAATCGAAGCTTCAGCCCTAACCCGCATCTCCTGTCCTATCCATATTTATTCGATCTTCGTTTTTAATAGAGTTTGTTTTATTTATGTCGCACCCCTGTGGTGGCGGTGAATCCATACAGATACGTGTCCTAGGAACCAAATCACATGTTAGAATAATGAATATAAATCCGGTTGGATTCGTGATATTGGACATAAGTTAACAATTATTTTGGCTCAATTCATTAACTTCTCGCTGTTTTAAAAATATGTAGTTACTACTAATTTAAATATTAAGGTGCCTCCATCTAGGAAGGTACGAGCCCAACGCGTCGTAGTGGAGTAAGTATTATTATTAAGATTAGTCTTTATAGGTGTTAACTCCTACAAATAAGAATCCCATCCTCTTACAAAGCCATTGACTACATGGTTGAGGATATTCTGCATGAGTTCACACATACCGTTGTCGGCGCCAGATTAGGTTACATTTCATAAAGGACATACACACCGGGATCTGTAGCGATCCCACATGGGATCGATGTCCTTATATTTCAGGTGAATATATAAATAGATATACAGGGGTTGATTGACATCTGTATGGTGCCTCTTATACTTTGTCAGTTATTCTTATTTTATAAATATTGTTAGAAACTACCCGCGTAGTTGCTTTAAAAAATATGACAACTATAAACTTGAATACAATTTAATTCTCACAATGACCATTACTTCAACAATTTAACAGACAGCGTTTAAATGAAGTTTGACAATAATTATAAGGAAACATTCTTATCACAATCAATACGTCAGTCGTGTCCGAAAGCCAAGCGCAGAGTGCCTCGCTTGTTGTTTTGCGCGCTGTTTTATACTTTTCCATTCGGCGTGCTATGTAGGTAGGAGAATTATCCAACAATATAATAATTATGAATATAAGATTCAGGAACAATAAAGTACTAAAGACAAGGTCTTATGGATCTTAGGAATTTATTTATAACTAGCGACCCGCCCCGGCTTCGCACGGATGCAATAAATAATCAGTGTTTCTCTACTATATTATGCATGTATTATACATATAAACCTTCCACTTGAATCACTCTATGTATTAAAAAAATCGCATCAAATCCGTTGCGTAGTTTTAAAGATCTAAGCATACATAGGGACATACAGACAGCGGGAGCGACTTTGTTTTATACTATGTAATGATGATGTTTTAATATTTAAAGACAAATTACTGATTTTCATCGAGCGGTACACAGGTAATGGTAAAATTTGAAGAGAGAAGATTATCAACCTTTTTTATTGTGTTGTGTGTTTCAAAAGTCGTAACTCAGAAAATATAATGGTTACAATCTATACCGGTAGTGTAGTATGTCTGTCTTCTCTAGGTACCTAAAGAACAGCTACTTTAATTATTATTTTTTCGGACTTTTAAAACACCAAGTCTGTACACGTTTCAATGGTTTCATTTGTTCAGGTTTGTTCTTCATATACATTTTACCTAAATTAATATTTCAACGGATGTTCAAAATGTTAATATTTCATAAAAATATTAATTTTACGCGTTCGTTATTTCCTTGAATATTTCAGTTCAGGCACATATACGGGGTTGGCTGTGTAAATACATAATTAAATATTTATAAACAGTGGAAAATTACTTTCCATTTGGTGCTTCGCATTTGAATAATAATAGGGATCGGGTGGGAATATATTACAACACCCGACGCCTTTAACGAACGATGTAGGAAATTTAAAAGTTTTACATGACCGATTTTTATGACTAAAGTTTTATTTATTGATCTAAGCTAAACAGCCCTATTTAAATTGTTTTGCCGATGTCAAGAAGAGAAAAGTTTCCCAATTTTGAACCATATTATTTTTAAAAATACCTAGGTGACAACTCCGGTTTTTTACATATATTATTTTTTTATTACCCTTTGATTGTGAAATTAGGGGGTGATTAAGGGTCGAAGGGATCACCTGAAAAACAATTGCACCCTTGATATTCCCTCCAATGTTTATCCCTATTTAACCTCCGACGGAAAAAGTGGGTGTTATATTATAAATATAGGTTAGTATAAACTACGAGTAGATACGTGGTGTATCCAATACATAATACCTTCAAGAAAAAATAAATCAAAAAATGTCAGCATATACGTATTGTCTTACTGCTTGCCTTTCATTGTACATACCGATGTACAATGTACAAAATGTACCGACATTTACAAAAAACGAGCCTTTTATATTGAATGAATATCACTGTATAGTGGTAAGTATGTTGTGAGGACTTTGTGATTTACGAAGTCAAACAAGATGTAATGCGCGATATACGAAAATAGTCACATAACAGGAAAACGATACGAGATTCAAATTTAAGTGGTTGGCGTGAGACTTACCCCGTATCTACAGACAAGTGATTGCCTACTTAGCTTTTGGTTTAGCAATATTGGTTTTGGACTGATCATTTCTTAAGACTAAGACGGACCCTGCAAGACTTGAGCTATGTCAGAACTAATTCTGCGAGATGCAAGACTCAAAGGAACAGCGCTGTTTTTATCTTGATCCAGTTATAATTATCGTAGCGGATGAAAGGAGACCAGTCATACAAATGTATATTTACAAAACAGTAGGGTCATATTGAAAATAAATCGGTTCGTAAATGCCAAAAATATTTAGTAACATACTTACAGTCAAACGTACTGTGTATCGTCATGAACCCTATTTCACACAACTTTAGACTTATTATCGCTCCAAGTAAACTCCATTATAGTAAAAATAAATGATTTGCTGCTGCAGCCAGCAGCTGGCAATATAACGAAGCATAAAGGAGGTCCCTGCAATAAGTTAAGCAATTAACGTCCTTACCTACCAAATGCTTTTCATTTCCTCCTGTGGCCCATGTTTATTTTTATTGTATACTTTTCAGCACACAATGTCAGCTTAATATTGCTGAGTGTTCTCTCGGACTAACGCGGGTCGTGGTTCGCGATGAGATATGAAATTGTTGATTCCTGGTGCTTTGGGTTTTAAATAGGATTACGTGCATCTAATTTACTGTATGAAGATATTGACACCATTCTAATAATTGTTTTAGCTACATATTACATGGAGTTAAGATATATTTAAAAAAATGCAAAAATCAAATTACACCCCTGTGTATTTACAAACATTTATTTATTTTTTATTTATTTATTAGAACGGTGAAATTAACCAATTACACTAATAATACAATAAAAAACAAAAGCAATTAAGTATACACAAATTGGAAATATAAAACGATCAGGCATCTATCTCGCAGAACTTCAAGCATGCTAAAAGAATCTTCTCCCATTCATCCGCAAACAAATCTAATCTTGCGTCTGAGCCCAGGAGGTCATTTAGCGCAGTGAGGGTGCGGGGTACAGGGGACATCGCTCGAGCAACGGTCCGGCAAGCAGGGACAGCAAAAAGCTTATGTTTCCTGACGCGACTGTAATTTATAGGAGTGAAGAGTCGAAGCAAGACACTGAGCAAATCAGGCGCATCGATCCCTCCAGAGATGATCTTGCACGAATTTGTGATTGAAATGATGTGAAACATGATAATATAGACAGTGGAGAGCGAAAGCGACATACCACTAGCAGATGGCCCGAAGACATCGGGAAGATGACCCAGACACGGTGGATTAGATTCAAACGAATGACATGAAAAAGGAGAGGTTATACTCAGCATTTGGTTGATACTGGCTGATAGTTATGAAAACTTACCTCAAAAACATTGGTTGTTTATCGTATAATAGGTAACCATCAAGTGAGTGGGTGTCCAGGGCCAGGGATCATCTCGGATTACACAGCGCACGGGCGAGGCGGTCGTGCGTGAACGCTCACAGCGCGCCCCGGGTGCCGCACTCAATTATTCAATTACATCCGTACAGTTTTCTGTCGTTAGGCAAATTAAATTCAACCGTTGAAATTACAGAAGGAAAATGATGTGACAATGAGAGCACAGTTTTTAAAATAATAATCCTATTGCTTACCGGTTTATTTTGCAGGGAGTTTACATTTTGAATTAAATTTATCGTCCTAAATTTTATTTTAACTTATAATAAATACATTCGAGCGCATTAATATTTAAATAACTTTATAAGTTATGTAAAGTAATATGAAAATAATAAAACGCGGGAAATACACTATTAAGAGATTTTAATTAAAAATGTCAACTCATTCACAATTCACAACATCTTTCAGCCAAGACGCGTTTATATTTTACAACGTTCCTGTAGCTAAACAAATTACCCGTCAAATAATAAAGCAATTTGCTCCAGCATCACTACTTTTCTTAGACTGCAATATTTTAATGTGTATTCTCGTAAAATCACCTTTGAAGGATGAGGTGCCGTTATGTTGTCTATGGTGTAATCAATACGAGATGCTACAATACTACATCAAAATGTTAATTTTAAACATATCTATAAATTTAACTTGACACCCAAGATACAGGCATTTGCCTAGTTTGGGTGGCACCATATCCTAGGATTAAGAATAATACTTGTGTTTGGCAATAAAGATTATTATTATTATTTTATATTGGTTGTAATGCGTCAAAGATCATCCAATACCATTAGTCCAATATTCCGCGTACATTTAAGAATTTGTATTTGAAAACAAAATAACGAGGTTGCCATGCAAATATTCCGCGAAGCATCCTTGAACTTAAAAGTTATTGATCTCCGGGGGCATATGATTTGGCGTTCGGCGGCATGATAAATGGCGGGCAGCCTTTGAAGGTGGCCATGCGGAAAGCTATACAGAGCCGTGCCAACTTTTGCCTTCTTATGATTTACGTACAATACAAATGCCTTTTTGGCGTTTGTAAAGGAGTGCCTCATTGCGTAAGTTTGGAATGTAAGTGGTATCGTTATTAACTGTTAACGCAATTAGCAATCTAGTTAGTTACTAATAATAACTTTCCTGCAAAATTTTGCTGTCATAAACTATGAGCAATGATTTAAGTTTGTTTTTAGTAACGTAGTGATTTGTAGCCATCGTTTCTCGTCGACTGAACAGAAGTAGACCTATATTCCCATTGGAATATTAACACACATTGAGTAATTCCTGCTAGAAGGCAGTACCTGGTACACTAATAATATAATGATTGTCAATTGCAAGGTAATCTTGTAAGCCTCGCGTGCTGCTTGGCGCCTTTCATTACCGGCAGTGTGTTCTGAATTAATTTAACGTAAACACTGACATTCCGCATTAATTTATTACATTACCTGCATCAAGCCTCCCGGGCTGTATAGAAGGTTCTTGGAAGGCGGGATATTTATATTGATCACGTTCTCGCGTTCGGTTACATCGCTTTTAGAGCACACCTCCGTTGAACACATAAGAGGTGTGAAGTAATATTTCCAGGTTGTAGACTGACAGGAGGCGAGTTTGGTAAAGAGAACGGATGCTAAGTTGAAGTAGAATAGAAAAATGAATAAATATCTTTAGATAGATTTACCATGAATACAGTAAGGTGAAACGAACGTCCTAAATCATATTTGAAATATCTTAAGGTAGCTCAAAATATTATTATTAATAATATATTATATAAAAGTATTTTTCAAGCCCTGTATCAAATTGTGTATTTGAGACCCCATTTAATTAAGCTATCACTGTTATTAGTGCGTCCAAGGCGCCCATAAGTTAATAAAGCCAAACGCAAATTCTGGCACGTAACTTATTACGGGCCGGTATTATCCGACGAGTTAATGAAATACGCAAAATACCGGACCCGGTTAATGATTTTCATGTCTTTTAATTTGTCCGGATTATCCGGATGCTCGACTCGCATCAGCCTTCCGGCTTTGAGATAATTTTGTTCGTAGCGAGCATTAATAGTTGTAGCCCCCTTTAAGTGGAATAATGTGCCGAGGCTGGCCTTCCCACAGGAGACACAGTTACAAGCCTTTTTTTTATCTTTATACGAATGGAAAGTGTTTAGCGGCTGTCAATATTCTAAATTAATGATTAATCATAATTCATCAATCATATTGTGTTTTTTAGTTTTGTAACTATATACCAAACAATGCCGTATACGAAAGGAAAGGAAAAATAAAATAGTATAAAGTTTATTTAAATTATACGTACCCAAAATAATACAATATCCCAAAACATCCTCGCAATAGTACAATTATTTGTAGGAGTATAAATTTTCTACTCGCCTTCCATTGCCGGCCCTCAAGGATTCCTTTTGTTGAGATTATTGAGTGGAAAGCGAAAAGGGAAAATCCAGAACCTTACATAGTCCGTTGTTGACCATCATAACTAGGCCTCCCACGATCCGCGGGAAATATTAACATTATTAAGAGGGGTGTGTATGACAATGAGTTCTCGGAGGTCTCGTGTAACTGGTTGCGTTTTTATGTAGGTAGGTAAATCTTCCCTGTAAGTCAAGTGCGGTCAGCGGTTACCTCCAAACAGGCCGATCGTTCCGCTCTTTGTGAGACTATGCTCGAGTGGGTATTCGGTGTGGATAATTGCCCAGTATTTGGTTTTGGGTAGACTATAGTATTGTTAGTTCGGTGAAGGAATGATAAATTTTGTATTAATATTGGAAACCAAACAACTATTATAAAGGAGCTCTAAACATTAACATACCTTTACAAATCGGGGTTCAGCGGATCCCGGTATGACCTGGAATAACAAGAGCATTGCGACTGTATTACCTGACGCAGAGGTGCACAGCAGTGCACCTATATTTGACCGTAGTGGGTATATTGGACCCGGTGGTAACTATTTATAAATAATTTAATAGTGTTCTTCATAGGTGTTCATAGGGGCTTCACATGTAGAGAAGATAGTTCAGTTTCTAATTTAAATCCGGTATTTTCTGTCCTCTGAAATCAGATTACATGATGAACGTAGACAACCAAAGATGTCCTATTCGAGCATCGACCATACACTGACTGATCTTAATTTTTTTTTTGTCCATGAGTTGCATGTTTCAATTCCGGATATTAAAGCGACTGATGTCGACCGGCCCGTGCCTACGTTTCCCCACGAGTTTCGGTCACCTGTAGGATTTATGCTTTCTTTATCCGCTTGTTTTTACCCGGACCGATCCCGTGTAATGAATTCAAGGGCCTAATGAATTGGAATAAAGGGACAAAAATTTAAAATCGTTCCGGTTCTGTTACTGAAGGAGATTTGAGATTACGATTACTGAAGGCTGTACGAAATACTTTTGATTATTCTAGGAATTAAGATTCTGTAATAATATGAAAATATATCCCGCGCATATTGAGAGGAGGCCCGTGTCCAGGAATGGGACATTATAATGGCTATACAGGTTTGTTTTTAATGTTAAATTTGATTGATGGCAAATTTACGTTTATTGTCCGAGTGACCTTCAATTTGTGGTATATCCAAATGTTATTATTTATTTATTTATTTATGATCAGGCATCGCAGGCCCATAGATACATACCTTATAAACTAACATACATATTATTAAAAACTAAACTAAACTGTAGGTGGTGACGGCGGCAATCTCCCCCGAAAGCGTCTGTACACCACACCCTTCGGCCAGTAGTCTTCCTGCATGAAAGTTGACAGCCTGTCTGAGGGGACTCTAACCACAAACGCCTTGAAACTGGCGTTGTGACTGGAGTCCAACGGCTGAACTCTCAATGAGACATTGCTCTTCACTCAGATGTACTCAGCAATGTCCCCCGCCTTGCTGGTGTAGTGGAGGCGGGACAGGTAGACTAGGGTGGTCGGCACTGCTGCACGCAACAGGATGTCGGACCCTGTTGCCGCCGTGCCGCAGTGATTTCTGTTAACCCGCTGCGTGCGTCTCTTCTTCTGCACCTTGATGAATCCCTCTTCATCTCGGTCTTCGAAGCGTGCACACGCAGGGGCCACGCTCGGCACCTTACTGATGACAGGCCGCTGCTGGGCAACAGGCTTGCTGGCGGCAACGGTGGCAAAATCACGGGGCTTCTGTGGCACCGTTGATTTTGCTGGCGGGGCTGCTGCTCGCAGCTTGTCAGATGCCCGCGGGGTACGGGCAGCGGGGACGGGGGCAGCAGCTGCGCGCGAAGTTTGACCGGCGCACGCTGACTCGGCAACGGGTGACGCGGGTGACGATGTTAAAACCGCTGACGCAAAACTCGCCGCGGACGTATCGAAATATGCACCGCGGCGCACATTTACGTTAGCAGTTGTCGATGACCTAATTACCGCTAGCGAACTGTGTAAACTATCAACTTCCTTACGCAATTCACCAACGGTATTTTCGGATGCATCAAACCTCCGCGTCATCTCAGCCAGGCTCTGCTTCAGATGCACGATATCCTTCAGCAGGCTGGTCACGTCGACGTGGTCGAATGTGACGGGAGGGAGCTTATTAAGGTCCCTCGCCACAAAAGTTGGCACGTCGTCCGGGTCGGTCACCTTGAGCAGCGTGATGATGTCCTGTAAGCTCTTCATTGTCCCGTCACGCCGGCGGGACACCATCTGGTCGCTCTTGTTGAGCACCCGAAACAGCAGCAGCTTGGCAGCAGCGATGTCATCTTCGCTGAAATTCGTGCTGCAGATCTGGACGGCGGACACTTCGTCCATCACGTCCAGCTTCTGCTGCAGGAACGCCAGCAGTTCATTTGCCACGAGTTCAGCACTCATGGCAACAAAGTCACGTGCGACGGCTCGCGCCGTGCTGTCCGATATAATAAGTTATATTGATGTCAGCAAACACGTCCACATCGGAAGGCAACTGTGGCCAGACTGATATATTATATCCGTGTTAATGCTGTTGTTTTCACATTGCCAGTAAACTATATTTGGGTGAAAAATATAACCGTATTACTCATAAATTACGACCATGAGAATGATGCCACCAGCCTTATAGTACGTGGATCAGGCTGAATTAGGAGGCGGTTTAGTGAGAGCTAAAAAGTCAAAATACGAACTATGTCATACAACCTAACGCTGGTTGTGTCATGGGATATTTTTCATTTATATATAGGCTCAACTCAACAGAAATAACGAATACTTCGCCATTCCCCATAAATCCCATAGTTATTCGGGAAGTGAGTCGTGATGGCGTAAGACGGCGTGCATCGCTTGCGTTTTATGCTTATCGTCCAATTTTGCAGTTTATAGCTCGCGATGTTCACTGTTCTTCTGATTGCTTGCAATATAAATTGATGTTAGGCCGTAATGTAACTGTTCCACTTTTATATATCACTCGACTGAGACCATTTAAAACCCTCGACAAAAAAGAGGGGTGTTATAAGTTTAACATGTGTATTTGCGTATCTGTGTATCTGTGTGACTGTCTGTGGCATCGTAGCGCCCAAGCGGATGAACTGATTTTAATTCAGTTTTTTTAGTTAGATAGGTATTCTGATCGAGAGTATTTTTAGCTATGTTTCATGAAAATCGGTTCAGCCGTTCGAATATTACGCAATAATAATTATAAAGGGCGCTACTCCGCCATTACGTAACCAAAACAGAAAAAAAACAAATTTGAAAGAATTTCAACGTTTTTGAAATTTCATCCCCAGGCCTGCTCCCGTCCAGCTGAGCCAGAGTTATTGCATTAAATTGTAGCAAAATTGATAATCTTTTGCTAGGAATTAAACCTCGGTGGAATCAATATTTAGATTTGTTGTCTATTCTAATGTCAATCATTATATTGTCAAAACGAGATAATGTCCAATATTTACACAGATTTTTTGTTGATTATTGTACATTGTATTGGTTATCTTAGATTATAAATGAGGGAGCCAAAACTAATAATGTAATTGGTGCTTTCATGATCTGGTATCGTATAACTAGACGTACCCGCAGAATCTTCGAGAGGGGCTAAGGATACCGAGCTAGGGGAGCTACGCAAATCACGCCAACTTAATTTTCTTTTCCTACGGACATTTCGTCTGATTATTTGGAAGAACTCAAACTCAAACTCAAAATTGTGTTTATTCATGTAAGCCAACAAAGCATTTATGAATAGTCCGAATCTACCACCGGTTTGGAATGCTGCTTCCACTGAGAAGATCCGGTAAGAAACTCAATGGTTACTCTTTTCAATGAATACAAGATGGTATACATTCTAGGGAACAGCAACAGAATATGAGCAGGCAACACCATTGCCACTAAATAAGTAATTGTAAATAATAATCAAATCTCACTCAGATTTAGGTATTTAAATAATTTTATTTGAGAGAGCTAGTTTAGTGGGGTGTGCATACCTACTCATACTTACATCAAATCAAACGTTTACAAACCAAAATAATAATGAGTAATACAGAGGTGGATAAGAAGATAATTGCTTTGGTGATGCCTTCCATGCTAAATAAATGAATAGGATTTAATGACAATGTTGTTAAGAGGAAAGTGAGAGGACCAATCCCCGCAAGCAGCGCCCGCGCACGGGCATGACTTGAAAAGCGGCATCACTCTCCACAACCATAATAGAGGGAAGAGGGTGACCCGCTCCACAAAGCCACCGCAAACAAGGACATTAAAGTGAGCATGACCAATGAAATAAGTAAAATTATAATTATACATTCGATAAAAGGGTCGTCGAAACTGTGTTTTTTTTAATTTTCAGTTTAGAGTCATGTTCCATTAATTTTACACGCCGATCTCTGTCAGCATCACAAACTTTCTCCCTTCTATATTAAGTCACTTTTGAGGGAAACACGTATGTATTTTTTATCACATTGCTATGTCATTAGAGATAAATTATGAAGAAGTATCTTTCCTTGTTATCATAGTTGGATACTATTATTATTATCTTGATGACTTCTCAATGTTGTCACATCTATGTTCTGAAAATCAGATATTTTATTGGAAATTATGAAATGTAATTACTATTATCCAGTATGCTACAAATGTAACTACTATGTATTTTTTTCGTGTTGGGTTTCCATGTGAAGGCTTTACAATTCAACGAGATTCATTATCTCCGTAATCTAGGTCACGCAATGTCATCAGGCCACATTATCATCTAATCTTCATCCACGTCAAACATCAGCCTCCAGTACAAAAAGACCCGCACAAAGCCAATCTTAATCCCTTTCAAGAATTGTTGTTCAAATATCAGAGAATGGGCCCTTTCAATTACAATCAGCCGCTTAATTAGAAGGGCGCTGGGACCCACCGACAGTTTATTAAGGTCTGCCCGGGATCGAATCAATGGCCCACTATTTAGGGCCCTATGTTCGGTTTTGTCGCCTCCGGAATAATCTATATGAGCCTACGATTGTTGTGACATGATTTTATTTACTTTCTGTGTGTGTGTTGGTGCGGGGTGCGCGTGTGTGGGTGTCGGTTTTGTTTTGTAGATAACATCCTGAAGGGCGGTATTTGTTAGGAGAATGTATAGCTGTGCGCAAATGGGGTCCTAATCAATATTTAGTTGTGTATGTATTGAGGTCTCCACGAATATTGATTATATTATTGCGTGGTAAAACTATATTTGAATGTTAAGAACTGTCTGTTTTATAAGGAACTATTGCTATTCACAGCCTCATACCTACTCGAAGCAAATAAAAATAATTTTGCATACGTTTCTCCTAGATACGATATTTCTAATGTGTAGTGTAGTTGTTCTATGACGTTACGTCAAGGTAGTCCATGAAGTATTTTGTAAGTGTGTTGTAAGTCAAATATGTGCTTGTAAAATTAATTTATCGCCTATTTTAATAATTTAATCCAACCATACCTCGATCTCGATATCAAAATTATAAAAGCAACTCTACTATGAGTTCTGCGCTCGCTAGTCACTAGCGCCTACGTAAAATATTTGTACGGCAAATAGAGCAGCGCCTGCGATCACCTGGAACACTACCAACGTGTATACAAATATGGTACACAGTCGCTAGCGGCTAGCGACTGTAGCGAGCGTGTGAGCTCATGGTAGAGGCACAGAACGCCGCAGGCTCCACGAGCGGCACTACACAGCATTCCACTTATCCTTCTACTCATATAAATGGCTGCTGACATTTTATCTAATCCTATTTCACGCCACGAAGCGTCCATTTCATACTGTGGAAAACTATATATTATGAGTAACTACTCTTATACTTATCTGTGCTTGTTGCTGATCGGGTAGGTATGTACACCGATTACAATTGCCTAAAGTAACTGTATTGCCGGGGTCGTCTCATGGTCATATTGTATGTGTTATCCTAGGTTTGCATTGGCCGACATATTTTACTGAAACATGTACCAATTTATGACAACAAATAGGTATCGGCATTAATGTTCATATTTTATTTTGCCTTGTCTCCAAGTTGCTAACCTTGATAGGCTGATCGAAAAACTTTCTACGTGCTATAGGTAAAGATTTCAATTCAAACATATATAATAATGAAGAGTGATAAAACATTTTTTTAGGAAGCTATGCTAGCCGATTGGTTAATACGCATCTTGCGGACAAGGCCCTGGGTTTCAAACCCAGACTCGCACGTCTGAATGATTAAAAATGAGTTGTTAACTCTAAAGGAGAACATCGTGGAGAAACCTGCATGTATTAGGAAATCCAACCAGTTATCGAAAGACGTGTGAAATCCACCAAGCTGCACTGGGCCAGCGTGGTGAATGGCCTGAATTCCCTTCGTATCGAGGAGAGGCCCGTGCCCAGGAGTGGGACGTTAAGAAAAGCTAAATTATCCTTATATTTTTTTAAATCCTTATAAAAAATGCAAGGAGTGATAGCCGATTGGTTAAGCACGCGTCTGGCGGGCACCAGATCCTGAGTTCAAGCGCTGGGTAGGACCTCTGGGTTTTTCAAAATATATGTGCGAATCATAATTTCCATATAATTATCCCTTCCTTACGGTGAAGGAAAACATCGTGAGGAACCCTGCATGTCTTAGTTAGAAGAGTTAACCAATTTTCGAAAGACATGTGAAATCCGCCAACCCACACTGGGCCAGCGTGGTGGATTATGGCATGAATCCCCCTCGTATAGAGGGAAGGCCCGTGCCCAGGATTGGGAAGTCAAAAGAGCTTTTTTATGAATTCTACACTGACAAGGCACACTTCAGCGCATTAGCACTTGACCCATTTTCCCATTTACGTCACACTTACTTACGTCATACATCAAGTAAATATTCACAGGTAAACGATTCGAGGTATACTTACACACATATTGTTTTATGGGTACAAGTTTGGGACAAAAATACCTTATTTGTTGGGTTGTTTTTGATTCGGCTCAGAATTAGTTCCGATACCTATCGATTTTGTTTAATGAACCTTGTGGGCGATTCAAAAGCATTTTCTTACATAACTTTATTTATACCATTTATCTATACGTATGTATGTGTTCTGCGGAGCTAACGACATAATGTATGTTATTATTTGGACCTATCATGCGCCTAATTTTATTAATAATCTAAATATTAACGAGTTATAAAGTTATATTGACGAGAGAGGTTTATGAAACCTTTTGGTGCAATACCTATAATATAGATGAAGTACTCCTTTATTCGATCTGCTACACAGTTAAAATTTTACTAAGTAAATAAGTTTATAAATATATGTCGCCTCACTAACACTAACTGTATGGTCCCAAACAAAGCAGTACTTGTACTCTGAGTAGGTACCGCGCAACAGACTGGAGGCGATCCCGGTTGCTGCATACACCGTTCAAAAATGTATAATTATAATTTTAATAATACATATCCCTATTTTGCCAGTGTACCTACTTTGATACCAGCTTCAATAGTACCTACTCGATAGCTCGATATATACTTAATGATAAATATGGATTTTAAAACTATGTTAACATACTATGTAAACAGTGCGGATAACAAACAATCAAAATATTCCAATCAACATTGCCAGCGAATTTCTAAACTGTGTACAAAACAATTCATACACGAACACGTACAAACATTTAGTGCAATCAATATCGCCGAATGCGCCATTAGAATATCGATGCTCAAATAAAATTGGATAAATATAAAACGAGTCCGTCAATAAACAACGCAAATTCGGCGACGCGATAAACCGAGGCCCAATATGCGAATCCCGGGAACGTTCCGGGATCGCGCGATAAAAGTCACGCAACGCCGTCAATAACCCGCGTTTTATTTGTAAGACGTTTGGTGTCTTAGTCCTGGAATGATCTTTTTATGTGCTATTTGCGTATCTAAATATATAATCTGTCTGAAAAAAGAAAAAATATCGTGCACGAAAGTTATCAGAACTATTATTATACATTTACATTTTACTTATTTAGATCAGCTCTTTACCAAAGACGTGAGAGATTTCAATGTCCCACTCAATCATAATTACTATTAACGACAACCACAGCTACAAGCAGTGGATTACGTAGCGTTGGAGAAATCCAGTACGGACCTAATCACCGTTCCTTGTAACTATTTTTACGGGTTTATAATTACCAATGAATGCCAACAACAAGTTGTTGAATGAGGACTTCGACCCTTGCAACGGGCAAATGCAGACAGAGATCGACAATTTACGCCCATTGAAAGCAAAAATAATCAATATATTATGGTGGATGCTACTTTGTCATTTTTCGGAAGTAGGACAGTAGTGTATTAATTTTTCTTTATTTTATGGTAAAAGAGACAAAGATCTGATTAGACGCAAACGCAATAAAAGTGCGTGATTACGTAGCTTTACTTTACTTTACTATACGCAGTCGTTACCGTAGCGTCCGGACGCGGCCGGCATCAATCATGCGTAATTTGATGTAGGAAGCTGCACTAATGCGTCTTGCTGCGGTTTGTAACTCACTTAATTATTATTATGGTGGAACTATAAATAGCGGGTGTACTGATATTGGCATTAGTAGCTTTAGTAGCGGTTAGTAGCTAAGAATCTTTTTGTAAATAAAAACTTACTTGAATATTAAAATGTTATGTAGGAAATGTTGGAATAAGATTGTTAGTAGGATAAAAATAATAATGTTTTTCCTTTTTTAACACAGAATGTTCTAATATATACAAGATTTCTGTATTATTAGGCTTCTAGATTATTCAAACTTGTTAAATACTGACATGAAATATTTTAGTAAGCATGTAAGGAAAATATGTATCAAACTCTATTAAGCTAATGCCCGCTTTCGAATCAGATGCGCGATAAGTGGTGTGGAATGTGGTACATCGCTGCCAGCGGCCGGACGCGGCCGGGGCATCAATCATGCGTAATTTGATGCACCGAGAACGCCATAGAGGCACTGCGTAGGATAGTGTAGCTGTATCTCAAGGCAAAATGTCCTTTGCGTTGTTATGCTAACAGTGATTAATATGTATTTTAAACTGTACATACAATAATAGTAGGTAGATATCACAGGTTTATTTTTAAAATCCATAAATTGATTTAATTATGTGTGTAGGGTATGATACAATAATTATGTCACAAAAATGTTTGCAGGGAGTGACAGTGCTACCACACCGTTTGAACGATAGTCGATCAATGGTTGAATGAGTCGACGATAATAGGCAGTTTCCTCATAGAGCAACGTTCGATTGATCATCGATTGGTGTGATAAAACATTTACTCGCCATTATCAGCTCAAAAGAAAAATGCCCGTTATTAATATTTTTAGGGTTCCGGACCTTAAAAGGAAAAACGGAACCCTTATAGGATCACTTTGTTGTCCGTCTGTCTGTCTGTCTGTCTGTCGGTCTGTCAAGATTTTTTTTCTCAGAAACGGATAGAGATATCAAGTTGAAATTAATATCGAATATGAAAGGCTATGGTCTCTTGCAGGTTTAAAAAAATTAGGCTTCTAAGACAACGCAATCAAAAGATACGGGCATTAATGTCGCATATTTTTGTACTTTTTGCAAGTTCACTAGTCAAAACAAAGGAATCAACGCACAGCCGAAACCGCTGGTGTCAGAATCATGAATTTTGGAAAATTCCACCCCTAAGTACATAAAATAGGGGGTGAAAGTTTTTATGGGGTAAAAAAATTAAATGAACCTAGAGACATGAAAATAAGTATTGAGGCTACTACTAATTACAAATAAAAAAGATTCATTTCAGCGTTTTGTAAAATTCCACCCCTAAGTGTGTAAAATAGGGGTTTGTATCAGGGTTGCAAAAAAATCAGTGAAATTGAAATAATAAATGGTTTTATTCGTTTTAATCAATGATTTGATGTTTAATTCATGTTTTTTTTTCACATGCTTTCTAATCTAAAGATTACTATGATGTATTCATGTTTAAAACACTGATTTAAATTGTTTTTTTTAGATTTTCGAGTGTCAAAAACCTTTAATGTTTAAAAGTGATTTTGTTATTTTTCCAAGCTATACAGCTTTATTTATGTTTTTGACCTGTATTCTTTATTTCCTTATATCAACATGTATGTAACCTCTGCACCTTCCATTCCCACTGGTCGAAGAAAGAATACAATATTTGGAAGCACTACATTGAAGTTCCGGATGTGAGGCTGCTAAAATCTAGTAGAGTTAAATCCTTACTAATATTATAAATGCGAAAGTAATTCTGTCTGTCTGTATATCGGTCTTTCACGCCAAAACTACTGAACTGATTTAAATGAAATTTGGTAAACAGATAGACCAGAGCCTGAGAAAGAACATAGGCTACTTTTGAATGTGAAAAAGGCTGTAAGGGGTTTAAAGGGGGGGATGAAAAGTTGTATGGAAATATCGTCATTTTTAGAGCTAGAAGCTTTAAATTTAGGGTGTTGATTGTACGCCATTAATAAATATTATGACATTTAAAGTGACAACCATGAGGGTAAAAGTTTTACCCTCAAGGGTGTAAAATAACAAAAGTGAATAGGGGATGAAAGTCTGCATAGAAATATAGCTCTTACAAACCTACCTACTACCTACCTACTTAAACACTGCAAATAGCTCATTAAAGTATTTATACGTATGTGTCTTATTTATGAAATAATTAAAATTGCTATCCAAAGACACCATTCCACGCGGACGAATTCGCGCGTACAGCTAGTGCAAAATATGTAACAAGGAGGTCATAAGCTAGTAAGCAAGAATGAAGTCACATGATCAAATTGCATAAGTATTGAAAATAATACCATACGGCCACCACAATATCAGACAACTCACGTGATTAAATACGGTTAAAATCGTCCCAACTTTTATCCATAAAATATGGCGTCATGACAGTTTTTCCTTAGAACATCATGTCAAAACGTTTATTTATTTGGTTGATAAATTAATTTATCTGACGATTCTGATGCAGGCCCTTGATAATATAAAATATTTAAAATAATAAAATGTTTATTTTCTACATGTACTTACTAATAAAACAGCGTCATGTACATGTTTTATTTGACTATCAAGTACTGATTAAATCATGTTTAAAACGTTGTTTAAAAGATTGATTTAAATCAGGAGGAAAAAATCAATGATTTTTTTCCAAAATGATTTAAACATGTTTTCAACAAGGTGATTAAAACAAATTGATTTTTCTGTAACAACCCTGGTTTGTATTCAGTTTGATTGCAGTTTGTATTCGGTTCCCGAATTTGTTTAAGCATTTTTGGGAACTATATAATATTATTAAAATATCTTGCCGGCATCGATATTGGAATCCAGGAATGGAAAAACTATCTAAAATCATAATAAAATATTGTACGGAACCCTCAGGGCGCGAGTTCTACTCGCACTTGACCGGTTTTTTTAAAGCAGTTATCGAAACGTGTTCAACAAAATAATGAATAAGGAGAGAAGTATAGCATTATTGTAAGGAGAAAAGGAGACGGGAGGGATACCAATCAATTCCGTCACACCGGGATTATGAACCGTGACAATTTAACGAGAACTGTGTATTCGAACGGGATTTTTGTAAGTATTGTTTTTTTCGCTTAATTGCAGATGTACCTTAAGGTATTGCTACCCGATTTATTTCTTAGGGAATGCTTCGCACAGTTTGATGATTCAGGTATGATGATTCAGGTAAATCATTTAATTGTTAATTTTTTATCCTCTAGTAATTAATTTTAAAAAATACATATTTATATTCTTGCTATTTTATTTTACACAATAAAACCATGTAAAATAAAATCAGCTTCATACATATATTAGATGATTAAAGTGCATTTTCAGATTTAAACAATTGGTTTTAAGACATTTACCTGCAGGATCCTATGGATAATGAAGTAGGGTAATCCCATGAGCAATACAAAACAAAGCCCATTAGAAACCTCAAACTTACAACCCCAAAGAGTTATCGCTCATTAAAACAAGAAGTTAATAATCAGATGATAATTTATACTGAACAGTCAGGCATGCATTTTAATTATAACAGTAGCTTAACTCTCAAGTTGGGCCATTCTGTTCCCGGGGTATCCGGGATCCCGGGCTCGGAGTTGTGATGAATAGTGCTTCCCAACACTAAATCACACCTTTATGAAGGCGTGAATTAAGGTGTCTCACAAACGATTGCGCCTATTCAGGGAAGGTACTTCACGTTTGTTGAATTAGAAAATGATGATTGAAAATGAAATAATTTGAGATTTAAGAGTGTTTTATTTAATGAAAACTTATGTGAAATAAAAAATAAAATGTTTTAAATTGTAGCTTACTAATGAATTTACAAACTTTGTAAAACAAAATCAAGAGCTTGGTTTTAAACTTTACGTAAATTTGCGACATATGTATTGAAATATTTTGTCCCACCAACCCACAGCCTCCCGCTCTATCATACAACAATGCTGAGTACGCTCATTGTATCTGTGGGCGCTATCCGGTGCATGTGCACCGAACATCGCTTTAGACAAAATTATGCGAGCGTGGAGCTGGGCCAGCTTGTAATGTTTGTGTATTGAAGCAGGTGAATATTAATTGATGATTAACTCCGGTACTTAGCAACTTATCTGCGTACAAAAAACAGGACAAAAGTCCTTGGCCCTTCATTCATCTTCTTTATTTATTTTTAATCATTTTCGTTTTTTTTTTACAAATAGAAGTTTATGATTACGTTTGTGGAAGTACTTTTTTATATATAATTTATTGTTATTTAACTGAGTTTATTTTAGTTTATGAGTAGAATACTGTATCTTTTAGTTATCTGTGAAAATAAATGACGTATTTATAATATACTCGTAATTAAAATATACAATGACCGATACTTGTCACTAGGACGTCAATATTATTAGATCTTCAATATAGCTTCAACATCTAAGAACATTAATACAATGCTTTTACAATACTTTTTAACGAGGACTAAAGCATGCCCTCTAAAGGAGGGTTTATTTTTTGTTTATTTAAGTAGATATGTAATAAATTCTAATTCCTTCCTCGTCTCGCACCACGAACAGCCAACAGTGACAATGCTACGCGTCCATTGTGTAGCCGCGATGTGTTATCCGGTGCATGTGAACCGAACGTTACCCGTCGCGGAGTTTTGTAATTCCAATATTGTTTGTATAAGGTGTCGCGTGAATACAAATTGCTTATTAACATGGTTAGAAACGCTTCGTATGTCGGATATGTCTCTATTCCAGCGGGGGGTATGTGTGAACTGTTTGCAAGGTACTATTAAGTTATAAAATTGCAAGCTACTGCAGAATATTTTCCTGTACATGTTGGTACGTTGTCTTTGAGTTAAGGTGTTGTATTTTGTAAGAGATAGCTTGGAAAAGAATAACGACTACAGTTACTGCATTATGACACTTGATTAAGACGAATTAAGATTCTTTTCTTGAGACAGTCTATATTTTGTATTATTTTTAACATACATTTACTTCTAATCAGGTGAAATTACATTAATTAATATATTTCTGCATGTAACATGGCTTAGCTAGGAATTTGATCACGTAGGTAATATAATTAATAATTAAGGCCCGAATAATATTAAATTTGATGTTCAATCTGAAATTCGAAAACGCCCCGAGGCGATGTTCCATACAACTGGCAAGGGAGGGTTCAGATAGACGAACCAGCTGAAGGACATATTTTACAAGAGCGTATGTAGGTAGGTACCTTTATTGGCGTAATTTATTTGAATGGGTTAAATACTACGTCTTGCGTTGATTATAGTTGATGAACAGAGAGGAAATAGAAAATAAAATAACAAAAGATTGCGCATTACTCGTATATTTAAGCTGGGAATAATTCCAGCAATATTTCAAAAGCTTTCCTTAGTGGGAGCTACTGTAAATATTTTTCTCCAATCTATTTTATATTTTCCATCCAAACACCTCATGTAGTCTGAACCTGCTTGAAAGTTTCTATCTGTATCGAAAAAATGATTTATATGAAACGCGGTCATTACACATTGTGTTCTGTAATGACGGCATTCCTCCACCTTAAACTTTCTGGAACTTTACGTAAAATCTAATATAAATCTTTGCCATTGCATTCGACCTCAATAAGCCTCGAACTATCGAAAGCATGTACAGTGCAGTGGAGTTCAGTTCACGTAAGTACAGATGAAACGGGCTCGGCGACCGCGGGCCTGGCCTGTGGTGTCTCGCTTGGCATCACACTCGCAGCGGGATGGGGATTCTGTGTGATTATACAGAGATTAATCGTAGGAGTGTGTGAGATAGATATAGGGATAAAATGCAAAAAAGAGACATCAACTAAAACAACATTATTTTAAAATCTTTTAGTTTTTAAAATTATCTTGGTAAGTACTTAGTTTTGTCTATAATAATTTGTTTGTGACATTAACTTGTAACAGTACTGCGTGCTAGGAGTGTCAAACATGTGTCGGAGTAGACGTTTTAGTAGGTATATGTGTCCATTTTAACAAAGCATAAACTACGCTTATCTACGAGGTTAATATACAACTCTAGACTTAGAACGTATGAAAATAAACCACTTCCTCTCAGTTACCGCAGCTCAGAAATAACATAGCATGAACTTCATACAAATCCCCGTATAACCACCGCAATAGACAGACTCCATCTCACTGCGACTGCCTGCGTAGCGTCGAATTTGTGTCCATTAATGTTCTCCTGGTCGGGATACGATTAGAAGTGATATTGAGGAGTGCACGTGACACTACGGACGAGTCCTGAAGATTTGCGCACGTACAGGACATTTGGAATTTCACGCCTGTACTTCGAAATTGGAGTGAGGTTATGTGAACTATTGGTTTTATGGAAATATCCAAATTGAGAATGGACAACGAGATTTAGAAAAACTTTTTTTAAAAGTACCTCAATAAATAACGGAACTGAATGTATCCTATAAAGTTTGCTAAATAAATTAACAGTAAGTATATAAACCAAACAGAAACTCTACTGATAAACTATTCTAAAATGTGTGAATATACAATTCCCCTTTGCACATAATATTTCAAATAAAAAGTTTGTTGAATTGCGTACCTACATATAGTATTTTTTATCACAAGGAAGAACCTTATTACACTCCTCTTTTGATAGCTAGCGCTAAGCCGAAAAATTAAATTCAAAATCGCTGCTTGAACATCTAAAGGGCTCTAAACTTTGTATAACGGAGCTTCGAGATATTTCGAGAGTCGCCGAGTTGTTTATCCAGATAAAAGATGGCCTGTCGCGCAGCGCGAGAGTACGTAATAACGATAAATATTGTATAATTCAAAGCGTAAAGAGAAAGGTCGTGCTCCGGTCCTTTTAAACGTCATTCTGTATAGAAAGTTGAAGTTAAGAATTGTGAAGAAAAGATAGTAAAAAGTTATTCAATTAAATTATGGAAAAATCTGAATTTAAGACAGCTTAACGGTCTACTATTTGCCTTTGATGCAGAGATGAGAAAGCTATCTTAATCCTAGTTTGCACCTTTGAAAATTATCAATAGCAGCGCATACATTCCTTGGCAGTCTGAATATCCTACTCCGAACCGTACCTACCTACAACAGAGCCGTTGTATTATGTCGTAAATTAATTTCAAGTTCATCCCGCCCCGACTGAGGCGCGCAGTAATGAGGTGCACTACTATTTACGCATATTTCTATACAACACTCAGCTGGTATAAAAGCGTGAAGAAAATGGTTTCCAGCAATTTTTTAAATGACTTCCAAAAATGAAGAGGTTAATATGTTCGTCTGTGTTTTTTTTTGTGTATTTTCATGGGTATTTTCGCCAAACATGAAACGATAAAAAAAAATAGTTCGAAATTATCATCAAGTCAGGATCTAATGATGGAATCTCAAGGAAATCAAGGAAAATCTAATTAACAATGTACTCGTAATAAAATCTTATAAGTCAGTTTTGACCTACTTCCCGTTTTTCGATTGAGGTGAAATTTTGCATACATAATATGTAAAGTTAGTAACAATAAAAAATATGGTACTATTGAACTGATCTGATGATGGAGTCAGGAGGTGGATAGTGGAACTCCTCAACGGCGAAAAGCAAAGACACAAAATTTTGAAAATGAATTTAACCATAATAGCTTGTTCTAAATTCCATTATGGCATGGCTGGTGCACCCAGGTTTGACTTTCGGCGAGGGAACTCCTTAACAGAGAATAGGAATTTTTTTTTTGTACGTGGCAGATCATACAAGATTGTCTTTAAAAACTTTTTTAAATTTAAAGTTGTTATGCACTAAAAAGGGAAAAATAATTATTTTTAATAAAAAAAATTAAGTAACTGACTTCAAAACCACAAATAGGCGGTGCCAGCCAAGTCTTATAGGTAGTAGATAGATACTACCTACAAGTATCTACCGACTTCAAATAGATGAGCGGGTAGCGCTTATAATAACTACCTATAGGAATTAATTTTTAACTTTTGAGTGCGTATTTGTGGTATTGAATTTGAATCGGTTAAATTTTTTTCATTAAAAAATAATTTATTTCTGAATCTTTTAATCTTGGTTTACAACGGGCCATAGTTAATTAACAAACAAACAAGATAAGCATGTGTTCATATTTCTAATATTAATTTTGTTGATCTCGGCTTCCGAGCCTTATCATTAGAAGTTTTAATTTTATTTGATTGAGTTTCTAAATAAACCATCAGAACTCAATTTAACGACAACAAAGTGAAATAAAACTGAGAACCTGTTTTCTGTAGCAGATATTTAGTAAGCGTTACAATAGATAGTAAGGCATGTTTAGCTGAAAGTCGAGATCAACAAAATTAATATTAGAAATATGAACACATGCTTATCTGGTTTGTTTTTGAACTATTAACGAAATGAAGTAACTAACTAGTTACAGTATTGTTTTTTACACAATATACCAGGTATCGTAATCCTTGGTCGTTTACATTTTGTTGGAAAATCTTCTTGGTTTATTACATAATATATTATGTTTTATTTATATAACTGAACATCTGAGTATGTCCCTGGGTGACCAAAAGGTCAGAGTAAGAAACTACAAAATTAACCCATTTTTTAAAAACTCCCCTTCCTTGATTTTAATAACTATTCCCATTATAATAAGCTGTTCTTTTGCATCTAAAATACCACACACAATAATATTAAACAGCCGTTATCATGAGAACACCATACAATAATTAGTACCTACAAGCTAATGACTTGCAAAACGGAATCAAAAGAGAGTAAAGGGGCCGAAATCGCATTTAAATCTAAATTGAGGCCAACAAAAATGGTTTTAATTCCAATTATTACCCATTCCGTATCTGTCTTACACGGGACTGCCAGCAAAAAAGGGACGAGGGGACAAAAAGAGCCAGCGATAATGGTCCCACGCACTAGCGCCAGCCTCGGGCCATTTTAGGGTTTAGTACAATGGGAACGCTTGAACGGTAATCGCCGTTTTATAAGAAGCACTACAGAGTGGTTACGTCACCGCGACCTTTCCGCTGTACAACTTGATAGCTTTTGTGTTGGTCTCATTAGAGCCACTTTGGATCCGCTTTCAACGGGTGAGCCCCCTTCCGATAATGCAGTTACAATAGATACAGCTTGCGACCGGCCGCCCGGCCGGGACGAAGTCACTTATCAACCTTTTTATATTTCCTTTCGCCATTTCTATTATTGAGCTCTTGAATTGAGTCCAAGAATTGAATCGGAAAGTAGCAAGACGTAGTGGGAATGTGTCACATATAATTGTTTTCAGAAATTCCTATTTATCTACACCGTTCTGTTCCGCCGATAAGGTGCCAGATTGTGATGAAAAATATGCAAATAAAATTGCGACACTCATCATCATCACTCACGGCGTCAACAAAAGAAAGACTTCAAGACTTGAAAAGCGAAAATTTGATATCCAATCAAACACACATTTATCTCCAGCATTGGCGGGCAGACTGAGAAATTTGATAAGCGCCACTCGCAAAAGCCCGTCTTACTTAATGCAAGATAAAACGTAGACATCCTCCGGCTGCCGTGAGGCTGTTCTAGAAAATTTCTTCGAGAAGCGGAATATTCGAGCAGGAGAGGGGAGCACTCTACAGGACGCTAATGGCATCGTTTTAAAAGGAAACGAAAATAATAAATTATTGACATCATGTTTTCTATCGCGCCTTGGAAATTATTTATTTTATCTCTCGAGTGTTAATGCTCGTCCGCGCTCGTTGGAAATAATGCTCTTTGCACCGGTCAATGAAATGGAAACAAATGTTAAATGTATGAAATGCTGATGGAATTTCCAATAGCAGTGAAATTTATTCCGCATTTTTGTGTAGGTGCCTATATTGTATCGTGCCGGATTAATGCTTGGCGCGTGGCGTTTTTGTTTTCTTATAAACGTCATAAAATAACATTGTTTTTGTCACTGGAAGTTAAATATCGCTACAATTACAGTTGTATAGCACTTGTAGAAGGTCTTGGTATTCAAATGAAGTAATTTAAGATTATTTCAATTTAGGCTTACCAAATAAAAAGCATGAGAAATTCAACCGATGAATCCAACTCGAATCTGAAACAGAAACAAACGATTAAACATACAGACTCAAAACCAGTTTAGTTAAACTAATTGTACAATTCAAACAATGCGGTAGCCGCGTGGCCCTAACGATCACTGCAGGTGGAGCTCGGAACTAACAGGACAGATACAAGTAACAGTGTATACATACAATACGGGCGCACAAAGGAGGCATCGTATGAGTTAACAAGGGGGAGAAGTACCGGCCCCATTACAACGCCTTGAGGCACTCCACCCGTTAATGAACGCTAGGACACCGCTAAAGTGAAGTGTTCTTGTTGCTATAATGGTTTTATTCACACGTTTGATGTGGCTTTTAATTACTTTAAAATAATAAAACGTATTGTGGACGCATTTGTCGTTTACTTTCGAGTGTGTGTTGGCTTGGAAGCATGTTTGATGCCAACTTGTCGAGTTAGTTACCAGCAGAAATTTGCATATCCCTGAAATGTTGATATAATAAAATATAGAAGCAATAACAGACTCGGAGACTCGTCCTAAAATAATTCTAGAAAACGTATGTGGACTAAAAAGAATTAAATTTATCTGAGATAGGTTCCAATGCCACTTATGTTTGTAATTTTCCATACTATCCGATCTGAGTTGCCGCAATTTTGGAAGAAATAATAAAATAAGTGTTATTGCAGTTACAGAACTTTATAAATTCATGTTGACAAATGAAAATAAAGCACCAAGTGCGGCGCGCGCGGCGCGGCGGCGGTGCCAAGTGGCGATTGGTGCAAAGACCGACCGGCGACTAGCAATAATCTGGCTTTGGCACGCGTCCACCCGCCCCCGGCTCTCCCATGCTGGATATACTTAGCTGCGATTTGAGAGATGCACCTATGTACAGTGTTTTTTTACAAAATCAATGTGATTTCACTTGGATTTTTCACATACTATCTCACGGAGACCATATAAACTGAGTATGATTCAATAATGGAATTTAAAAGAATGATTAAAAGTTAAGATGCGATGTTAATAAGATATGGTCACTTTAGTTATATCACTGAAGCAATTCGTACAAATTACAATTAGAAACATTCCAGATTCAATGACTAACATATATTACTTATTATTATCTTTGTTTTAAATTTTGACGTTTACCTATAATAATGAAAAAAAAAATTTAAGCGTTTTTGGCGTCCCACTCCTGGGCACGGGCCTCCCTTCAACACGAGGGGGTTCAGGCCATAATCCTATAACAATGTATTAATTAATTTATCTAAGACCAGGAAGAAGAAAATAAATCTACATAGACTCACATAACCTATAGAAATTTAGTCGCGACTTACAACTTTTAAACTCTGGCATGAAATTAATGTGAAAACGAAGCCCTTCAAATATTATACTAGAACAAAATTATGCGTGTTTGCAACAAGTTTTCGACCAAAATAAATTTATCGTCAGATTAATGCCAAACTCACTCACGGATCGATTTAATCACGAGCCTCTTCAAACTAATGGGCGAGGCCCACTTAATGTACAAATAGGCCGGTCGGATTGTAATCTGGATAGAGATTAGGCGGGGTTGAGGAGGTCGCCTCTCGGACAAACCCGACGGCCATCAATGTTGCTGTGTTGTGCAATCATGGTATTGTTGCAGGCAAGGATAGCATTACGTTGTCAATATCGCCTGTCTCATGTATGACATATTCGTCTCTTCAGACAGTGCTGAAACTGATGCTATCTCCTCGTTAATTAGCGTGTCACTGAGAATATTAGATATACGTGAGGGGTTAATTACGGTTAGGCTTAATTAATAGACTTCATAATATTCGATAGACCTATAAATTTATCCTTAAATCATATTTTTGATAGCATAATTTATTTATATCGGCAATTTTCCTCTCGAAACTAATCTACACTCTCTAAGGAAATATTACTGTATGTTTCATGAGACGTTTGTTAATTAATAATAATATGCTATCGTTAAAAAATCACTATCAAAATAGTGTTCAACATAGTTAATAACGATCTATAATTTATCCTAATAGGATTAAAAATTAACCTTAAAACCTATATTTAAGATGTTCCTGATGTAGCGTAATATCTTTTTAGCATTATTGATTAATTTAAGATGCTTTTTAAAAAAAGAAGCAACAAAAATGCTAACTCTCTCAGAGTTTCCTAGCTGCCGCTTAAATTGATTACAGAGAGTTCCGTGAAGTTGCAGGCGCTCTTGAAGACCTGAAAGGTATAACGACTTGGATTGATGAGTTGGGGCCGACGCGCCGGGCCCGTCCATATGGGATTAGCACCGATATACCATAAATATATTAAGACACGAGGTGTCATTAGTAATCTCTAAATCTTCTCTCTAAATCTAATAATTTCTTTGAATCAGTGCTCCAGTTAAATATAAATTAAATTCTTAGGGTCGCAAAAATATTTGGTGGCAATAGACGAGTTTATTAGAGTACTTTACGTGGGGTAGGTGTATTGTTGGTGTACCCCTTGTCCTGAAGTTACATCTTATTATAGAAATTCCTGAAATTCTACGTCTGACGAATTCTGACAATTACCGCGAACTTCAAAGTAATATAAGCCGTTACGAATAATCGACGCCTCAGCCGGGCAAGGTCAGCAACTTTTAATTATCCTAGTACTAATTAATCTTAATGTAAGAACACTCTGGTTCTCTCAAACTCGTCCCGCTAAAACATTCATTTACTAATTAGTGGAGCGAAGGAGGATAGAAAAAGTCCGCTGGCTGGCGGAAACAAATTGTTTTACAGATGAAACTATGGTACTTTTACGCTTGCTGTGTCTGGACCGGCTAATGTCAGGGTTTTTTAAATTCCGCGACGTAGCAAAATAATATGCTCGGTTTTGCTGGAAAAAATATTTCAGAGTCCAGTGGGTTTTCTGTAAAAAATATGCTTAATTAATTTAAAATCTACTTACTTACTTATGTTATTGTGGAAGCTTAAACGTGAAATAAAGAAATACACACAAATTAGCTCATTAATCTCAGCTTCCTGTATCGTTGAAAACAAACAATCAGAAATACAAATTATCATGTGTAAAATTTAATTTAGGAATGTATTGTTGCTCCTTACCCTTGTAACGTTTCATAATGCATGGTGATGTCACACCATTGGCTGCTCGTTAACACGCCGCGGGATGGCGGCGCGCGGCGCTCTGCATCGCACCAACGCGCCCCCTGGGGGCATGTTTGACAAATAGAGATCTCGTGCACCGAATTTGGCTTGAAAAAAATTGTCGCAGAACGAGCTCACGAAACCTATATCTACAACCAGATTACATTGAAATACCCCGCCCCCTGAAACTTGAATAACATCCGTAAGAAAAAGGGTATTATGTACGCCCGCTGACAGGTCACGGAATTCTGGTCGTGATACGTAGACTGCAATAAAGTAAATTGCGAGCATTTGCTATACGTATTTGGTGGAACGAGGATCTTTATGGCGCCGATAATGTTATGGGCAGGTAATGTTCTGTTTCGAATGTACCAATGGACGTTTCATTGTTTTACGATCGTCTTTGTGTTCGGGAAATTTCGTTTCCCAACGTAAAGTTGGCATAACGTTTTAGCAGTTTACGAGGATATTTAAGATTTCGCATTTGGAAAGTAATCCTAATTATTAGGTAACTCGACATTGTCCTGGAACATTTAACGGGTAGGTACTTACCGTTTATAGTCATGATTCTTGTAATCTGAAGTGTAAAAGTAAATACTTCCCATTATGGTTAGGAAGATAATTTATGTTTATATCAAATTCTTCCTAAATAATTATTCTAACTTGCAATTTTATACGATACGCTCTTGAAAACTTGTAACAAAAGTCAAATAGTGTCTGGAGTTGATAGCCAAGCGGGTACAGATGAGTTTGTTTTGGGATTGCTCGCGAGTGCTATTGGTACGGACTACGGAGGAGCGGGGCTCGAGTGGGCTCGTAATACTTTAGGCTACTCTCGACAAATCGATGTGTATTAGTTTCGATTTAGGTCTCGTTGAGCGGCCGTCGAGCTGTTGCGTTATTTACTTCTTGACCGGGCTTCTTTGGATTACTTTATTTTACCTTCTGAAGACAGATGCTACTTAAGCACATACTAATATTAAAATTTTAAGAAATACGACAGGTTTTCCTCCTGATATTTTCGGGCCAACCTCAATCAATCATTCCAAGACCAAGTCAATCATTCTACCTATAATAATAGAATGGTGTAATAGAATCAAAAAATGTTTTATTAATAATATAAACCATTACAATACCTACTTATGAATTGAATTCCAATCAAATAACATGAGGAGAGATAAAACAATTACGATCAATTGGAATTTCTTGCCAATGGAAAATAATGGACAGCAAATTTTATAGCTACTCTCTTCTTAATAAGATGTGGAGATCCCATGAAATAATGTATATTTATCTTCTCTTTCAGGTACTTGTGATGTAAGAGCAGGACAATGAGATCGCGATCGAAATGACTGTAACCATCAGGTCGGGGGTGCGAGGAGGATGAACAGGGGAGTATGAGGGGGGCAGCGAGCCGCCGCGGCGCCATGACGACCAACATGCTGCTGTCGCTGGTGCTGCACTGCTTCTGCGTGGCCACCACCGCGTCCATACCCAGTGGAGGTGAGTGGGAGTACAGGAGAGAGAGAGATTGGAAAGCCCTGTAGGGCTTGACAGCTATTGAAATATTTACCAATATTTGAAATATTTTATTGATAAATAGTATACTTACTTCAATAATCAGATAAATTTTTAAAAAGAGGTAATTAAAGCTGTTTATTTTCACTAAAGGAAACAAAAAGTATGTATGAATTAGCGGTCACTCACACGAAGAAGCCGACACCGTTCTGTCTGTACATTTTTGACGGATGATGGCCCTATTTTACATCTCGATATATTGAAATGTATATCGGTGCCGGGTTAACCGTCTGTAGTTGACCGTGAAGTTACATAAATAATTATAAGTAGAAGCAATTGAAATAATTATGTTCAAATTAATAATAAGGGTTCGCCATCTCTGAGCCAATGTCACTGGCAATACATTGACTAATTTCACCGAGATATACGCATAAATTTTAATATATCAAACAAAATATCGACTAAAACTGCAAGCCGTCGCATATTTTTTAAATACCTCAAGTAATTTCGTCGAGAGAATTTCAGTGAGCGTTAACTCGATTTTCTCAGACTACGAAAGTATTTTATCGCAGCATCATCTATAATTACCAGATAGCACTAATTTTCGTGTAACGACTCTAGTTAATTAATGGACCGAAACCTAATTTATATTTCTAGATAAGTGAACCGCAATGATTATTTTAAAGATGTAACTTAATCGTTTCAAGTCTTAAAAAGATTTTGTACTTAATAATGCTAAGCTTAATTAATGGGAATTAAAATGTTGCTTCAAATTAACGACGACTAACTGAGACATTTTGTTACGTTATCGTACACCACGACTCTACGATTCAAATAAATTGAAAATATGTGGGGATTTAAAACATGAACACTAGGTATCTCTATAAAAAATAAGTATCAATATGGAATCACATTGATACATATATTATTCCATATTGATACTCGTACATCTAAACTAGATATAATCTGGTTTATTCTTGACAAATCTTCCTTTGTTTCGTCGCGTTACGCTAAAATAGCTGAAAAGTTTAAAGATAAAGTATCCAGGGTTCACTGAGGATTTCACTAAAATATTCCTTCAACCCGCGACCATAACTTACCCCATTCGGGGAATAAAACATAGACCTCTTTTGGAATGGGAATCTCTCAAAAATACGTTACATTGCTTGTTCAAAAGGACATGCCAAAAAGTAATGGATGGGGGGGAGCAGCGATTTAATACGTAAGTGGGTAAACTAGCGTAAAGCAGGAGGAGTGAGGATTTGCGAATAGGCAGGTGATATACCCAATGCGTTGCTCAGGACGACGTGAGACTATTTAATTATGCAGGCAGACAAAATGCTGCTATTATAGTGCGTGTGAATTATTTAAGTAGTTAAAGTATGTTTTGTAGTAAATTCTGGAGTGATTCTGAAATGTTTATTCATAACTTGATAGGTGGTCTGTAGCGTCGGCAGTCAAAAGTTGAATCTTACATAAATTTATGGCTAACAAAATAAGTGATACAAACCCAATTGTATGGTATAATTGATACTTAAATGTTACCAAGCACGGGTTCACTACGGCACTTCGATACACGCTTCACCTCATTACATTTTAATATGAACGACGTCTTGTGCACTCCCACTATGAAAGAATCGCGACGCTACGATAGCGTCATGGCGACGGCGATGATGTGATGGTCATCGGTCAGTCATCAATACCAGTAAGTATTATAATCAAGAACTCAGTCCAGAATCATAAGTTTCAGCATCCACACATCCTCACCAATGTAAAATGTAATCAATGTAAGTTTGTTACAAGATAATAATTCTCGCGTGTAGACAAGGTCACACGTCATATGACCTTTGTGCGTCGCAACAATTTACATAAACTGTCACTTTATTAACACAATATAATGTTCGCAGTACCAGCCCTGTGCCGTCATTTACATAACACCGAACACGACTCAAAGAAATTAGTTGTTGTTCTTCATGAAGATATTACAACACCACTAGGTAGGTAAATATTGTATTTTCAAGTTTTACCTAGTAAAAAACTAAATATTACCTTGAGTGAGTTTTTTAGTGTTTTTAATTGTTGAGTTGTATTTAGGTTAATATTTCAATAAGTCTGTTATTATAATCCTTTATTGAATGCAAGCAATAGTCTACTCCAGTATATACGATAAACGCCAATCATTTTCTTTACTAATGTAATATTGTAACTTTTAAAATCCCTGCAATACGAGTATAAATAGGTACCCAAAATCGTTATTTATATTTCGAATACTTACTGATGTACCACATTAAATCGATACATATGAATCATACACATTGATTCCTCGCAATACCGTCAAAATATCAATCTGCGCGGATCAGTTCCGACAGTGATGCCTGTACATGAATGAATGGGTGTGAGATACTGTTCGATCAGCCGTTCGTTCTTCATTCGCCGCCAATCGAATGGAATGAGCCGTAAGGAACCTGTTCGCGGTGATTTTTATTGGAGTGGAATGCGGAGGATGGATTTTTGGGGACATATTCGTACGGAAACAATAGCGGTACATTACAGGGGAAAAACATTTGGTAGAGTGCGTACGCAATCTAATCATCTCACAGATAGAGTCTATTATTCATGATGTTCGCTGATAAAAGATGCTGAGGCGTAAAGGAAAGTAAACCAGTATATGGTTCTTGTTGATAAGACATGGAAAAATTGTTAATGCCCAGTTGTTGTCAGTCAAAGGTATGATCAGGCTTTCCAAGAACGAAATAATCAAAAGTTGTTATACTCTTCAATGTTCAGTAACCATTGAGTTTCTTGCCGGATCTTCTCAGTGGAAGCAGCATTCCGAACCGGTGGTAGATTCTGACTATTCATAAATGCTTTGTTGGCTTACATGAATAAAAATTTTGTGTTTGAGTTTTGAATGAAATGGTTACTGCGACTAAAGTCTGAGTTATAATATAGTACCCGGGAATCTAAAAAGAGTCGCTATCATCTACTAAATAGAAACGTTAATAGAATAACAACAAAGGAAAGAAAGCTCTCAAATACGAAAGAATAATTTCGTTAATACCTTAAACTCACAAAATATCGGGGAGAGGGGATAAGCGCTTATTAGGACGAGGAAAAAACAACGCTCCTTTTATCACTAATTAAAAAGATTGGGATAGAAACGAACGGTAAGACGATATTTTGTTCGAGAATTAAATAAAATTAATCGTACCTTCAGGTAAGAGTGGTATTAAATGTGAACAAATCGTTTTTTGACTTGAAGTTTAATTATATATTGAAAATAGTTGTATGGCAGAGGAGATCAGTCGGTACTACCAAATAATTTAAAAAGTAACTTAAAAGATTTTCTTAAATAAAATAAAATAGCTGGTCAGATAAGCGCACAACACGCGTTTAACTTCACAGCACATTGGTCGGGTAAACAACGTATGAACGGAATAAAGAATAGCGCGGACCCGACACTTTAGTAAAATTCACTGTACGATGGGATCTGCTCAATGTTTCGAAGATGTAACTGTCAACTGGTGCTAAAATAGGCCATCACATCATTCTCGTCAGTGTATTCTGACAGAAGTATTTCTGCACAAAATCAACGAAACCAATCTGATCAATATTGGCAATTACTCTTATTTAAATTTAAATTATTAAATTATATATTCATTTGCGGACGTTTCATTTTGGGGTGACACAATTTAGAAATTACTCAAAGTCTGATACGTTTTTGTGTGTTAAAAATGGAGGAAAATAACAGTGATCAAGCCAATTTCGAAATTGATCTGGAGATGGTTTTTGAGAGACATGAGAAGGTCGCCAAGTCTCCATCGTTTTGAGAATGCAATGTTCATATTCCATCAAAAGATTTTTACGAATATCGGTCATATAATTCCTAAATTAATTTCCTTATCTGAAACGATAGCGGAATGAGATTATCGTTCAAAGCGTGGGTACAGATCAAAGGCCGTGTCCGTGCGTGTCCTGCCGCCGAGTTCATCGCGGGCGTGGTCTGGTTATCAGTTCATAATAGAATTACTTTTAATCAACTGACGATTCAAAGGTTCTGCGGCCGTGACCGGGGTTTCAATGAAGACTATAATTTTCACTTCCATACTTATGTAAAAGTGGAACTTCCTTCACTCTTTAATTTTCCTTCACCAATGCTCTAATCATTTCTAGTTCCATAGTTTATTATAGTAGTTACTAATTACTGTATTACTACTGGGCACAAGCCTCCCCTCATTGAGAGGGGGATTTGGGGCATAGTCCCTGGCCTAAAACGGATAAGGATCCGTTTTGACGAATATTGGTTATTTTCTCTTACACTTACAGGTTTTCCAATTATGTTTTCCTTTGCTGTTCAACAAGTGATAATCTTTGTTGAAAATAATATTTGCACGTTAAGTTTTTAATAGATTCCCACTTCGAAAGTTTAGGTACCCAGGTACCGATCATTACGACGACGACAGGGCTAGTCAGATTTGTAAGAATCGATGTCGAAGATGGGTTGTATAATTAGCTGTTTAACAAAACGGCTCAGACTTGTAATTAGCTGTTTAACAAAACAGCTCAGACTTGTAATTAGCTGTTTAAGAAAACAGCTCAGACTTGTAATACAGCTAAGTTTCATCTGCGACATTTACAAGCTCTTTAATATGGATTGCTCAAAAGCGCGAACAGAAGATCAAATCTACACGAGCTACTGTCCCGCGAACTTTTAAATTTAATTATCAGCTTAGCACTCAATTAATGAACTCCATAAACTCTTAATATTTCCCTCCGCCGCCCGCGGGTAAGTTATAATGAAATTCCAATAGAATAAAGTTTCATTGCAACATTTTAATAATACCATCCAATATTCCAGGCATTTCAACTCATTAATACAAACTTTTAATTTAATGAAATGTTATATTCTTGAAATTTCACGCGTCTATAAAACTTATAGGTTATACATCAAAAGGTGCAAGAATAATTAAATTAATTGATTATTCTTAGTTGAATTTGGCTGAAGATAATAATAGATAAATTTGAATTTTAATTACAATGCCCTCTTTGTAAGTGAAGTTGTCTGGAAATTTTAATAAGAAACCACCAGCCTGTTTGCTGTCTTGAAGTGGTTGGTGTTGCATCACACTTTATTCCACTAAACACAGGCATAAAGTTAATTTAATACGCACACTTACTCCTGTTCTATTACATGTTCAATAGGGATGTTATAAACCAAAATAATATTTTGTATTAAATTGAGTTTAAAGCGTGGCCTATACAGTATAAATTCGGGCATCATCATCGTCTATAACAATAATAGTCACGTAAGCACGAGGGTCTAACTAGTTGTACCGCCAACACTGTCGAGTGATCACACTAACTGTAGGGTTTCCACGTCATTAGTTCCGGGCGTGCGGTGAGTCAGCCCTGTGGGCGGCAGCGGCGGCGGCAGCGGCGGGCGGCGCGCGCCCGTCGGAGTGTGCCGTTGTTGAGGGCTCGCGTTGAGCCTAGTGATTATTTCGGTGTGCAGATGAAATTAGAGCAGAGATAGACCTCCAGGACGCAACTGACATGACTATAATTTAGTTGTACACTTTACGATATGCACATTTTACATAATATATTTGTCTTATTCATATTTTACCATCCTGGAAATGACGACAGTAAAGTAAGCTTCGTTAAATCTAGTTCATTACCAATCGCCTGAATCAGCACCAATATTATGAATGAACTAGGGATGAGATATGAAACTAATGGTTCAAATGTAATAGGGGGTGAGTCTTTTACCAACACCATGCATGCACACTCAATCCGAGTGTTCGAACCATAGCACTTCACGCTAGTTCAGCGTGAGTAAGCAACCTTCACATGAACTTCGAAAGACTTCACCATTTAACAAGTGATAATTTTTAGTAAATAGTTATTTAAAATTTATTGAGTGAGATTTATGCCATGTCTGGCTGCAATCTTAACTACAGCATTGATGAATCCGCTATCAATACACCATAATAATCTTATGAAACCTCTGCCTTAGTGTGTCCCGCACTTCCGCGCAAGGTACGCCGCAGTGCCCCAACTTAATAGTTAGTGGCACATTAGAGCCTCCAATAATCGATAGCGCCACCTGCCGTGTTTGTTTGGGACACGGCTGAGTCATGTTTTCAATCTTGCTTAGCGGTGCTCAACGAGGAACAGATAAACCCTTTAACTTTTAGTGTTTGAGAGCGGCTTAAAGGCAAACTGTGACCAATTTAATTATTGAACGTTGGTCGTACTGATTCACGTTACTACTTTTGTTCCGTTGGCTTTTTGAATAAATGATTTCGGTTAATGGAATAAAATAGAGTTGAAGTTTGGGGACGGATTGCGTGCGTGCCTGTCGAGGATAGTTTGTAAACTTTACAGCGGAATATAATTTGTAATGTAAGTTATTATCCCAATTTTTTTATTTTAGTTAGAAGACGTACAAAATGTAAGTCTAGGAAGAATATAGTAGAAATGGGTTACACAGTTCGATTCCGTTGGGGCATATTTGGAAAAGGTATTGACTTAATTTGCCAAGATGTGGATGTTACCGGGATCGCTTCCACTACATTTCAGGGTACCCATAGTACCAGCATTAGTTAGGGGTTGACTAACACCAATAAAATTAACCAAGTTGTGTAACAAGAAGGGCCAACTGAAACCAGAAAGCACGAAAGCCTCATTCGATGTGGTCCGACGACCTGGAGCGCGTGGCGAAGGCCTACATCGATTTAATTAAGTGGATCGGGCGTTAACTGGCCCATTCTCACACATTTACACTGCAGATTGGGCACATTAGCCACTAGTGAGAGCTAGTCGAGGGCTTTTGTGAAAGGAAGTTAGTGGGAATTTCCTTTACATGAGTATTGGTTGCTTGACGTGGTTTTCCATGAGAAAAAGAATACAGAGTGCGTTAGAAAGTCAAGATTATTGGTAAACCTATAATGTGATCAAGTGAGTGAATAACTAGTATCGATTGAAATCATTCTTAAAGAATACATTAGGTATCTAGTAAAATATATTAGTTTCAGAAAATGGAACAGCACAGCACTTAACTTAAATTTACCTTTCGTTAAATAAGACTTTAAGTTACTCCAAAAACATATTATTTATTCTGACAGAGAAAATGGAATTCTAAAAATGATTTTCTACGAATAATCAACAAAGCTGGAAAAAATACTTGTTTGATCAGTAATTTGTAGCGAGTAAAGTAATTTAATAAATGGATCAACCGCCCGCCGAAGGATGGAGTCTGCGCCAGGCAAACACTGTGGGCTGGCAGGCACAGAGACGCAAAGGATTTTATTTCGTTTAATATTTACAGTTCAATTGAAATATTTTTTCCTAAATTGTATTAAATTTCAATTCGTACGTTGAACTCTCTTCACAAGAGTCGTAAAAATATATTGACAAAGAATTCAATGAAAGCATTACGAATATAGTTACTTACAATCTGAAGTGAGTTTATGAACGTATCTTTGTGTTTCCCACGGTGAATCGGATGATATATTAAATTTAAAAAAAAAAAATGACATGTAAAAAGACAAGCCCGCTGAGTTTCTTGCCGGATCTTCTCAGTCGAGGTCGCGTTCCGATCCGGTTGTAGATATAAGGAAAAAAATATGTAAATTGACAATTTGTAAGTGCCCCGTAGGCCTAAACAAAATAAATGATTTGAATTGAATTGAATTGAATATATTATAGGTTTATTTCGATCATACTAAGAAATATAACATAAAAATGCCCTATATGTATTAGTACGAGTTTAAAGTCTTATCATATAGTACTACGCGCTATGTAACATGATACCGTAGTAAATGATACAAACGAAGTCCCTACCAAAAAAAAACTGATAGTAAGTATAAAATAATACTTTCTGTTACTTGGTACAGTTGGTTGGTAGTGAGTGATTTTAAATATCAGTTGTTAGAAGAAGCCCTGCTTTAGTGTAGGATTACTATAAGATTTAAATGCTCTAACTCGGTGGAAATCTATACTAATCTACTATCTTTTAATTGTGTATCACCTAAGTTCCATGTTACATTCCCACATTATAATACAGGGATGTACAAAAACAGGTGAAATTATGCGCATACACGGCGGCCGGGAACATTCCGCGAGTAGCGTAGTCGCGGAGCCGGCGGCAGCGGCAACGGCGGCGGCGGCGGCGGCGGTGTTTACTTTACGTTATTTAATTTGTAAACTAATCGAAGGTACACACACACAGTTACTATTAGTTTTGCTATGCTTGCTGTTTCGAATTCAGGTTTATTGGATTTAAAAGCTAACGTTGTTTGGATAGTGATAATGATGAGAATCTGTTTGCAAATTATTATTATTATTATTAAAGCCATTTATTCCTTGAAATTTTACATTTACAAATTACAATTACAAACTTTAAGATTACATTTACAAAAAAAAAAAAAATATTAATTATTTCATCAATGTTTTCATTTTCAGTCAAGTATTCATTTGAGTCAGTATTGTTAGTATCAAAAATCATATATTGTTAGTATATTAATTATAATTATTTGTATTATTTATAAATGTTATGTCGTGTTATTTGTAATAATCAAGGACCTCTCTCGAGTGAAGGCCTCCTCCATGTCCTTCCATGTTTTCCTATCATTCGCTGTTTTTATCCAGTCTTGTCCAGCCGTTTTTCTCAACTCGTCACTCCATCTTTCCAGCGGCCTGCCTTTTCTCCTATTGCCGATAGGTCCAGCCCATGTTGTAACTCTCTTAGTCCATTTGTTCTCGTCCATGCGAGCTACATGCCCGGCCCATTTCCATTTTTGTTTTTGACAATAATTTAGTGCATCTATAACCTTTGTTTGTTTTCTGATGTCTATATTTCTATGCTTGTCTTGTCTTTTTATATTCAGTATACTACGTTCCACGGCTCTTTGGGTTGTTAATATTCTGTTGATGGTGTAGTTGTTGAAAATCCAAGTTTGGCAGGCATACGACAGGCAGGGCAGGAGGCAAGTATCTAAAACGACTTTTTTATATTTTAAGGGCATATTTGACTTGAGAATTTCTTTATGACTCCAATACTTGCAAATAAACTTATCAAACTAAGCGTAATACGCGTATTTAGATTCATACGTTATTAGTACGACTATTAGTTTAAACTTTGTTTTGTTTTGTATAACTAAGTATAATAAATAATTTAATAATATTTATAACTAGCTGTGCCCCCCGACTTCGTCCGCGTAGTAGTTAACGTAACAAAAATTTCGGGATTATCGGGATAAAAAGTATCCTATATGTTAATCCCGGTTATAAACTATCTGTGTTCCAAATTTCATCCAAATCCGTTCAGTAGTTTTTGCGTGAAGGAGTAACAAACATACATACATACATACACACATCCACACTCACAAACTTTCACATTTATAATATTAGTAGGATAACTTATTTAAATTGTTGAATATAAGTTGTTGGTTATGGTGTTATTAATATTGTCCTGACAGATTCTTGGTTCTTCCAATGTATTGAAAATAATCCCATTTTGAACTTTTAAAGTTTTAACTATTAGTATAGTAAGTTTACTATTACACATATTTGTATGCTTAAAAATCAAGTTAAACTAATAAAATCGTGACATATACCTACTTAAGTTACATACATAAATTGTGCTTATTTAATTAAATACTCAATTTTAAATAAATTCTAAATCGTTAACTGTTTTTATTTATTTAAAAACTTAACTACTTATGTCTAAACTGACGTAAACCTTAATTGAATCGACAAGCGTTAAAAGGTTTTTTCACTTAAATAAAACATTCTAACACTATGCAATTTAAATTTTCGTATCAAAAAATGCGCACAAATATTTTTGCACACGCTCGATTGTTAACAAAAATAATGTCGGTCTCTAGGCTTATAAAACAAAAGAAAGTCGTTTTTTCTGTCTACGAATTTTTGGGCAGGGGTCAACAAGTTTCGTTCACCTATTAAGCCCCATACACACACATTTCACATATTATATATGAGTGTAAGTATCTGTTTTTGGGCGAAGTACTTTGTTAGAATATTGTATTGCGGAATACCCACGTTATCTCGTTCTGTATTCAATTTTCAGCTGTTATTGTTCATCAGTGTGAGTTTCGAAATATGCCGCCTCTGATAACCTATATAAAATCCGAAGAAGTATGCAAAATAGCATAAAATATAAATAAAACGATGCCACATATTACCGCTGATTATGCGCTATTTAAAAGCGCACTAAACCTTTAAAAAGAACTCTATTTATTGTAACGTTATTTATGAATTACGCATACCTAACGTAATGTTTAAAAAATATTTCCGCGCGGCAATATCACGTAATGCGTAGGCGAGCATGTAACGCGAATTTGAAAAATGCGGCACATTAAAAACTCGTCCCTCCGGTGCTCGGCAAGAGGGACGGCGGAGGGTAATAATTCCGCTAAAGGATTACTGTGACTGTGTACTGTGATTGGTTTAGATGCAATAAATAGTAATATTTAGATAAAATGTCACATGACTGGCTGGAAATGATGTAGGTGTGATAATTGTACCAAACAGGTTGCGTAGAACCAACCAATAAAACCTAGTGGCTTGACTATATTTTTATTTTTTGGGTCCCCGTTTAATAAAAAATCTGATAATGGTAAATCCTTCATACTTCTGCTTTTATATTCAGACTAGCTGTGCCCGTGACTTCGTCCGCGTGAAATTTAACTTAACAAAAATTTCGGGATTATTCATCCCCTATTCTATCCCCTTGAGGGTAGAATTAATCAAAATCCTTTCTTAGCGGATGCCTACGTCATAACATCTACCTGCATGCCAAATTTCAGCCCGATCCGTCCGGTGGTTTGCGCTGTGCGTTGATAGATCACTATGTCAGTCAGTCAGTCACCTTTGAGTTATATATATTTAGATAGGCATAACTCATCACATTTTACTATGTATATGTTAAAGAAGAATCCGATAGTGCTTGTTCTGTGTAACATACCAACATCCTTTATTGTTGGCAGTGGCATGGTGCCGTGTGCGGTGAGCTGAACCCGCGCTGTGATCGGCGCCATGAGGCGATATAATAAAAATTCAAACGAGTGAAGCGCGTATCTCCGGATCAGGCGTGTGCATCGCCAACTTTATATTTGCTACAAGTTTTATTTTCGTAAAATAACTCTTTGATTTGTTTGTAAGTAAACCATTGCAAATACTACTTATCCAATTGTCACCAACCATTCTTTGAAGACCGTAACTTTTAAAACATTTGTATATCTATATGGGTATAGGTATCGTATCTTTTTCATTTATTACATGGGTATGAGTAAGAGATAATGATTTCACTTAATGCCAATCGATAAGGGAAGGAAGGTACATCAGAGATTCGCTATCGAATATGCGTATCAATCGAAGTACTCCCCATCTCATTTAAATACATAATACTCCTTATCCAAGCATCATGTCTCCTAAGTTATCCCCCCATCCGGGGTCTCGACAAACGATCTCATGTTAAACTTATCCGGCAGAGGGCGTTCCCAGCAGTTACTTTCAATTGCTCCTCGGTACTAGACGTATTTATGTGTGCAGCACAAAATAAATTCACTATAAGTGGTATTTGTGTGGCAATGTCTGCCTTTCCTTACGTCTAGGGAGGGTTTATACCTCGAGAGATTTTCCTCGTGTTTTGGCAACTGTATTGTTGAAGATTTAGAGCACGGCGATGATGTTAGCAAGTGTTGCGGTAATTGGGAGCCATGTCTTTTGGCAAAAGGCTTGATATACTTATCGTTAATTGTTTTATGGTTTAAATACGGGATTACGGGTTTAATAATATATGAACTTAACGTTCATACAGTTACCTAAATGAGTAGAGATAAACCTGAAATATATAGGTATAGGTGATATGACAAACATGTCTTGAGAAGTTATAATCTCTACTAAAGACGATGTACTAAACTATCGCCACTTGTTTGTTACTGATTTTACCCCGGTCAAGTAGGCTGGTTCGATAGCTAGTAAAAAGTGCCGACGTTTTGGTGTGAGAATCTCTATGCAATGAAAACCATGGCTTGAGATTTGCAATTTGTTCTTAATTCGGTTATAATAAATATAGATTTCGTGAAATTGCTATAAAAAAGATTGAGATTTACTGATGATTTCACCGAATTGAGGCATTTATTGAACGAGCTCGCACTGCAGGTGACGACGACGCCCACACGAGGCGGCACACAATAAAGCAATTTAATAAAGAGCCCGCGCGGGCTCCGTATCGCGGCGTTGCTGGCGCCTCCGCCGCGGCCGAACCTATTACATTGAAATCGTGTAAACATCGGTACAAAATTGTTCGCAACATTCTAAACAAAAACTGTATTAAAAATATCATATCTCCCTATGCAGAGCAGGGAAACATAATACCTACCTATATGTATACTTTCATAAAGTAGGTAACTACACGTGTTTCATATTAACCTGTGTATGTCCTTGCCTGGTGTCTTGCGATATTACTGTCATTTATTTCTAGGCCCCTTGGGCTGTGAGCTAGTTACATTTCCGCGGTATATGTATCTGACGTAATGTTTTGCGTAGGTGCGTAATGAAATGTAACTGTAAAAGATATAACAGCCTCTCAAGTAGGGACTTGTTATTCACTGACAATGTGACGTAAGCTGAAGTTTCTTACGAGAATTGGTAAAGGAGAATTTCTACGAAACAATATGGTACCTAAGCATACATGACTTTTCTAGAACTAAATTTAATTTATCTATGTCCTATTATGTAATGGTAAAATTAATTTCAATAACTTACATGTAGTATGTAATTATGGCAATATTAATTGTAATCAATTAATCAATTGCAAGTGGTATTTACCTTTAATTGGCTGTGCATTTGGCAAGATATTTTATTTGCACTTAGCTTGTAAGTTTTACTGTAACAGTCGTTGGTAGACCTAAATAAATGGGCCATGGAGATAAATTATTGGTACCTAATGCTTTAAGCTAATACAATAATTGTTGTTTTTTTATTTTTATTATCTCGAAAGGCAACTCACGCAAGCTAATTTATTTATCAATACCTCAACTTTTTCCAACTGTAAATATAAGCAATGTTAAAAAGACAAGCCCGCTGAGTTTCTCGTCGGATCTTCCCAGTCGTCGCGTAACGATCCGATTGTAAAAATGTCAATTCATAGTGCCCCGTACGCCTAAATAAAACAAACGATTTGAGTTAAAAAATGGGTCTAGTGTAGATACGAGTAAATTATAGTACCTGCCAGGGTCGCCCTTCTATTAAAAGGGGCTTAAATGTGGGTTTACAATAGTACATTTCTACCTACCCTTCTAGGTGATACGGGAGTGGTGATTTAAAACTCAAACACCCGTCTCACTTGCGTGGTAAGTATAGTATAGTTAGATATAGCTACCTACGCAGTGTAATTTGATTAAAGTCTGCTTCATGCCAAGTGCTATAAAGGATTTAATCGCAGCAATTTGAGGCTCTCGAACTCCGTGTCAACCCATAAATATGTGGAACTAGGTCTCGGTTAGACCAGTGCCCTTGATAGAGAGATATTTTGTTAATGGATAAAATTGTAAGCTAAATAATTTTAACACACTACATTGTGTAATATTTTCGATTATTTTCAAATTCGCATGTAATGGAACGGTAATCTAGGTAATTTTTAAAATAAATAAATCTGGTGACTAATAACTAATTATTTTAAGAAATTATTAATTACTTACCTATAAATCTGAACTTCATTTGGAGGAAATGAAGAAAAATATCGAAATAGTGATTTAGAATAATTTCGACGAATAAGACAAGCATATTCGTAGATATTTAAAATACATACCTATTACCTATCTACAGTTCCACTACGTCCAAACCTAATATAAGATACCCCGAATACATCGCAGTTAATTTAGATAAAATAAACATATAAAACAGTATTCGTTTAATTACAGCAAAACCGACCGTCAGGTTCCGCAAAAAGTTAACAAATTAGTGCCTATATAGCGCGGAGTGGCGAATTCGTCCCAATTCACCGCCAGCCCCGGCGCGGGTGTCATTTACTCAACCCCGTACTTTTGCACTGTGAGTTAGTTACGTCACCCTTTGTCGCCGAGGCACAGTTATTAATGCTAGTTAACGAATTATACCGGTGTTTGTACTAATCTGACATTTTTGATATTCGCCTTTGAGACCTTTTTGTGTGAGCGAGCTTGTTTGTTTTTGTTTACGTGAATATAACTACCTACTCGCGTAAATTTGTGTTATTCCAGGACTTTTTATATAGGAGGAATATTTTAAAGTAGGTATTCAAGGAAAAGCTGCAGTCAAAATAGGTGTTCATGCTGAGTATTAAATACTAATCATTTTTATTATAATATAAATTACAGTTACCTATTTCTAATTAAAAACAAACAGTTGTTGTTGCAGCCGATGTTAATAAAGCTTCGGGCCAGGAGGTAATTAAACGCAAAAACATGACGATTATGACGTTGGTGATCATTAGCCGACATGTAATAAATGATCTGTGTGCACAGCACCATACTGAAGCGGTACAGAGTTGAGATTACCAATATTATTAAAATATTCAGATTTTCTGAGTACTTATTAGTTATTTTTATTTTGATACTTCCAACAATGTACATATATTATAATATATAGAGAATTAGAATAAAGAGAATTATCTAACAGTGATTACAACTATATATAAGTACCTAGAACACAGCCAATTAAATAAGTTCATACTTATAAAACATTTTGCGAGCAAGATTCGGGCTTTCATAATGTTAATGCAAATGTATAGTATACTATATGTAACAAAGTAAAAACCTTATAGTAGTACCGATTCCGTTAGTACCCCAACTAGCCATTACTAGACTAACCTTGATGCCGTCATTCTTATAGTAGTGAGGTATGAGAAAGACAAACACTTTAAGATGACAAATTTAGTTTTGTCGCGATTTGACGACATCAGAATTGGCCGTGAGGCACATAATTTTTTTATATTTTTAATAAGCGACCAATTATTTCACACTGAAAACAATATAACAGACATTGTCATTAATTAATTAAGGGAATCATGAATAATAGCTCGTTAGCCACGCGCATACGTTGGAAGCTTCGGCACTGAAATTATGAATCATTTCCATTTATATCAATGTTATTAAATGAATTGTTGATGGTTCATTAGGACCTTGACTATTTAAATAATACATAAAAGCGATATGGTCTACTTCGTAATTTTCAGTAGAGTCTGATTTCATACTACCCTCGCGTCTCTCTCTTCGCTTAGATCTTCCCTTATTATAATAATTGAAGCTTTCTCATACTTTTACGTTTAACAATATTTTTACGTCGGGAGGCCGGGGCGGGGTCCGCTGAAATTTTTATAAGATCTTCATGCTTTGAGATTAAGTCGATGCTACGAGTTTAGAGGGTACGGTTTTATGTTTTGGGGCGCGCAATAAATAGTAGAGGGATAAGCAGAGGATTAGCTTAAACGATGGAAGCAATTTTGCATAATTAGGCCGCTGGACTGGTATTGGGCGAGGAAAAGAGAATCATATTTTGTGTATTTTTACAGAATTCCACAATTAAAAAACTGGGCTTAGCATAATATACTAGTCGAGGGGCCTATTATGTATGTGTGTCTTTAAGTAACAATGACATTCCGAAATGTTGGTATATATTGCGTTCCACGTCATTGGGAGTCGTGAGACTGTGTTTTCACCACTATTTATTTTTATGTGCTTCAAATTGTTTTTCTATGTTCTTTTATATTGTGAATTCCATTTAAATGAAATACGATTAAATAGCATGTAATTAAGTCCTTTTTAAAAATAGACTCGAGTGAAATACTGTCAGAGATAACATTTTGGCCCTAGAATATTTTCATTAAATTATACAGGAATAATATAGGCAACAAGAAAATACAGCATCCATACATATTTATTATATGGAAGTACAGATTATATATCATTTTATATTAATATTCATGAGGAACGGATTGGACCTGTCCGGCCGGCATAATGTATTGGCGTCAGATAAAAATGTTCTGGCAATAATTAAAATTGTTATGTTTGCGAATAACTCTGGGAGGGCGGACAGATACTCAGTTAAAGCAATTGAGTATTTGCTCATCTGATGCTACAAATGAAGTCTTTTCTCTTCATATGTCATGGCATGAAAAGCAGATGTAACTCCCACGCCAGCTCAGTGGTTAACGAGCAGACACGTCTTCATGCAAAATAAAAATACGGACCAATTGATATACCTATTACTTGTTTCTATTCACGTAATTCTTGGTGTCATCTTGAAAGCTACCTCAGTCAGTGGCGATATGGTGTGTGAGCCAAGTCCTGGAAAAATAGGTAGCACTTACTTAGGTACCTAGATTAAAAATAATATTGTTGAAAAATCACAAGCTCTTCAATGAAAGGTATTATATTAATTCTATTTTGATATCAACACAAATAAAAGCCATAAAAGTGAGGTCAAAACTCTTTTCATCAGCTACGCCTCTCGAAGCCACTCCACTTGCGCAGTGATTTTGAGTGATGGTCTACACTTTGTTTCGATACAACTGTATCAATTATTTTTTTAAATGATCAATTCGTTTGACACAATATTTATTTTATTTTGGCTGAAAAATAGTAAATTTATATTCACGCCCAAACACCATTCAAAGGAATGTTGATCAGACTCATTATATTCAAAGTGGTGAACCCACCGACGGCAGTATAAGTCTAGCAACGAAGTAGGTATAGTGTTTAAGAACATTTAATTACTCTAATTAACTGTAACTCCATCCACATTTCCATGAATTTCACAAAGAAAATTTTCTGCCGGCTCAATTAAAGTTACAGAAGTTGTAACTGAATCAATTCTACTTTTAACGAGATCTCTTATGCTAACGAAACGTAACAAAGTACTGGGCTCAAATTCAACAACTGTCATCTTACATAAATATGACTTATACATGGGTCTCATAACATACGGTCCTTCCAAATCGTACACTGAAAACTAACCTTTATTTAGAAAGTATTAAAGATGTGGTTGGCTTGTGGTGTAAGTGTGAATGTGAGTAATTTGTATGCAGATCGGTACATGTCAACACTGAGTTGGGAGTTGGGACGGAGTTCCGTCGCAGGCTTTTAGTGACGTTTAGTACTTGTGCAAATTTTATCCCCTTGCCGTTTGATTGTCGGTGAATTAATGTAGGGGTTGGCGAAAGGTACCTCTCTGCGCCACTCGGATGTCGTAAAAGTTGTTTCTGGAAACAACTTTTGTTTGTTGTGTTCGAGTTTGTGAAGATGTTCCAGTTATGAAGGAAATTAAGCATTAGGCGCGTCCAGTTCTACAGAGAAGTTCGCCCGAGCAATCAAATTTGACGTCTAACCAAGCAGACAACTCAGATTGATCAGGTGCAGCTGCCAGTAGGTACATGCGGGCGGGCCTATGCAGTTAAAAAATAATTTACTATAACAAAATATTTTATCGTATTTCATGAACTCTCGCTAATATGGATTAATTGTTGTGTTATATTCAGACAGCGCTTAGATATTGATATAGCTTAAGTGGTTCTTAAATATTATAGTTAGCCACCAACTATCAAATAGTAAAATTGCGTCGAAATCATTTTATGTGTTCTGACACTGTGAAGCCACAAACAGATTTCAACATCGCTCTATTACTAGTTAAAATAATGTTAAAACCACTTCGAGTTTAAGCCAACCCATAACCTATTGTAATAAGCTATCTGTTGCCGTACACAAAAGTGGTGGTCATCAGAGATGCCCGGAGTGCTCCCAACGGATATATTATGGCCGACTTTATTTCCCCCGTTAGTTAAACGTTACTACAATTTAGTGTGGACTCATTAAAATTTGGCCCAGGTCCAGGCCTGAATGTACGGCGTGGCCTAAGCAAATTTCCACACAGAATGTGGGAATCAATTTTGAGCATAGTTTTAAACTAGATTAAGCTACGTTATGTGCACTGTGGCATGTTTTGTGGAGTGAACAAGTAGATTTAAATGTGTTTAACTTCGGAAGCTTAAATAGATCCGGAAACGTTTTGGCTATTCCTCAAACAAAATGATGAGGTAACATTTTTCAATTTCGTTAGTTACTTTTGCAATGTACGTTGGTCATGTACACGAATAAAGATTAAATTAATTTATTCAGAAAATAATGATATCTGTTATGTTGTATTTTAATACGTTTTGATGAAACAATGAAAACAAATAAAGGATAAAATAATATACCACTCATACAATTTCGCTTGAAAATTAATTTGCTTTTTCATTTTCATTTTGCAGTATTACCCTAGTCATTACTCGTATACAAAACATAAGAAACACACACTAGGGCTATTTATTATAGGTTCAGAGACTGTGACCTAATTATACCAATATCAAACATGAAATTATCTAACCGATCGGTTATACAGCCCGTTGGCAAAACAGTGACGTCGAGTTCTGTGCGAACTAGTTGTAAATGAACGGCGCGCGGCGCCCCGCGGCCGAGTCATGTGTGATGTGCCGCATCTGCCGGATACTGTAATAATCATTGTAATCCATAATAACGATAAAAAACCCCGACGACAACGACTTGTTTAGACTACAAAAGAGCTGATAATTTTCAGACGGCTGAACCGATTTTCATGAAACATAGCTAAGAACACTCTCGATCAGAATACCTCTCTAACAAAAAACACACAGATAGATACACATGTTAAACTTGTAACCCCTCTTTTTTCATGGGGGGTTAAAAAGATAGGTTTACCTATATAATATTATTTTGTGAGGTAAAAAATTAGCCAAGGCCTATGAAGTCTCATTGTATCCATGAATATAATATACTAATTCATTTACTTGCTATACTCCTTGTGTTGAAGGGAGTCGAATAGGACGTGTCCAGTCTCGTGTCCTGGAGTAAGATTTTATCCAATTAGCATTTATTACTGGCTAAGAACACACATTTACAAAATAACATAATATTATACTACTTCGTAATTGTGTGAATACTTATTATAAACTAAAGTAGGTCTAATGTTATTTATTATAATGGTGAATATTATTTTTCATCTTTTTGCTGAACAAATTGTCCGTAGTGCACAAAGAGTTACACCAACCAGACCTTCTCATGTGGGTGACTAATTTAGTTTAGTCGTGACTAGATGACAAGAGAATTAGCATTTTCTCTCATTTCCTTATATTAAGTAATAACAATAGCAATATTTATAATAAGTATTATGAACAACATCGAGCCCTCTGCAAACTGGCATGGGACGTTCCAAATGAACTGTGCGGAGTGCAGCGCGGCCGGGCGGCCAGGCGGCGGCATGTGGCCGCCGACAATTACGGCGATATTACGTGCCTCGTCACGACGCAAATAGAGGCTGTCGTTTCGACTATTTGACTGCATTGTACACGTACTGTACGTACATTTCTACGTGCCCGTCAAGTACGAAGTCATACATATTACGTTTTACAGTCGAATTGCAGCGTTTGTACAATGTCCCTTGAGAGCTGAGAAAATGGCTATAAAACTTATTAACTATGCGGCAACTTAGTGAACAGTACTTGCCTCTGTTAGTTCTCATACCTCTACCAGCTTGACTATCACGAGGCTTGGGAAGTATATTGTCTTTAATAAGGATTTTTTTTTGACATACGTAGGTACTGTGTAGCCATCGTGTCTGTAATATTATATTTTGATGATAGCGTTTCGTAGTGAATTCTATATTTTTCCATAAAAAAACACATTTTTAGGTTAAAATCAAGGTACTTAAGAATTAGTGCTCTAGATATAGAAAGCAGTATGAATTAAGGCACGTAGGTATAACACTATTCGGATCCCTAATGAGATCTTAATCATGCTTTGTGTATGGGTTTCTTTATGAGGCCACTAATAAATACGCCATCAGTCCCCGCATCAATCGCTTTCATCATTCGCATCTCGTCACGGCGTCATCCAGCTCGGTGACGTCATCGAGCCACCTTTGTGACGTCATCGGCGCTTTGTCCCCGCCCCAGTTGGCAGTGTCATCGGGCGATTCGTTTGTGGCTTTTCCCAGAGTCGGCGCTTTGAAAATGTCTGTATTAGTTGCTATTGTGGAGGACGAGAATGGTCCAGTTAGAATGTGGATGGTTTGTGGGACTGTTTATTTTGCAACTTCCCTGTCATTTTATCTGATTAATGTGACCTTGTTTTGAAAGAGTTGTAAAATAATAGATATAAGCAAATTATACATTACAGTAAAATATTATTTGAATTTAAATTTAGCTACTCCACTTATATGTCAAATGCATTTAATATTTCTTCTCCCCATTGGTTGGGATTCAGTGTACCTTGATTTGGCCGGTCACCGATATTTACATGGAGCTGTTCCCCTCTGCACGCCGAAACACAACTAGAGGGACTGTCGGCTACCTGGATAAGAGCATTTCAAAAATGTTTTAGTACAAAATATATATTCGTAGATATTGTTTTCTTATATTTACGCGAATACTACACATTGAAATAAAACTAAAGCTGGTTGCTGTACAGCAGCCGAAATGTCGAGAACATAAAAAAGTAAATAAACGCGATACTCGTAGAATCCGTAAATAGTTTTATTTCAATATATTCGTAGATTTTAATTTATTTGGTTATATTAAAAGAAAAGTAATCACGCAATAACTTCACATATTACCAGGGCCCTAACCACGCTAGCTACTCAAATCGTAATAGAAAAGCAAACGCTCCGCTTTTGACGTTTTGCTGACACCATACCATATCAATGTCAGTAGAAATCGTGAAGCTCGTGTCAGCAAAACGTCAAAAGCGGAGCGTTTGAAATGTAATCGCGAGCGTTTGCTTTTCTATTACGATTTGAGTAGCTAGCGTGGTTAGGGCCCTGATATTGCTTCGTTTTTATTGCGGGCATTATATTCCATATTTTATTTATTTAATGATTGAACACAAACCAGGTTATAATCGTGTTAGCATGAAGAAAATGTTTACAATTCTATAACTTATATATAATTATAACCCAATAGCTTGTTACGAAAAGTTAACAATTGTGAAGGTACGAGTCAGAAAATATATATAAGTATGTGTATGTAAATGTAATAATAACCTAATACTATACTTACCAAAAATACAACTATTAAAAGTACTTTCATTATTTTATGAAGCTGTACTATGAATGCGTTGGATTTTTTGTAAGTATCTTATCAGGTTATTATTACATTTACATACACTTACTTAAGTTACTTACTTATATTGTCATTAGACGCCAGCGTCGACATTTAATAATTGTTTGGCACATTGGTAGTTCCCCAGGTGGCCGATGTACAGGTTTCTAGACAAATGTCCTTATAGAGGCAAGTGAAAACTCCATACTAGACATACTGATTATGTTTTTTGTTATTGTCATCGTGTATAGTTATTATACCAAATTATAATAACAATTTTATTGCACACCGTAAACATGAGTTTGCTATTGAAGTTGCCTGAAGTTTCCAACTAACAACAAACATGAATTGTTTATTTTCCGGTTCAGAACTCAATAAAACAATTTCCTCGAAAGAAATTCGTATTTTATGATGAAATAATAAAACTTTTTCAGCTTTTACAAAATTTACTTGATATTAAGCCGCCTTGGATAACTAAGATAAATTACAAGAAACGTAATTTACTACATTCTTATCACAGCTTCTTTCTCTCTTACGAGACTCACCTCTATTCTAGAACCAGAAATCTTGAACCATTATCAGAGGCTTTTGAGCGTAGGTCATGAAAGTTCTTAGTGAGACGAGTCGGGGTATAGGTTTCTCTGATTTTGCCAGGTTCTGTCATATTTCTTCACATTACAATATAATAATTACCTTATAACCTTCGCATATCATAATTTTAAACAACATTGTTACATACTGGAATTGTTCATTAATCAAAGCGCACGACACGACGCCATGACGTGATGTCGGCGGACGACGTTGACGCTGCGATGTCGCCGACAAAACGCCTTGACGCCGCAACAATAACCCGTCAAATGCTCTAGTTGGAATACAATTAATTTTGCCGGCGACGGGGCACGAACGACCCCCCATCAAAAACGAATATGATTCGTTGTCAACCTTCACGTTGAGGCTATAAGGTTGTAATTCGAAGTGTGGTAATCCAAATAAGGTTAAGTTAAGCGCGTAATGATGAATAGACGTATTAAAGATTAATTATGATAACTTGTCGTATTAGTGAATGGATGTTTGTTTCAGTAATTTAATTAGCGAGTGAATAATGTTACCACTTTTTTGTGGATGCATAACTTATAATCACAACTAATAAATACATATATAAATCTGTATGTTTCATTAGACTGAGTTCAGAAAAATTTGGGCCACCATTCTAAAGGCTGTCATTTATGAGATGGCATCAGACTCAAATTAAATAGAAAAATGTTTCATAACCATTTACTTAATTTAACACTCAACAATAGAACTGCAGATCACCCGATACGCGTCAAAAGAATACAAAAGCCAAACATATCATTTAAAATCCGGTGAACTCGAAAAGTTAATTGTCGTTTGTGTCTTCCGATGAGTACGAATGACAGGCACAATTTGGTCGTGTCAAAAACCCGGCGGCCGCGGCGCCGCCCGCCCGCCCGCGCCGCGCGCCGCCTCGGTGACAGGTGACGGGTCGGATGGGTCGTTGTGATCGGCTTAGCGGACAAGTCTCTGAATTCTGAAATTTGGTTAGCACAAGCTGGGAATGTGATACGCCGGTTCCATTTTGAATATCAACCAACTAAATGGAAATGTCAATGTGGATTATCTGCAACACCTTGATACTAATATAATAGTCTTATTGCTACTGTCAGGTACGAAATTGATTAATCTGGACAACTAAAACCAATAAAAGATTGTTGGTTATATTGTATGTTAGTAGTAGGAATCCTACATTTCATTTTGTTCAGGTATTTCAAAGACTTAGTAAAACATCAATTTATATAGGTATCTGCATCATTATTATAAACTCAGGTGTAATGCCAATCTATCCCATTAAAAGCTATCATAATGCAAGCTCAACTCCTAAAACACCATTTTTTTCATAAAAATATTCTCACTCAACCGAGTCATAATTCAATCGAGCGTAATGATTATTTTCACGCACCGTTAAGTGTCATATGATTTTCCAACAAAGCGATTTTTATGTCCAACACAAAACATATTCAACCCTTTGAATAAACGCGAGAAAATGTGGAGTGACAATACAATTCGGTGGGAACATTGAGGGCGGGGTCGTCGGGGCCGACGTCGGCGCTGGCGGGCCGGGGCCGACTGTCAGTGCGAGCACACATTGGTTCGTAGCTCGCTGTCGATACCGTGGCTCTCGAGCTACGCCTTTGTTCTCCCAAGTTAGTTTTGCGACTGTGAATTTGCAATATCAGAACGGCTGTTTGGATTTGCGGTGAACTATTTTAAAGATGATTGATGGATTCTTGAATTACAAGTGTTCTGAATAGCAATCTAAATGAACAAAATCTTTGAATTTATGATAGAACGGAGATATACATTTAAATAATAAGATAGCAGAAATAAAACTATTGTTCTGTTTTTTGAATGAAATAGCAAACCAAAACACAAATTATACCTGCCTAGAAGTAAATAAGGGACGTTACGGTGAAACACAATTCTGAAACGGTCTTTAAATTAAAGTACAAAGATCTTTTGTAATTATTTCATCTCCATTAATTCATTGTGAAAAACTAGGTTCTAGGTAATTCGCCAGAATTAATCTCACATCCGGACTTCCTAAATAATGTACTTAACCAATATTAATAACGTAAAAATACTCTTCGAAGTTACCTATTACAATCGTCACTACCCCCGCTGGCCGACGGAAATTAAACCATGCGTCTTCTGAATAAAATAGGTTTCCAAACGTGCGGGTAGGGTTATAACTCTTAGTATTTGCGATATTTTTATTTGCGGCGGAAGCGCGACGCTTGGAAATGCTAATAATGGAGGTTACAGACCTTTTGCATGGAAAGAACTGGAGGAAATGTTTTCATGCAAGGATTTTTAGTAGAATAAGATTAAAATCTTAGCGTCGTGCGGCAGATCCCTGCTGTAAAGATATCCTGGCATTACGATGTTGACAAAAGACTAACTGGACTTGTTGAAGCAAAAAGTAGCGATGCTTTGAATACAAATATTACTAAGAAAACTGAGTAGGTACAAGACGTTGATAATTTTAAGTCAGAACATTAACCGGATTTTGGCTTTAAATTTAAAACAAACAAATCTAAATTCTATTCTTCCAATTGCGATTCCGGTATTGTAATAGGTAATTATAAATAAGTGTTTTTTTAATCAACTTTCAAATTAATGAACATGAAGATCAATACCAAAACATATTTATTATGTTGAACATAACGTGAATATTACCAAATTATTGAAGTATGAATAACATTTTCCGATATTGGAATAGTTTCATTAGTTTCGGTAAACAAATGTTATAAATATGGAGTGGTGGTGAGAGCCAAATTCGACGAATACCCGGACCGAAAATAAACTCACATCAAAAAACTACCCTAGCGCTCACATAAAAACAGCGGTCCCCTAAAAGTATTTAATTTTTGGAAACTCATTTACTTACGATAATATTAATAACCAAACTTATACATAAACTACAATGTAAACCGTTTTTAAAAGACGAAAACTACGCAATCATCTATCGGGGACCATTAGTGGGGGCATCAAAAATACATAATACGAAATTGATAAGCGTCTTATTACCATCTGCTGCGTTACCAATAATGACCCTTATTTCATCTGACGAAAGTAACTCGGCAACTCCAATATTTGTCTGAATTCAAAACTCAAACACGAAATGTTTCTTTCCAACTTCTATCATTTGCTGAAGTATTTGAATTGACATCCACTTTGGTTGTAAACTTTGTTTTATTATCAGAATGTCAATGAATCTTTTTATAAGTCATTATGTACTTTATAACATTATAAATCATTATTTTGTACTTTCATGAAGGTAACATACGACCTTATGTAATATAGGAACTTTAATGTATATGCTGAATTTTTAGGTTTCTTTTTTAGAGCAGGTTTGTGTATTGTTCTCTCATCCAGAATGGCTGTATCAGAGCATTATTTTTACCATCGAATTAAAAAAATCCAAGACTACAATAAAATATGTATGATAATACCAGATGGTTTACCTTAACAATGTACCATGAATAGAGTATTATTTTCTTGGAACAAGATTGATAAGATATGATCATGCGAAATTCAAATTAATTACATAATCATACATCCAAAACATTACACGAATTACGACTTTCTTAAAGAGTCGCTACATTAGGCACGGCCAATTATCGCACGTTTCAGGAATAATCTTGCCTTAGGGCGTGTGCACACCACGTTTTTAACGCGACGTCTTAGTCTTGCAGAACATGAAAAGCTTTATGAGGCCAACTTGCTACTATAGTTAAATGCTAAAAACCTTATAACCCCAAACAATATCCGTTACGATAAACTTAACCAGCTACAAGGGAACTATCCGAACGCCTCCCCCGCGTGCAAGTGGGGCGCCATTACGCGCGTAACGGGTGCTCGGGAGCCATTTGTCGCGGCGGCATTATCTCGCCGGTTATGCCTCGGTATATGCATAGTAAGTAGTTTAACTAAACGCTGCAATTGATGCTGTGGTGTTATCTTAATTATATGTTATCATGTATGATAAGGGATAGAAAAGTTGATACGTTTTCGTGAAGATTGTGCTGAAGTTGTCAATGTATAGATTATATTTACTACCTACATTATATTGTCATAAGTAAGCAAGCGAAAGCAACAGCAAGGCAAAGTGATATAAAGATTATTACCTATCTATGAAGTTGGAATTTTTTATGGATAAAAACTTAATGTTAGCGGGAAAATATAGAGAGAGTTTCCGTGTTCTAACTACAGTAACAATAGCTACCACCAACATATTCGCCATTCGCCACTCGCCACAACTCCAATCAGATTTCACTTCGCATTTCTTGTCGTCCATAAAATTTTGCAGTAAAACCTTGCAGACGCAGTAATGTATTCAGATCCGATTGCGGACATTGCACCAATACGATGTACGTAGTACGGTCGTTACCGAGGAGCGGGGGATTTACAATTCAAGATTGTGTCAAGTGGGAACTTGCCGTCTGTCTAATGGGCTCGGGCAATTTCATAAATGGGTGCATTGGAGAAATTCCAGATCTTGGCGAAAATATATTTATTTAAATGCATGCTGTATAACTTGTCTCCTCATTAAAGGTCATAAGACTATTGTCGGTTTAGCGGATGGAGCTCTTGGCTAAATAATCGAATAGGTAAATATAACACAGTTATACTTGGTATTGTATCGATGTGAACGTTTACGCCATCAGATGAACTGCAATGAACTTTCCGGGTTTCGAAGTTCATAATATGGTTCCAAATAGTGTGCAAATGCAGTCAGAACGTTGACTTGAGGGACGTTTATACTTCTTCATTGAATGTTCGCCGATACTCACAGATTCTCTCCTTGCGTCGTGTCTCAGACATTACTCTATTTCCATATTACACAAATAATTGTAGACATTAGCAATTACACAGTCTCGTTACATTAGCATAATCAAACAATGAGCTCGTCACGAGGTACACACTATAATTACCAGCAATTATTCATCGTTCGAGATCACAGGCCTCACAAGTACCAAGTGCGTGCCTAATAATTACGTAAACCATTTTTTCTTCGCTCACAAAGTGATATTTGATATCGCTGGGGGCCCCGTCTGTGTTTCAGCTCTCTTCATTTGTTATACCCTGGCCAAATTTAACGCTAATTTCACGCGAAACTTGAGAAAACCGCCAACTTTACCAATTAAACTGAATTTGGATTTATTTTAGTAAACGCCTCTGAAAAGGTTCGCGGCCTGCTCTTGTAGGATTTACAAAAATGACTTTCGACATCCCCTAGATCAAGTTTTCAAATAACACTTTATTGCTTTTCTTGAGATCGGACGATGTAAGGTAGTAGCCATTTGATTTACAACTTTACTTTAAGGAACATTCTTGTAGAGAAACTAAAACCTCAAGCTGAAAGAAATGGGGACGTTGTCTCCATTACCTGGAAAATTATACTATAATATATAAAAGAAAATAAATGTTGATTTTATTTTAACTATTTCTAAAAACCTTTGCCTTTTTATCACATCTAACATTATTTCTGAATGTCGGCACTGAACGACTGAAATAAGCTGATGGTCTGATATAAGCGACGCCAAGTTCCAGCTGAAGCTAAGAATGCCCCACATAAGCTACTTAGCAATAAATCAAGACTTTTAAAATCTAGATATGAGGAACGATTCGTGTTAAAACAGTTTTTCTAAAATGTTTACAGAGTAACATTAGATTGAATGAAATTTATATACTTATAAAATATTCTATCACATTGTTACTAGTTAAATATATACTAATATATGTGTAGTTCATAATAATAACTATAGTACTCCAACCCTTGGAACGCGCCGCGTGCCGTGGAATTATCCTCTCAAACGTCAGAACTACTAACCGTTTACATAGAAATTCTCTCATCGTTTGTATACTCACGATCAGCGAATCCGTTCTCGGTCGGCGATGCGCAGATGTTAGCCAAACAGAAATATTGTTACAGCATTCAACCTGCTTCACTGTATAATACTGTTTTATTTATTTTCTGTGAGCTCTGCCAGCTCTTATATTATGTTATTGTTTTTTGTTAAGTATGTATAAAATTTAAATAGTTTCAATTTTATTTAAATATCTTCGAATTTATTGAGATTTAATACATATTTTGAGTCATAAAATTGATAATTATGAAGTATTAAAACGTCATTGTGAAATGTAGCACTATTTTAAAAACTTATTATTTTTGTAACATTTTCGTTTATTATTTTAAATAAACCCAATCAAATTATCCTTCTTAAGTTCGTTCAAGTATACAATAGCTTGTTGAAACATGTCCTCTTCCAGAGCAAGTTACTCTGGCAGTACTCCTCATTAACTGGAGGGCCACTCGAACGCAAGACGTGGCCGAAAAACCCCAGACAATGTGGAGAAGCACTCGCAGAGTCCCAGACTGTCTCGTTAGGGTTTATTCATTTTAATAAAAGTTGAGCAACACAGGTCGTTTCTTTAAACATGCCTGCCAGCGTTGTGGAGTTTGATGTAAAATTCTGTACTGCATAAATTAAACTATCCGCTCCGAATATTTATCCCACAGAGCAAATACGCGGATAATAGTCGTAGATTTGTTGCTTAACAATAAATAACGATCACCCACAAACAACAGTTAACTTTCTAAGTGTTACGTTATATTTTGAAACATGCCTTTTTAATTTATTTTGTTAAAGGGACTACTTGCTTGGGGATAATTCTAAAATATCCTCTCGTAGCGAAAGCATTCACATACAACATAAGAATACACTTTAATCACGATTTTAATTTGATTTGAGCACAAGACAATCTTATAATAAACATTCATCGGTTAAGAATAGACAATAAAAGATCCACTTATGATAAGCTCCGGCGGTCTCGTCAAATGCGCATCCCGCGCGGAAGCGAGCCGCCGCTGCAGGTCTCGCCGGGAATGTATTACCCAGAACTTTACTGCAGCTGCGGTTTTTAAGATATGTAAATCTCGTACCGTGGCATAAATATTTAATAAGCATTTTAAGTTACTTATTCGTCTTAGTCGTTTAACTGTTTTTGGGACTGAAAATAGTTTATGTTTATGAATACTAATAAAAGAACCTTTTAATGTCCCATTCCTGGGCACTGGCCTCGATGGAAATGAGAAAAATATGTCGTTGTGCTGGAAATTAAACATTATAATCCAGCGATTGGGAAATCTTTTGTGGATTTGGGGATAGTTTGAAATATATCACATGCCATGAATTCTAGTAAAGAGCGTCCTGTTACTAAAATGAACGGAAAGGAACGAAGCTTTAGTTAAGGTTATTTTATAAGAATTTATGTGCCAAGAATATTAAATGCAAAACTAACATACGCAGTCTAACGAATACCGGGGACAGTAGCGATTACCGTGGACACGCCGTATCTCGGCTAATAATCAAGGAGAACATGAATAAACGATTTTCTAATTCAGAGAAGAGAGTAATAAAACAAAGTCTCGCTCTACTGAAGCGGCATGTAGAAAACGATTAAATTTGTTAAAACGCCAATTTTTCTGACTAATTATTATTTATTGTGAATTATAAATCTTAACCAACATCATCGCGACAGTTAATAGCAAAGGTGAATGGAATAGTAAGTGGCTTTCTAAAATAAATTATTCCGAAACATTATAAGAGATGGCGGCATCCTCTTGATAGAACAGAGGCGTCTCTATCTCGCTGATAAGTACCTAGAACTCGGCATAATGGATGTTGGCGGAACTCACTTATTTCTACGCAGATAGTATTTTTTTCTTTTATCTGCAATGCTTTCTTACTTATGTTATGGCGGAATATATTTCAAGTTGGACCTAAGGTGACGACGGGTCACCGAATGAAGCTTGTATAATTGTAAACCAAGTAACGGACGAAACATTTAGCCATTAGGATCCTACTTATTTGACACGACATTAGGGGGGGGGGAGGGGTCCGTCGGCATTACCGTACTTTAATGTATAGGTAGGTGCGGTAGCGCTCAACTTTGATTCACGTTTTGAAACGACGCATTGGATATTGCAATGTTTTTATACACAGCATGCCCTAGAAAATTATATAGTGGTCTAGTTAAATAAACAGATACAATAAACTGATAAATCACTGATAGTTAAAATGATATTGCGTACAGAATTCTGCTGATATACATCGGTGGAATTCAGGTCAGGACGTCCACACGTCTGCCCCACTCGGGAAAAGGCCACGTAGCTGCGTTCATTAAAAATATTTCATTTTGACATTATTACGGTGGGCACGCGTTACGGAAACCTCGGATATTTGATTTGTAATCAAGTAACCATCCTACTAATATTATAAATGTGAAAGTTTGTGAGTGTGGATGTATGTATGTATGTTTGTAACTCCTTCACGCAAAAACTACTGAACGGATTTGGATGAAATTTGGAACACAGATAGTATATAACCGGGATTAACATATAGGATACTTTTTATCCCGATAATCCCGAAATTTTTGTTACGTTAAATACTACGCGGACGAAGTCGGGGGCACAGCTAGTTATATATATTTTTATTACTCTCTTTTTGTTTTTTACTGCAGTTATAACCTCTTTTGTTGAAATCAAGAATTTAATCAGAAATCAATTTTATATAATCGCGTACGGGGATACGTTACTTATAGAACCGTAGAGTATAGAACTTATTGCAGCAAATTTAAACGTTTTACATAAAAAAAACAGAAATAAAAAAAACTTATTTTCACTACAATCAACATTATCCCAGTTCCCAACATAATTGTTTCCAAATCAGTTCGTTAGTTAATGCTTAGGACACCGATGTTTGAGAATTGTCTCAAACATCTGTGCCCTAAGCATTAAGTAGTTCATAAATGACTTATTAAACGGATTGCAGGTTGCGCGAGTCTCTGTGATACGTTGAGTGATTATTTGAGTCCGACATTATAAATTAAGGTCTGGCGGTGGCGCTCTTTGAAACGGCGTTGTCAAAATGTAAGTATGTGTTGTCTAGTGCAGATACTTGTTACAATATTACTAAGTGATGCTGCTTGGTGAATAACTTTACCGTGTATGTAGTTAGGAGTGGTTTAGTTTTGACTGTTACCTACCGCTGCCACTATACATCCAATAAACTTGATCCTGACGGAGTGTTGCAATAATTTATCTAGAAACTAAATTGTTTGAATGTTGCTCTTTTCATCGCAACTTTATTTTATTAATCATAACACAATCACGGCACCCTATCAAGCCCCATTTAATCTAATTGAGAGTGCATTAAAATCCCAGCAGTCCCCAGCACACTCTATCACAGTAGTATGGAACTTCTCCCCCGAGGCAGTCTCGGCTACTCAAAATACCGGGGTTCCCCTACACTGTGACATCGCTGTTATATTTATTTTTATATTGATATGAATCAATATTAAATGAATTGTTTGTGTTTTTTTATAATTGACTCAGTCAAATTAACGAAAACTAATAATTAAAAAACGTTCTATCGCACTGTGATTTGTTGAAGTTAACTTGAAAATCTGTCTTAGCTCGACTTACCAAGATTCGTTTCATTACGAATAAGAGTGGAGTCAAAAATACTTACTTTTTATTACAAATTTTTACCCGTCTCATCTGAGCTTGTCTCCCCATCCCAATGAACCCTGGTCCACCTACTCAGACACCGCTATGATCTCGCTCAATTTATGTCAATTACGTTGGTAGTCAGTTGAAAAATACCGAGAAGAGTTTATCGGGTATTGGAAGAGTTCCGTATAAAATATAATATTAGATGACGATCGTTTATCACCTAATGGTTTTATGAAATTAAAATCATGTCCTAAAGTGTCATTTGAAGTGATTATTTTAAGTTTTATTCTGTTCTTCCTGGTGAAAGGTCATAATGTGGCCGGAGGGTTAACAACTCTAGATATAACATTACCTCAACACTGGTCGGTATATAAACTAAACTTGGCTAAACTATCTGTATTGGAATCTTGCTCATGCTTGTAAAACACGTATGAGTGAAACACATTTTTTTATGTACGACATTAATGTTCGTCGTTATGTGTAGCCCACAGAATTAGCACCAGTTATTCCACATAATTCGAATTCCCATTATGCCTTTATAAGCTCTGTGTACCTAATTTTTTTGCCATTCGCTTTTTGGGACCAAAAAAAATTGAATCGAATGAAAGTGCCAGCACACGTCCCCCGAACGGTTCCTACCTTTGAAATATTCATTCCAGACCTCGCGAACACTCTTTGTATTTTCCTTTACGCATTCATATCGATGGAGTCGCTTTTAAGTCTTTATGTTTGCTTTATTTATTCGATAAGTTAGCTTTTCGCCGCTTTGGCAGGTCTGATAGACGTGGGTGAGGGACGGGGATGTTATAGAGCATTCACCGACTCTTTTGAAGTGTATTTATTGATCTCTATTTTAGAGAGTTCTGTGAAAAGCAATTGGGATGTGGAGTGTGGATACACAGCTCTACCTATCGCGATTAAAATATGATTCTTGTGATACCGTATATATTGCAAGTCTTATCATGGCCTTAATATACTATTTATTTAAAATAATAAACTACATACTATCTAAGAAGCTGCAAAACGTCATGTGTGTTATAATTTCTGTGAAGCGAACATAAACGTTGTACCAGCCGAGCCCCTGAGTGCTTCGGCGTAAAGATAAACTTTAAATTGGGCCACTGTTTTCTCTCCGCAAAATTTTAGTTAAAGTTATGTTGCAATCGAAATGAGGAGATTAAAATGTCTGATGTCGCGGGTTGGTGGATGGCAGCATACATTCTGATTAAGGCCGTATCAATAAATCCATCTCAAGTCTGAGAGTGATGTTAATTGCGCCTTCGTCCATTTTTACTGTTATGACGTAAAATTACATTTCCTATTTACTTTGAGAAGCTTTGAGATCGATTTATTAATACAACCATGCAACATTAATATAGTTGTGTATACTATTTATGTATTTATTATTATAGATATATTAAAATCGTGAGGAAACCTACACTGGTCAGCGTGGGGGGCCGAACCCACCCTGCATTAAGGGGTGATGTCCCCGGAATAATAGCTAGTAGTACATCATAGTACAAAATAGTAGTGGTAGACATTTTATTTATTTATTACCTGGCCTCGCACACGGGCTGATTGCGGTCTGGAAAAGAAATTCTTCGAGCACCTCATGCATTGGTTACTATTTCGAGACAAATCTCGGAAAAATAAATAAAATATTTATTGCAAAAAAGGAAACTTGAGGTATTTTTTGCTAAAAACAAACTACGAGCCAGTAATATTTTATGGTTAGGTATCCAAAAGTATCGTCGGCTTGTTTTGGAGTCACGCTCAATCCGGGCCCGGGATCGCGCCCAGGGGACCGAGCCGGCGCTCCAACTATCAGCTTTCGTCGTTATGACGTCACTCGCCGCTCTCCTCCACCCCCGCCACTCCATGTTATTTTCAACTTGTGTCTGAATTTTAATAACTATGCAGGGTCGTTGATCTGTCTTATTGTCGAGGTCGAAAACCTTAGATTATTCAAGTAACAGCATCAATGAGTGATATTAGCGCTAGTATAAATTATTCAAACCGACGCAGTATAAGAAATTTCGCCTCTACTATCAAGCATTTTTATTTAAGATAGATTAAGATCAAGATTCGTTAAGCTAGTCCTTCTTACTTAGTGATTAGCCTGGTCGCTATAAGCTTTGAATTGTTGTGATAATTGTTCTCGCTATAAAGCTGCTAATTGCGTGCACTATGGTAGCCAGAGCTGTTATTTGGTGGCGCATCGTCCACACTGACGTCATTCGGCACGTAATTGAATTCCTCGCGGAGCGGCTGAAATGTAGGCTCGCTCGCCGTCCATTACGATAACGGCGCTTCCGAACCGATATTAAAGGTACGTAACACTGTCACTTATGTTAAAAAATGCTCTATGGGTGTACCACAGCTGTTTTGATTGCTCAGTGTTGGAGCAGGCCGTGTTGTTCCCTATTGCTACAGCTGTTGTTTGGACAGCTTACAAAATATGTTTGTATATCGAGCACATATTTTACTCTGTTCAAGTTATGCTTTTTGTTAGGGTGGGTGTACATACCTGCGTATGTGTGTGTTGGGCTTTCATGTCTTTATGTTCGAATCGAATTGTACATAGTGCACTCAGACAGAGCAAAAACATAATAATATTATATTTAAGTATAAAAGTCCATATTTCCATCACGTAACTCCCAGCACGTATCTCCCTCATTTATAACTTACTTTATATCGTCCAACTCCATCATAAATTGATTTAATATCGTAATGTAAAACATATAAAACGTTGTTAAATAGTCATTAAAATACAACTTTTAAATTCGAGCCATAAAGTTCATTTCGCCATTAGATCTAAGTGGTTGATACTAAGTGGTTGGAAAATAATGTATAGTTAGACACCGACGCTTAATGTTAAAGCTCGTTGAGGTGATACAATCTATGGAGAGCAACGGCTCCACATTATTAGACCATTGACTTGCAAACGCCTGTTTATTCATACTAATTTAAGGTTTATTTATAAGGTATTGTCCAGATCGTAAGAGCTTATGGAGTCATGAGATTACATCGTTAAATTGGGGTGTATACACATGTGTTCATGTGTGTTATTCAACAATCTTGTACCGAACTGAATTGTGCATAGGTGGTAGAAATAAAGTTAAGTTGGTAGTTCGTCGTTTCTTAATATCCACAAATAAGAACCTATACATGTGCATACCTATGAGATTTACATGTTTTCATAACGAGAACAATGTATACTGTTTTGTTTAAATTTAATCAAAGTTAGTAAACATTTTTTTTATTTATCAGCATCAATATCATTTTTCATTTTTCCAATATCTTTTATATTGTCTTTGAACATACATTAATATCACAATCTAATATATGACCAATTTTATTAAAAAATTTAATGCGAATGATAACATTGTTCGTCTTATCAATAACTAATTTGAAAATATTAAGATCTTTTACCTATAACTCTTTGGAATATAGATTACAACTTCAATTAAAATGTTATATTAACGTTATATAGGTACAAGATCTTCGATCATCTAGAGATGGTCAGAGCCGGTTTAAAAGACAAGCACGGTTACTGTTAGATGCACCAATATCATAGCTTTGCAGCTCTATACCATAGATAACCGTTTGCTTGACGCTGGCGTCGTCTTAAAATATTTGGGTGGCCAATTGGATGGTAAATCTGAAACCTGAAGAATTGACAATTTACCCTTAATTTATGTCGACGCTACCGACCAACGACTCTAGCGAAAGTAGATGGTAGAGCAGGTACTCATGGTAGAGTTATTGATCACCTCATGTGACGGCAAACATATTAAAGAGTACTGTTACCAGTAATAATACTATCGCATGTACGTATTCCGAACAATTAATTATCCCTTCATTTAATGAGCTGTGAACAATGAAGCGATCCTATTAGTCGAAAGCTAGCCCAACCAGCCAGCCCGGCTCAAATGGACGGGAACCCTTACATCCTTTTGAAAACAAAACATTGTCACGCTCGAATCGGCAATTTCCCATGAAACTGTAGCCAGTCCATCAGAACGGTCGCTCCGATCGTTTTGTTCGATCGCAGCTAGTCGCGACGCGAGGCCCACGCGACAAAATAAACGCACGCGCCTATCGCGCCATCAATTCACTTTAGTGCTCGACACTCGGCTGCATTGCAATACCTTTTACGGTATTTTTAATGTAATCGACACCCAGTTGCAACGCTTTTGTTTAAAATGTTTTTTTTACACAATGTGGTAGCGTTCTCGTTTTAGGAGAGTTAGAGACCGAGACTTTCAAAAGTCTGTAGGTATCTTTTGATTTGTGAATCAGTCAGTTAGATGCATAAATTTGGCAGTAGTAATCAATTAACCGAACTCCAATCTTAGTCTGAACTTAAGCGACCTCGTCAGATTCGATTTTGTATCAGAATGACATTTCCAAGTTCGCTCAGTTAAGATCGTTTTTGTACTTATTATGTAGCTTAAGTTATACGTCTTCCTTTAAGTTTTTTATTAAAAGATTCGTCTGGCCTGGTATGGTCTTTTTACTGCAGATAATAAACACAGACAGATTATTCATTCGACGTTCAATATTGTTACGGCGCATAATTAAATGGGGTTACATTCTATACAGCCCGCCACATGGGTCTGGCGGAAAATCCAATCAAGTTTCCATCAAGTTAATCAACCGCTTTCTTCACTATTAGTGGAATAGGGTTTAGTGACTATATGTACCCATCTTATATCTCACATAGGTATATCTAGGTATTGCTTTGAAACTGGCATTATAAAACAATATGTGCAAGTCTTCAAGTCAGCAGTACATATGTTTCATTCTGAAATAAGTACTACTTCTGAAATCAAACCTAAAACCCACAATTTTGTATTAAGTTACTTGTAGTATCTTTTGAGGTTTCAAGGGACGAACGGGCCAGTTGATTAGATTTTTAATATCGTAACTCAACCTGAAATATAACAAGGAGTAAACAAATAAATAAAGAACACCTATTAAAGATAAATTTATCGTTACGATCTAACATGAACTCGTCACCACTACACTCCGTGCCACTGAAACTACACCATTCCCCTCACGTTGGTATTTACAAATCATACACGGAGCGCAGTGAAGACCTCAATGTATAAATATACCGCACGTGACAGCAATGCTGATACCAGCCGTTGTAAGCGAGGCTGTCGTTAGAATTCAGTTGCAAAGCATTCCAATGGATAGCGGTGTGTCCTGTTTTTATTAGACCCATGTTTTTAGATGGTGTTATTAATGGAAGGATATGCCAAGGTTTACTTTATGAGCATAGTATGAGTGTAAAGCAATTTGATCACTAACTTGTTATTACTGTATATAGTAAACTGAGTATTTCAATCGATACAGCCAGCAACCGGACGGCGCTCACAGACATAGGCCTCCTTCGATGATTTCCGAACATCGCTGTCCTCCGTGAGCTCTCCGCTGCACTTTTGATCGCGTAAGAAGATGTGATGTACTTATTTGAGAAGTTATAACTTATTATCTGCACTGGCGTTGAATTATAGCACTGTTCGGACCTTCATACTGTGATTACATCAAACCTAAACCCATAGGTAGTACTCGTATATGGAAATGTATCTTCGTCTAATGCGGCGACACGTGTAACGTATTAATAATATTAAAAAGGACGTTTTCTGATGTACCTACATCTCAAATAAGGTTGTTATCGCACAAAATATGAAGGACTATAAGCGGAGAATTAGGATGTCACGGAGCAAGGTCGACTTTGATTTCCTTAAGGGACCTGTTTATAAGTTTCAGAATTTATTTGCTAGAGATGTCCCCAATATACAGTTACGTTACTTTATTTTAAGTTGCAGACAATTTTGAGGTCAAGCGGTATGAATGTAAATTACTAAACAGTTGAGATGTAATTTTGTAATAGAATAACATTTCTAAGTTTGCTCTCAGAGGTTAAGATCAATTTATTTATAGACGGTATAATTACGGCCTAAGTGTTTGCTTCTGATCTGTAGCTGTATCGTGCGATTATAATTCGGTAGAAATCCAGCATTACAAACAATATTCGTATCGAAACTTGACCGTTTCTCGGTTGCCAGCTCCTTTATTGTACGGAGACTTGACTTGACTTGAGCGCGACGGGCGAGCGCATATTTAAGGGTAGAAGCTCATTGCTCTGTGTAGTATTCTTTTTTTTTTGCTGAGAAAATTCAAAAGCGGAAATGGTACATTCCAGTTTAATACCTAATATTACCTAATATAAGTCTTTATAATCTTATTACATCTCCTAGAACGTAGACCCGTAGACCCTCAAATCACACGTGTATCATATAGCACAAAAGGGTCTACCCGCGTCCAATATGAATGTAAGTTACCGGATGTTATTTTCAGTGGAACTAAATTGGATCCCGGCGGAATTAACGACACGGCCGGCACTAATTCCCGCAGTGATGGGCCGTGAAATTGATTTTTCCTGGAATTATCCATTATTGAGAGTGGATTTTTAATAGTTGAAGCTTACAGCTTATCCCTACGCTATAACTATGTAAAGTCTAATTTTTAGTTATTCACGATATTTTGCATGATGCTTTGGTGAATGCTATTAATGGAAAAACGGTAAAAATAATAAAAAAGGTTCCTACCATAAACACGTAATCTCGAAGACTTATTTATAACAACGGTCTTTTAAAATTACTCATGTTCAACCAGCTGTACCTAATCAATAGAAAATACTATACCATCACATAATTTTTTGTGGTAGGTATATGTTTACCATTTTCTAATACTGCGAACATTGTTATAATAAGACCTTATATTCAAGCGTTAATAGCCTAGAGGTTAGAAGGGCCATAGCTAAAAGGGTTTAGGTACGAATACCATTGCTGGCAATTTAGCTATTGGCGTCGTGACAGTTTTTTTAAAGCAAGAAATCTATTTCTAAGTGAATTATAATTAGGTAGCGGGTAGTATTTATTTAATAATACCGCAGTCCATACCACGGCCCTTATAATATCAAGGTCGAATTAAGGTTCTAAAGTCCATAAGTGGGCAGTTACGTGAGTCGTTGTCGTTACTGTTAATGTAGCGGCCACCTTTACTGCCTAGGCTTTATAAATGGCCGCCTAACTGGCTGATGTACTGTATTACTCTCACCTTCAGTGAAATATATTATTATGTAAGACCGCTATGGGTAAATGAGTTGGTGATCACAAAAGCTTTGGAGCGATGGTAAAGCTTCTCGTATCAGCTTATTGTATAGTTCAGAATCAATTCGTTCAGGGGTTGGTTGGTTTCGTTCAATTTATAGCCGATCGTTACAGGTCATATAGACTCATTTCTATATTCCAATTTCACACCATTTCGAACAAGATCTTCAGAGTGGCCGTCCACATAAGCCAGGCGGGCTGGCTGCCCTAGCTAACTCGCTCGCTTCGATCAAGAGAATTTATTCATATTCCTCCGCTCATTAAAAATGAAATGATCCTATTGGTCGAAGCGAATGAGTTAGCTAGCGCAATCGGCCCGCCGGGTTTAGGATGACGGGCACCCTTAGACTAATGGGCTTACCTACCCCATCTTCTGTTTTTTTTGTAAAAATAAACCGTATCTAACTCGGACTTAGTACTCCAAATGTGGTTTTGTTAAGCACCTGATGAATATAGGTGCTAATTCTGTTGTTGTGTTTAAATTAAAACTGCACTAAATGTGACAAAGACGTAAGTAAACTTGTTTAGTTCAAGTGTAGTTTGTGTAAAAACAAAATTGGCACCGTTGTGGGTCCAGACATATTTACCGAACACATAACTACAATAAGTGGTATAAAATTACCCATTACCGAAAGTAGGTCACACGTCCCAACTGCACGAATAGATCTTCCGCGAGGCCGCAACATTGATAAATGGTATTCCCTCCACGAAATAAAGGGGGAAGTACATAATAGAATCAGAAGTTGACACATGAAAAGCGTCTGGAGAGCCACTTGACCCATAATCGGACCTTTTCTGAAACATGATCCGCCTTCGGGGAAGACGGGGCGCGGTTCGGGTGAGTTTGAGAGTGATAAACTTTTGCGGATTGCCTACGATGCTAATTCTGTTGGTATACTAACTAAACGTGGCTGAAATAACTGCCGTTCTTCTGATGGAAATATATTTAGACGCGCCTTTAGTTTAGTCGTGATTTGAAGTTAACAGAATTGGTCAACCAATTGTTAGGTATTTTTGGTTGTCAATGTTAATTATCCGAAACAATCTAAACAGATTACATAATTGTAGACCAATAATCATGGACTTAGAAAGCAACAAAAGTAAGAAATAAACATTTATTCGACCCACATTCAGCGCGACCTGTGCCGAAAGGTAATGATGGCTCAGCATGTGCTGGAGAAGAACGAGACTCCCCTAGCGCTGATTTTCAGCCAAACCCTAAATAATATAATATATCACTGACGTCATTTTCGAACCTGACAATGACAGCATTTCGTGGTAGTCTATGAATACCCAATGCTACCCAGAGAAACATCGAAAACATAATTGTATCTTCTTAAAATACGGACGATGCTTTACCGGATTCCATTCAAGCACTAGACCAGCTACGCTTTTATTTACTGAAGGTACCAGAATTTAAAAGAAATACAATCATTGTTATCTAAAATGGTATTTCTTTTGAAATGGCAAAACACTAGGTAAAGATATTAGGCGAAGTAGACTTTTATTGTTTTGGGAGTAAGGAGGGGTGCGCAAGGAGTCGTAGCTAACACAGTTAGCCGGGCTGGGACTATCAATATGGACGACTGTTTTGTTTCTCAATTCTGTAACTCAATAATATTGGAATTTTGTACTGCCTGATTGGAGTTTATTTTATTTAAAAAATATATTGTTTTTTTTAAAAATAATGTAAGAAATTTCAATACAATATTCATCAACAGAGTGAGTTAAAAGAATCGATATCAAAAAGTGCGTTCTAAATTCACTGAGATAGTAAGCTCTACTCTACGAAAAAAAAAAAATTCTTAGGGTTAACAAAAGAACCGGTCAGCCATACACTCAAATTATACTTAAGTCTATCAAAATAAAATCAACAAGGTAATCAAAAAATTGCCTCCACAATAAATAACAAAATCAAACTTCCCAAGTTTCCAAAATAAAATTCCATCAAACGCCATACAAACGGCGATGACGGAACGCGAATGAAATAAACTTTTCACAGATGACCGGACACCCCGCGAGTATATTTCTTGAATAATGACCCTCAAATTCGGGCTTGTCCTATTAAAAGTTGCCAAGATTATGGGCATTAGCTCCGGGGAATTACAACTTTTCCATAATACCTTTGAAGGAATATTTTTGGCCAGTCAGAGTTTTTAGGGTTCTGTAATGAAAAGGTGGAGGATAGATTTGAATTTTTATATAATATTAAGGTGGAAAACTATTATTTGTATTTTTATTATATTTTATGTGCTTAACATAAGCGAAAATTTGCCCTCATGAATACCAAAAACGCTAACCAGATTCGATATTTTTTGTAAACTCTCTAGCCATATAAATACGGTGCACACGGACCATGAGGTTCTAGGAGATGCGATTGACTCTGATCTTATGTAGCTACTTGAGTTTTTACCAGAGCAGTATTGGCCTAGTTTTATGTTTACCTAATGTTATGATAAGTCGCTACCACCAATTTGGAATGCCATTCCTAGTAACTGGCCATTCTTTACCTTTCCTTTCCTACTTTCCTTTTTTCACCATTATTTATGTATACAGAACCAATAGATCTCGCGTAGAACAAACTTGATCATATCACGCTCGCCCAGGGAATCTTAAATCCGAGTGCCCGCTTTTTAATATTTGAAATGAGCTGTTTCCCTCCAAGTTTACATCGTTCGCAGTAACTTGACGATGTACCTTTTTAAAGGTTATGCGCCCCTGTTGTACAATTTCTTTAACTTACTCAGAACTGTGTATATCTCCCCCGTTGGAATAAATCCTTTTTTAAAGTAGTAATATACTGTTTTTATATAGCGAACTTTTTCAGCTGGTTCCGCAGTCTTTCTTTTTCACACACCACCGTTTGCACTCACTCAATAAGAATCTTATATATTTTATGATCGTGAGACGTGTGCGTTAAATGTAAACTAAATAAAATCCCACACAATTGGTTGACCAGCCTATCATTCTCCATTACCATCAATACTAAGACGGGGACGACTGAATCTCCCACATCTCTGTCGAGCTAACGAAATATAGCTAATAAATAACGCCCATAGATCGCTAACAGCGTTATTTACTACCGTTTATGGGCGAAGTGTTGTATTTTGAGTTTGGTGGCAAGGGTGTCGGGGTAGCAGTAAAATGTCCGAATCCTGTAATACTACTCAAATACTTCAGTCCCACTTCGTTGTTGGAGATGTTGTGATTTGACATTTTTTTGTGCGGTGCGCGGGGTGCGCCAAAGTAAACTTTGAACTTTGATGTTCGAGTATTCAGTGCTATTCAGTGTATTTTAATCGGGTTAAATTGAGTAACAAATGAGGAATATTAGGAAGAGTACATACTGTCGCCTTATATTATTTACCCCTAGAAATACTTAAAATAACAAAATTAGAAAAAAAAACAATGACCAACTTAATCCAATAAACAATATTAAGTACGAATACAAAACTACTTTGACAATAATTTATACTAAAGACATCTAATAATAAATCGGGAATAATAAAATGGTTTAACATCGGAACTTTGTCTATAAGCACATAATGGGTCAAAGAACAACAGACTAGTAGCCATTGTCCGGGGACTAGAGGAATTATGGCCACATTAGATTCCGTTGATGGAGAATATTTTATTTGTAGCTCTACTGACACCCTATTTGCTACATTTTATGGTGGAATGTATAAGTTTTTATAGCAGGGCCTCGGGGTGTAGTTAGAACAATATTTTATGGGAACATCGCGTCGTGTTAGAATTACATTTATATGTATATACTGTTGCTGCGTGATGTGTCTTATGTATTTTTATTTAAGTTCATATTTTAATAATGCACGCTTTAATGAGTGCTAAACATGTTGTAGTTATGTAAGTTTCAATTAGATAAGCAGCCAAAATAACCCACCTCGATCAGAAACTCAGACAGGTTTTTGGGTTAGTTATATATTAATAGATTCAACAGTTATTTTAGCCCACCCGCTAACTAAATAATTGAGAGACTGTTACCCCAAAGCAATTGTTATCTCTTACTATTACAACTTTTATGATTTCCCCACACTGTTGACGGAAGTAAGTCAAATATATTGAACTCAGTTTACAAAGTATATTAATTCAAATTAACGTTATTAATAAGTACAAGTATACGAAAAACACGAGCAACCAATAAAATATTAATTTCCAATTTTAAGTCCTAAATAAACCCAAGTAATGGGCGCAATCAATGTTTCCGATTGATTCCTAACTTTTAATTGTCAAGCAAAAAATTTAAATGTAGGTCGCGGTCAGCTTGGACTAATGACTGTTCCATTGCATTACATACAAGTGTTTAAGATAGTAGAGTTATGCGGATCAGACTAGATACTTTTTTTATAACAGCAATAAAATCATTGGACCTGAAGCGACGTAGAGGGACTTTGCCCATCAAAGGCATAATTCACGAGGCTATAAAAATAATTTAAGTAATTCTCAGAGATAATAAATATCTGTCACTCTTATGTTTATGTGATGTTCAACATAGTTAATTCTTAAGTTGCAGATATCCTGGGCGATGGTTACTAGTTACAATCAGGCGGACCGTCTTCCAGTGTGTCTTCCTAGGCAATAAACAAGCATTACATTACAGCTCTACAGTTGTATGTATTAGCATAGGTAAACTCTTGTTAGTGGAAAGTGAACTATATTGTTATGGTGAATAATAACTCGAGTAATAAAAATCTTGAAACCGAAAGGTGCATTTTCAACAATAACTTAAGTGCTACTTAATTTTGTCGAAAATGTTATAAGAAGTACTTTGTCGAAAAGCGGTGCGTGACAAAGTGATATTCTGTCGCGTTACCACCCCGCCGCGCCGCCTACAAGCGCGAGTCACGCTTCCTCCGACAACGGGTCACGAGTGATAATTATAAGGAGCCCAGTATTTGCCGTGATGGAAGTGATCAGCATTAATGATGGCTTTACGAGTTGATATAGAACTATATTATGTTATTTAGAGGGTATATACAAAAGGGAAAATTATTTGTAATCGCATTTACCATACTACATTATACCTACACATGCTTCATAAATTCCTCGTAAACATAGTATAACTACTTAGGATCATGAGTAGGTATAAATGTTAATATCCTCTGAAAATAACCCTCTACTTACTGTAGTACGGTTTATCGTTCGGTCGTTATACTTCTACTAATTAGGGATCATCTTAAACAACCTTATTACATCGCCATTAAAACGCATATTTAGATTATAAGATCGCGAGCTAATCGCTCGATCACGATGTGACGATAAGCACTGCCTCATTTACAGCTAATGGCGCTGAAATTAAGTTATACTTAAAAGCCTAAACAGGGGGTTTATTTATGTTTTAAGCGCCTTTTGATTGACACAGTTAGGCAGTTGGGGAGAGGGCTTGAGGGATACAAGTGTTGATATTCAGTAGCAATTTCTTTCGTAAAATACTGATTAAGGCAAATAATGTTATTTTCAACGTTTTACATTAGAAGTGATGTCATTTCGCTACATATATTTTTAGTATTCAATTATTAATGGTTAATTTAATAAGGAACACAAATAATACACTCTACATAATGTATTTTACATACATAGTAACAGAATATAAAACTACACGGTGTCATCACGTTTACTGTACCAGTTGACATGATCGAACTACTAAAAATGTTAACCATTTGACTCTATCTATCATCAGACATCGTTACCGAGTGTCATTAAGTAACAGCGTCACTCAAATCACTTACTTCATTAACACCTCATAAAATCGCACTTTTTTCGTCCTTAAAAACATTTCCAGAACCACATGACGTTGGTTCACATTATACTCGAGGCATCGTAACAGGCCATTAATCGGCGGAAGGGGCGACGAGGCAGTTGACAAATGACGTCACACCCCCCACCCCCGATGAAGGGACTCGATATAAAACTATTTAGCCGTTTTACTGCCCATAAAGATAGGCTTTGTTTATAGCAGATAAGATTTGAAGTGTTGATTAGAGTTTTTGTTTGTTGTGTGATGTGTTGTTAAATGTGATTTTGCGATGGTATATCGTGGGGTACCTATTTGTTTTGATATTGAAGATCAATGCAGTGGTAAACAAGTTGCTAGAACATTCGCCTTGAATAAGAGGTGTAGGTTCAAATCTCAGCTCGCACCGCTTGTACTTTCATCATAATTATTATTTATAAACCACACGTGTACTAATAAATTATCAGGACTTTGATAATCACGCCTTCCTCAAACGGAAGAGCCCCGTGACTCTAGTTTTTAGCTAAGGCCAGACGTCCAATAGAAGCATGGAAGTGAATCAAATCGAATTACTGCAAAAGTAGCGACGCAACGAATAGATAAGTTTTTCATTAAAAAAATTGTGAGTCGTAAATAATCATAACAAATCTTTATTTCCTAAAAAGTACGAAGTAACAAATTATGAAATTTAATCTAAGTTGAAATGTGGTTTTTATAAGTTAAATAGTAGTAATAAATGTGATCAATCGCTTGGATTTAAATGTGCTTGCGCAAAACCTCGTATTGGTATCAAATAAAATGTTTGTACCTTTTGACCTCAACGTGGGCGGGCGCTGTTTAAGAAATATTATATGAGGCCAATATTACTCGTGTGTGTTTAGCTGAGTGTTTATCTATTCCATAGACATAAATACGATTTAACAGATTCTGATCAGGTTTCAATCAACCGCTAGGGTATTGCTTTGATCGGCCACAATAGTTATTTTTAGTACCTCATCTACTATCAGGGGGCTTAGTACATGTTGTCACGGCGTCAAATACCGATCGAGTATTTCGAATCTTTCCATGTATTACCTACATATCAGCGCCTCTATGCGACACGTGCAACTTTACTTGTAACTTACTACACTAAATACAATATTTCTGCCAACTTAAAGCGTTTTGTCGGCATCACCTAACCCTCCACAGTACGGTATAGTACTAAACCCAGATTCCACAACAAAACTCCCGCGTCCTTAAAGCCCACGCGTGAGCGCCTCCATGACAAATGATCCCGCACCAACCACTGGGTTGAGGCGCCGCGAAGAGCGACGTTGGTAATCGGGTTTTTGCAACTGACACGTACATATACGTGTCTATGTATCATTATAAAAGTAGTTGGATACATAATGTCATAACAGGAAGGATCTTTCCCGCTATTAGTTCTCGCTTTAGTAACAAAAATAATGCCCACAAATATAAAATTAACTTCACCCGTGACGTACCATACGGTCGACCCGAGAGTAAATTGAACGATCAATTTTATCTGTGTATCTCTGTTTATGGTCAGTCGATAGGATAGTGGGATTCATAAGACGCAATGAAGAAAGTTGAAGAAAGTTGCACAAAAAAGCTTCACAGTAATACCGCCTGTGAATCTACAAAATAGTCTAATTTATTGATCGTCAACCGTGAATGGGCTTACGAGCAATACAATTTCAATAAAAGGCGGCGTTTGATGACGTCATTTACCTTGCGGCACTCAGCTATATTCACCGGAAATGGGATCTTTATGTAGAGATATTTATAAACTCGAGTAATAACGCTGATGACGCATTAAAAGGTTTATTTTTAACCCCCGACGAAAAACGAGGGGTGTTATAAGTTTAACATGTGTATCTGTGTATCTGTGTATCTGTGTATCTGTGTATCTGTGTGTCTGTCTGTGGCAACGTAGCGCCCAAGCTGATGAACCGATTTCAATTTTGTTTCTTTTGTTAGATAGGTATTCTGATCGAGAGTGTTCTTAGCTATGTTTCATGAAAATCGGTTCAGCCGTTTGAAGATCATCAGCTCTTTTGTAGGTTAAAAAAGCCACATTCACGGCCAAAACCAATTCCCTCGGCTCGAATCCAGTCGAAATTTGAGATGATTGGATTTAGATTTATTATATTTTTAAATGATCGTAATAGTCTGAACTGGCTTTTTACAATATTATAAATTTGAAAAGTTTCCCTGATTCTGAAAAAAATGAATATTTTATAAATTTTATTGAGATTTGTGTATGAACTAAAGACGTTCCATAAGTCACGTGTCAAATGATGGATACGCGCATGCGTTAAATTTTGTTTGTTTTGTTAATGGTCATGGAATATTACGCTTTAATAATTCTAGAGGGCGCTGCTCCGCCATTGAAAAAGAATATAAAAAATCTAATCTAATTTAAAATAATTTTAGCGTTTTTGAAAATTCTTCCCCTAGGCTGCTCCCGTCTACCTCAACCAGAGTTATTACATCAAATTGAATCATAATTGATAATATTTTACTAGGAATAAAACCTCCGTGACATCAATATTTAGATTCGTTGTCTATTCTAATGTCAATTATTATAATGTCATAACAAAATAATGTCTCATACTTTTACACAGATTTTCTGTTGATTATTGTACATCTTAGATTATAAATGAGGAAGCCAAAACAAATGATTTAATGGTGCTTTCATAACCTGGCATCGAAACTAGTTGTACCAGATGAATTTGCGAGATGAGCTATGGATACTGAGCTACGGGAGCTACGCAAATCGCGCTAACATCATTATTTGGAAGAACTAGGTAAATTATACATTTGATGAACAGGTCATCGCATCGGGGGTTTTTAAATTTTCAATTTAGAGTTATATTAAATATGAATGTTATTGTATTATGTAGTACCAAAAAAAAGTACCTAATTGCCAATTAGGTTTATCAATGCAATAAATAAAATAAAACTTATTTTAAAATTATGAGATGGATAAGCTTTTGAGATGTAACCTTCTACTAGACTGAACACATTTCGAAGATTGCTCTTAGAGTTGACATTTATTTAAATATAACATACCAATTAGTTGTGCGTCATGGAAATTGTGACGTGACGCTTTCTCAAGTGATCTAGTGCAGTAAGGCCATAACCGACTATTTCCGGGATCTATTGTGATGCTTAAAAGGGAGTGTCAGTATAATATAGGGTTATTGACTACATCATGCCCCAAGGTAAGACGCGCAGTAACCAGCCGGCGACGGCTTATTATATACTCCTCATTAATATTCCATCGGCGACGCTTGATTGATCGCTCGCACTCGACCGGGTACTCACGACAGTAGCTCGTGCGAGTGGCTCGACTTTGTCCAAATATAGTAGATATATATTAGTAATTATCAGTCAATAACTGATTATGTTTAATTAATATAACGTATCTAAAATACTAGGATATATACCTACTGCTAGAATCCTTCTTGGTAATAAGTGTACCTTGCAAGAGATACCAAATCTATTATTTTATAGTTAAAGTGCTACGTCCTAGTCTCGTAGCTCAGTGCTACGTCCTAGTCTTGTAGCTTAGTATTATGTGAGCGTAGCACAATGCTACGAGCGCCTTAAATTTGGCATATTAAATGACAATTCCTTTACGATTATTAATTACTCTTCTTTTAAACTATTAATTCTTCTTCTTTTAAACTAACCTATTCAATTTTATACTGCAGAACTTTTATAGTCACAAATCCTCTCAAAATATGTCGAAATTAATCTTCTGTTTGAATCTAACTCAAAGTGCTTCCTACTCATTGAAAATTATTTCCTTCTCAAAGCATTCACGTGCACGGACGGAGCAAGTCTATATGAATCTAGCATCTCGTCGCAATGCAATAATCGTCGCCGTAGCAACCTTTGAGCCGACGAGTTATAAGAGCAAGTGGAATATTGACGTGTCGTGACGTGTTGGAAGCTACTTTGTGAAAATTACAAATGATATTTGCATTCGGTATACTCGGAGGATTGTTCATATCCAATTATGAAATATTTTTAAGACGAATGGAATTATTCTCAATTGCTTCATATAGGTTTACCGATTTAAATTATTTTAGTATTTTGCTGTCTCATAAAAGGTGATTAACAACTAAAAGGACGGCTATGTTTTCATTACCGTTTATCAGTTAGTTAGAATCACCCTTGATTAATTAATATTCTCAAGAAAACCCATAAGATATTGCTGTAAATTATTATCCATAAATTCATCAACGAGTGAGTCTCCTCCAGGTACCAATCATTATTCCGCCTACAGTCCTCAAAATAAAAATTGTTCAGCAATTAACCCCTCCAATGCCAATCGGAATCTGTCCCATAAAAACTAAAGCCTAACCCGTGCACCGCAATACATAAAAATCGTATCGGCGCGAGACGTGCCCCGAATGCGCCACTCGTGGGTATAAAAAGTCCCGCGGCCGGGTGTTGAGTCCCACGTTTTATTGCTTTTATTTACTTTAGGAGGCTGAGAGATTGAAACATGTTTTTTTATAAGAATTAGAGATTAATTCCTAGTTGAAATTATTCAATTATTTTCAAATTATTAGGTATGTTTTACAAGTTTGTCTTTTTATATCATATATTTTCCTATGATTTCCACATTATATTGAGAGTTGAACAATAGTACATTGTTACATGAGTGGTGAAAGTTACTTATTTTGTCCCGAGACGGGGTTTGGCGCCCGAGCGTAGCGAGGGCGCTAATAGTTCGAGGGACAAAATAAGTCTTTCACCCGAGGTAAACACTGTGCTTTTCATTACGAATACAAGGAAAATAAAAATAAAAACAGGAATTGGCTAAAGAAATAATACAAGGAAGTATAAACAATACACTACAACTCGAAAAAAAAAATCGGATTGCCGCCTATTTTGTTTTTTTTTTCGTTGGCCGGCCAACTTCATTATTTAGCCATTATTTTTCATTTTCAACTTTAAATATTTTGCCCAAATCTAAGTTATTTTAAAGAAATTGTTGAAACTAAATTCTAATTAAGTCATTTAAAAAAATATATTCTTGAATTAATACTTAACTTTATGTTATTTCAATTTTACATCGTGCTGTAATTGAGTGACTGTAGAAAAAGTTTGAACATGGTTCCATAGAAATGTGAAAATGGAACTAGTTTTTTTTTTAAATAATTTGACAGCTGTCAGTTGAAAGCGAAACTCCCGGGCCTGAAAAGTATTACTTTCAACCCGCTTCTCAGGCAACTTCAGACCTACTTTCAGAGTATGAGTAATGAAAAAGTATTTTTCATTACTCATACTAATGAACATAAGATGTAAATGAAAAATAATGGCTAAATAATGAAGTTGGCCGGCCAACGAAAAAAAAACAAAATAGGCGGCAATCCGATTTTTTTTTTTTCGAGTTGTAGAGTATTGTTCATACTTCCTTGTATTATTTCTTTAGCCAATTCCTGTTTTTATTTTTACTTTCCTTGTATTCGTAATGAAAAGCACAGTGTTTACCTCGGGTGAAAGACTTATTTTGTCCCTCGAACTATTAGCGTCACCCCGTCTCGGGACAAAATAAGTCACTTTCACCACTCGTGTAACAATGTACTATTGAAACAGTAATAAACTAATATAAATATATGGTGCATGCGAAATATGTATCGTTTGAATGATTCCATTCAAACGAATATAAATCTTAGTTAAACTTTACTTCATAACGCGTTATTTCCACTAATAAAAAAATGTATAACATAAAAATATAATATCGTTTACACAATAAAAAGTAACAGTAAAAAAACACATTAACACAATATGAAGGCGTCAAACAGAAATTTATTTAAATAAATTCTTTCAAAAGCTCTCGACAACGGTGCCACTGTGCCGTGATTTATGAGCGCTCATTAAATAATTATGTAAAGTGTAGTGACATTTTATAAATTTTAATGTGGGACCGTCTCGATGTGCTGTTTGAAACACTAATATGAAGTTTATAAAAATGTTTATCCACTTCACAGAAACCGCACAAAAGTAACTGTTCTGTTTTATATGTACCCTGCGCGATTTGCTACGCTGTCAAAGATTGGTCATACCAACTCAGAAACCTTTGTGGGCTCATGCACAACACTTTGCTGAAGATCATGACATGATCAAATGCATAGTTTACGATTCTATAAAGGACATACAGACAAACATTCATTTATATATATATAGATTTAATACGAACGCGTGTTTAAATAAAACCTGAGTCCATTGTAGTTACTAGATTGTTGGATCTCTTTTTATCTCATTCATAAGTCTAACCACCACTACTGAGCGTCATGTTATTACTCACTAATAAAATTATATCCCCCCTCCTTCACCTCGGACACCCCCTCCGTCACCGTAGGCCCTGAAATTCAGACACTTTAACTAAGTCAAGTGGCTTATTATTTATGAAGTGCGCAGTATGAATTTTTCGTAAATATAATTCATGATTTTTTTTCTCCTGAAAAGCGACAATATAAAAAATTATTTTATATGTAATTTTGTTTAAAACGCGCTTTGCTAAGTGCTTCACTGCGCAATTTATGTACACACGTTTTCAGCGGCGGGATTTTTCTCGCTTAACGTTTTAACAAATGTGGGCGTGACAGTTTGATATCACATAAGCATTTTTCAGGAGCATTCATATGCTGTAACACATCGTAGATATTTAGAAGCACGGTCCGTAAATTATTATTATTTATATCTCAACCTTTTTGATAACTTGTTACATGAAAAGTTTAAATAAAACTGTAACCCGTCCACGGAAAAATCCGCACAATAAAATGATAATACGGACATGACCGTCAACGATCAATAACATATGAATTCTATAGCATTGAAATATTCAATAGGTTCTTTCATTATTATTTGTTTCGTACGAGTATTAGTTTTGGTAAATCTTGAACTGTACAGGTGCATGGTATTGGCCAAGTCGTGGGGTTCGATAAGTGTTGCCATTCGAAAGAGACCTTACCGGTTGTCCAGGCAGAAACATTTCTAGTATGTGACAGTATATGTAAATTGTAAAGGAGTTAAGTTAACAAGGCACAATATCGCGTGCTGCATGTTACCGGGCCGAGTCACCTCGCGTGCGGCCGACAGCGCGCTTGTTCACGCGGGCTGGTATAATCACCCGTGTTACTATTTCAAATATTTGCCCGACAATTGTAATAGATTTGTTTTGTAGAGTCCGCCAATTTAAATAGATGGTGCATAGGGGAGTAAACTCCCGTAATTTGCATTAACGCAGATTGTTATAATAGTAATAATAATATCGCCTGACGAAAACATCAACTGTATGGTCCCAAACTAAGCAACTTGTACCATGGATATTGTACAATGGACTGGGGACAAACTCAGTGACACTCAGACCAGAGCAAATTACAAAAAAGCCATTTCCGTAGTTTACCCCGACGGGAATCTAACCCGTAACTACTCGGTGCAGAGAACTTAGTGGCCTACGCTCGAATCACTGCGCCAAGCGGTCGTCATTGTAAGTCATGTCTGCTATTTATATTGATATTTGTTTAGATTTTTGTGAACGAAAATATAACATGCCTAACGTAATAAACTGAATGCTTGTATTTTTTTATTCTTTCTGACTTTTTATTTTCGTTCAGAAATATCTGACTGACGTCATTAAGTTTTTAACTTACCAATCTCAAATAATTTAAGGGTCATGATAGTATTTCGTAAGAATAGCTGTAGGGTGTGACGAATGACAAATGACAAACAATGTGACGAAACATTAAAAATCACAACATTTCAGTATTTCAATTTACTAAAAGAGCCAAAGGTTACATTTCTTATCGAAAGCCATACACTGCAATAAATGAAAACTGCAATATAAGAAAACGGTTAGTACCATGAAAACCGTTCAGCTTACAGGCTCAATAAAGTGTTACGGGCGGCGCGGCTTCAGACTTAAATCGATTTAGGATACCTATATCTTTTCACCGGTGGGTAAGTGAAAAATTTTGAAGCGCGTCAAAGCGGAAACGAGTCTGTATTAAATGTTCGGTGACAGAGACATTTTAACCACAGGAAATTTGTAGACAGTTGACTTATTTTGTGGAAAACAACGAGGAGAAGTCAATACTAGAGATTTTTTTTCGCAGCTGATATAGAATATGTTTCTGATGTCTCCCATCAATATTTATCTGATAAGTAATGCCTTGATGTAAAATTGCTCAAATTTATCTCCGCATGAAAGATAGGTTCTAAATGTGTTTCTGCAAACGAGGGCTATCAATGGATTCGGAATCCATCGATAAACCGAAATTGAGGTTGAAATATTGGATCTAACTAAAACGCTTGCAAAATAACTAAACCGATATTAACTAAGAGTAACCTTTTTTAAAACCCACAATAAAACTCATATATGACCTTAAGCAAAACATTTTAAAAATACAAAAGCCTTAATTTTTCTTAAGACAATAAACTAATAAAAAATGAGATTAAACGGAGACCGCTGTTCGGAAGTGCCTTTTAGAGTTTGTGAAACCGTAGCAAAGGCGCGGATCGGTGTAGAGACAAAAGACGCAACCTTGGTACAGACAAACGCACACACATGCCGATATAGAGAGAGTGAACAAAAGAACTTCATCGTTGTCATTTCCATTTTCTCGCTGCACCGCAGACTTATCGTGTGGGGCTATGAGAGCAGCGGGTGCTGATATTGTTATTTTATGGTGGAATATTATTTTTATGAAGATCCAAAATTTAAGTCATACAATGTTATAAATGTAGGTTACCTATGGATATTTTGGAAAGAGTTGTAGAATTAGTTTAAATACGACATTCATACATTAAAAATGAATACACCAAGCTTGTTTAATATACTACCAATTAGGGTCCCATAACGTGTTGCTACTCAAAATTTGTTTAACACCTAAATTCAGAAATTTCAACACAGTTGGTTGTTATTTATTTACAAAGCTGATACAAAAATATTTAAATTAAACTAAATCCTATTTTAAAAATTTGCGTTGAAATAGGTAATTCAACTGACTGGCCCCACCGCAACTTTATATGCTCTCCCGTGTTTCCTGTATAAGAGGGCGGGCAAAGGCTTCGTTCTTATTTCCGGTTCGGCGGGTGTGACGTCACGTGCCCGGAAACGAAAGCCTTGCAACGACACATTCCAATTGTATTCGTTTTTTTAATTAAACGCAGGATGTTATAAGAAGACATTTCTTTCTGCATTCTACATTGAATTGTAAAGCGATAGCAGTATCTTCCAATGCAACGCAAAGAGGTGCGTTCTTAAGCTGATACTTTTATTAACTGTGTCTACGTATATCTTCACGTTTTCCTCTGTCTTCAGCAGTACGTTCCTCAGCTCTATTATTGGCAAATTGATTCTGCAATACAGTCAATGCGTTGTGCACGGTTTTAATTTAAAATTGACTTATTAAGATTAAGTTAAACTATTATGTTGAGTCTGGTTATTGTTCATACCATGTAGTGTAAATACGAGAGTCCTAAATGGCACAGTCGATGATCCGTTCGATTCTTCATAATTTGCTAAACGTGTCGCCCACCCTGCCCTTGGCGCAATGCAGAGTACTCCTCGAACGTCTAACAATTTTAATAAATATTTACATCGCAAAGTGCGGCTTTCACGGTGAAAGCCTCGGAATTTGTGATATTGTATAACTTGAATAAGAATGAATTGAAACTATTGTTAACGAATTAGTTTGAAATTTATTTTGTTTTCACAATAACAAAAGGTTTAAATACTTACCATTCCTTGCGCACTTCAAAAGGAATCTCAAAATGCTGATATTTTCAGGAAGTTTTAAGATAAGAAAATTTATCGATAACTGTAAATGGTTTGCAGCCACGAATCCGAAAATTACGAACTCTATTTTAGGAATGATTTTCGAAGCTTCTTCAAACTAAGCCATATATTCAACCACGTTTTACTGGTTCCACAGACCGAGCGGTATTATTATACCAAAAATGTACGGCGTCTAAAGGAATGCTCAGTACGAATGATCTAAATAGATAAAATTGTATACTCGTATATAACAAACAGGTCGCAGAACCGATTGTGGTGTAAGAATTTCGGAGAAGGACCCACCATTCATCCTCGACCTCCATAATTATAAACCAAATAAGTTGATCGAAACAATGTATCGATAGTCGTCTGGTCAGAAAGGTTGTATAATGGCAAAATCAAAAAAACGTTCCAAAATATGTAGGCTGGACCCACCACTAGGTCCCGCCACATGGTACGCAGGAAGCCGTTTGATGCGGGTAGCGGAGGATTGCGATAGGTCGAAATCATTGGAGGAAGTTTATTCCCAGCATTGGAGGGATAAATGATAGATATTGTTCATGGTCGGTCCAAGCTTTTTTGAATGTTATCTCCACGTCATAGAGCATTATGAGCGTGATGTGGTATGAAACTCATAGGGATCTAAGTCTTAAAAAAATAGTTGCTCTATGTTTGTGTTCGTTTGTTCTAGGTATCGGCAGCCTCCCCGGCGTGGCGGGCGGCGACGGCGCGCGTCCGGAGCGGCCATATTTCGACGACGTGTCGCCGCGGAACGTGTCCGCCGTGGTGGGGCAGGCGGCCGTGCTCAGGTGCCGGGCCAAGCACATAGGGAACAGGACTGTGAGTAGGATGTTTGTCACATCACGCTATGTTAGCTGTAGGAGTTGGCATAGTTGACTTTAGTATTACCCGAATATGAATATGCTAAAATTAATTAGTAATCATGTTTACTAAACGCTAGAGATAATGAGACAAAGAAAAGTAGAAAGAATAACCACCCTAATCATTGTTAAAATCAATTTATCACACTATATACTCCAAGAAGCCACATAAATTCACAAGCACGTCCGCTAATACGGGGTTTCAATCAACGTAATCTAGTACATAAATTATCATTATTACACCAATCTCGGTGAACCGGGAAATTGACCCGCCGGTTATTATCTTAAGTCATTAATACCTTGATTACTATGTGCTATGTGTACTTTACAGTGTTATGGGTGAGCGTCAATGTATAGTATGCAATACGAATGTACATTTGTTACTCATTAAGTGGTGTGGTCATAAGTGGGTCACACTCGGGTTTTTGTGGCCGACACTTAAGCCGTCGGCTTCGGTTGATTAATATCTTACTAATAGATCGGGTGGTGGCGGAGCGAAATATTAATAAGTGGGCAAGTGAAACTATTACGGTACCAACAAACCTAGCAAAAAACTGACCGAGATCGCCACTTTTAATCCGCCACACTAATAAAACTCGTACCACCTCTTAGGGCCTGTGCACACCACGTTTGAGACAGGTGTGTCGACGGCGGGCTTTTATGCGATAAAGGTCTACAGGCTGCGTCTGACTCGCGTGCGTACCGCGTCCCTGTCGCTACAAACGCGCGTCGTTAAAAAATGTTGTGTGCATTGGCCCTTAAGTATCCACATTAGCTCCATTACGTAGGTAGAGCCATGCTATAGCCAATTGACTGACCCCTACAGGGCTGGCACACCCAGGGCTTCAAGTAGCTATTGAAGCCACGTTCCGTGCGATGGGCGATAGAGCCAAAAGCCCAGTCCCCTATGCATTCCCTTCCGTCTGTCCCACTTTCGTATGAGCAAACCCTTTGGTATTGGAAGCATTTTAGGCTGCAGGAACACCAGGAGGGACCTTGGCTTGTTTGCCGGCATATTTTTATAAAAAAAACTAATTTCAATTTAGATAACATCATAGCATTGATTTGGTATGTGATAACAAAATTATTTTTACAGAATTTGTTGATCATTATAAAATTTTAAACATGAACAATAATTCTCAATCTAAGAGCAGGCACATCTTTACCTGGCGAATATCAATTAGTAGCTCCACGCGCCCGCCTCGTGTTGAGTGGAGTGAAACTCGTTAACATCAATATTCAATATGCCTTCCAAGGTTGATTTGGTCCCTTTTTGATTAGTAGATATTGATTTGTGCCTGTTTGTATTAATGGAATAAACCCTCCTCTAACTCCCATCGTGAGGAGATAACAAGTAGGTGGGTACCAAATTCAATCGTGACCCACAATAACGGTAATTTCTCTTACACATTTAATAATTTTTAAAGTGTCGTTTCATATTTACCTAACTTAGAACATGTTCATGAAGTTATACATTTCAATCACTACAAACAAATGTCGAATTGTCAAATATATATTTCGTCTACATTGTGTATAATTTACATTACATAAAATACAATTATGATTTACAATGTTATTCATGCTCTATCAAGAGATAGTCCTTACTACATTATTGGCAAGCGTGATGTGCGAATTACCCACCCTGCTAGTAATTGTCCACCCTGGTAACCACAATATAACTATTCAAAACATTGGGTTGCAAAAAGACCTGACATAATGCAAGTATTTTGTCAACTTACTATAAAAAAACATAACATACATTTAGACCTCATTACACCCGCGCCGGAGCCCCCGGGGCGAGCGGTCCCTTCGCCCCTTGTCAGAAGATGGCCTCGCCGTCTGATTAAATTTGATTAAAATTACACCGACAATAAACGTTACGAATTATATTTTTAATTCGCGAGACCTCCACACTGAGAAATTAGAAAATAAATTTTCCCTCCCTTTCGTTGGGTTTTTGTTTTTCTGCGTAATTAGAGTAAGCCGGCAGTGAGCCGCGTAAGCCCTGCCTATAATTAAGCAAGATGGAACGTCCTCAGACTGTTTACAGCCTTTAAAATAATAAAATTAAGTAACGGCTAAGCGGGTGAGAAGGTTTTTTTTTCCCGATTGTTAGAAAAGGGAGAGAAAATTTGATGAATTAACCTTTGGATTGAAGCGGGCCGGGCAGTCAGCTTATTTTATTTCTCGAGTGTAGGTACAATATTAATTTATCCTTAGCTAAATGAGATTTATGTTGCCGTCTCCTTTTGACGAAATAAAAACCTTTTTTTACAGTCAAATTGTATTTGTGCGCGGTCCCAGTTCCTTTTCTAATGGGCGTGATCATTATGACAATATCAAGACATTAGAAAGGCAATTTTCGCGTTGATTTTCCTGCCATTATAGATGAAAAGGAAGTCGTGTCCATTGAGAAAGAAATATTGCTATACGCGGCTCCTGAGTTATTAATTGCGATGGCAATTTATTATTTTGAATATGATCATTTCAGGCAACCATATTATAAATTTAATAATTCAAGTAATTAATAATTCTCAAATTGGTTAAAATACATTTTAAAGAGTCAAAAGTAGCCATTGCTGTATGTAGACTTAGTTGCATATTTAACTTTTTTTTAAGATTATTAATTATTAATGTGAAGCTATCACATTGCCAATAGCCTTGTTAGCCCCTCCGACTAAATTAAATTTTTGAACTAGGAGCGGCTCACGTCTCCCATAGTTCAATGCTCAGCTCAACTATAAAACAATAACTTATGTCTCTGTCACTGCACAAAGAATCCCATGAAATATATGTCATAACAGACCTCACACAAGAACGGCACCAAAACAATGGAAACGTAAAGCCTCGCCGTAATCCGCCGCTAGCCCTTTTTACAAGAAAATGACGGCACGATAATCCATACCGAACAATATATTATAATGCATCGGAGGACACGTCACATGGCTATTTATTTTCTGGGATGGGCTGAATCCCGGGACCATTAATATGGCGGTCAGCGGAGCGGAGTGAGCCTCTCGGTGGGGTATCGAGGGCTGGATGAGGACATCGACATTGAGAAATGATATTTCGTAGAGGTTGCCAGGTGTCGCGATAGATAAGTTATGGATTTGGAAGTGCTTTTTAGATGAGCTGGAGGCCGCAAGCCTGCACTCACACGTAGCTGTTCCCACGTAGTGCGTATCTGTAGATATCTCTAAAAATATATCCTGACTGATGATAGAGCCCTTGCGGGTTTTTCGTCATATCATCCCACAATGTACTTATCCCAAAAGTTGAATTGGTGAAGTGCAGTTACTGCAGTCATTTCAGTTCGAAAGTATCACACAAGAGCTTTTTAAACACTTTTTTAGGTAAACTGTTATGAGTGTCCCGCAAGGTTAATCGTGTATTATTTAATTTATAACATGATAATGCTCTCATTCAATCAAGTAGAGCCCTTCGAGCACTTTGTCACCCGGTTCGCCTCACAGGACGTTGCAGAAAAATAGGTACATATAATGTAGTTACATCTATATATTAACACGTGAAGCAAAAACTTTGTACCCATTTTTACGAAAATTGCGCGGACGCAGGAGTATGCAATTTCCTACAATAATAATATAGAGAAGGAGTGAAGAATGCATTTTTTTATTATGCATTAAAAATACATTAATCTAATAAATAAATAATTACACATACTACCATGCGTTTGACACAAACACATTTGTAACTTCCACTCGGTAACTCTCTGACTGACAAACGGTGACAGTGTTTTTTTTTATTTCGGAGGGCGGTACTTCCATAGCGCATTCTGTATGCCAGTATCAATCAAGAAGGTTTTGGTTTTGTGTACTTAATATTTGACAATAGAACCTTAATCACGTTCAAACTTAACACTTAAATTATGGTCGAATTTCGACCGCGGGCGACTACTAACTGGTTACTCGTAATAAATGTATGTTTGTTAATAGCCACTAAATAACCGATCACTACCAAACAAGACCCTTACTAAGCTACATTGGTACATCGCGATTCCCAAGCGAATGAAGTTTGTCATCCCTGTTAATAGCGGCAACTTGACGTTTAAAGTAATGTAGACATTTTGATAATTGCATTACTATTGACGTTTATAGTACATTGTTACATGAGTGGTGAAAGTTACTTATTTTGTACCGAGACGGGGTTTGGCGCCCGAGCGTAGCGATGGCGCTAATAGTTCGAGGGACAAAATAAGTCTTTCACCCGAGGTAAACACTGTGCTTTTCATTACGAATACAAGAAAAATAAAAATAAAAACAGGATTTGGTTAAATAAATAATACAAGGAAGTATAAACAATACTCTACAACTCGAAAAAAAAAATCGGCTTGCCGCCTATTTTGTTTTTTTTTTTCGTTGGCCGGCCAACTTCATTATTTAGCCATTATTTTTCATTTTCATCTTTATATATTTTGCCCAAATCTATGTTATTTTAAAGAAATTGTTGAAACTAAATTATAATTAAGTCATTTAAAAAAATATATTCTTGAATTAATACTTAACTTTATGTTATTTCAATTTTACATCGTGCTGTAATTGAGTGACTGTAGAAAAAGTTTGAACATGGTTCCATAGAAATGTGAAAATGGAGCTAGTTTTTTTTTTAATAATTTGACAGCTGTCAGTTGAAAGCGAAACTCCCGGGCCTGAAAAGTATTACTTTCAACCCGCTTCTCAGGCAACTTCAGACCTACTTTCAGAGTATGAGTAATGAAAAATTATTTTTCATTACTCATACTCTGAAAGTAGGTCTGAAGTTGCCTGAGAAGCGGGTTGAAAGTAATACTTTTCAGGCCCGGGAGTTTCGCATTCAACTGACAGCTGTCAAATTATAAAAAAAAAAACTAGTTCCATTTTCACATTTCTATGGAACCATGTTCAAACTTTTTCTACAGTCACGCAATTACAGCACGATGTAAAATTGAAACAACATAAAGTTAAGTATTAATTCAAGAATATATTTTTTTAAATGACTTAATTATAATTTAGTTTCAACAATTTCTTTAAAATAACATAGATTTGGGCAAAATATTAAAAGATGAAAATGAAAAATAATGGCTAAATAATGAAGTTGGCCGGCCAACGAAAAAAAAAAACAAAATAGGCGGCAATCCGATTTTTTTTTTCGAGTTGTTGAGTATTGTTTATACGTCCTTGTATTATTTCTTTAGCCAATTCCTGTTTTTATTTTTATTTTCCTTGTATTCGTAATGAAAAGCACAGTGTTTACCTCGGGTGAAAGACTTATTTTGTCCCTCGAACTATTAGCGCCCTCGCTACGCTCGGGCGCCAAACCCCGTCTCGGGACAAAATAAGTAACTTTCACTACTCATGTAACAATGTACTATTGTTACCTCCGTGGTGTTGTGGTACTCTCACAGTGCAATTATAATAAACTTTACACAGCTTTATTTAACCGTTATTTTGAATATGGTCTACCAATTAATTTTTATTCAAAGTTCCCTCTTTCTCGTCATCCCCAGGTATCCTGGATGAGAAAACGTGACCTCCACATCCTGACGTCACACATCTTCACGTACACCGGAGACGCGAGGTTCAGCGTCCTCCACCCGGAGCCTTCGGACGACTGGGACCTCAAGATCGACTACGTACAGCCCCGAGACGCGGGGGTCTACGAGTGCCAGATAAACACTGAGCCGAAGATCAATATGGCGGTCGTTTTGGGTGTTGAAGGTGATTTTTATAACCTATAATTTGACAAATTAATATAATATCTAATACATATAAATATCTAAAAGTAAATGTGACACTCTTTATACGTTTTTAGAAGTTAACAAAATAGTCTGTCCGTGCTCCGCTACGAACACTCACAACTCGTAGCGTAGCGTTGCGTAGTCTTGCGTAGCCGTGCGTAGCGCGCGTGGCGTGGTATTGGGTAATATGCTTCTCGATCTAACTATGCGACTTACTATAGGCGCATAAGGACGGTTATAATTAATAATATGCATACAGTGCCATAACCTTCATGAGTAAATAGGTTACTGATGGCCTGACAGTGAGCACTTGCCCTTATTTTGATGCTCTAGTTATATTAAATTGAAAACGTCAGCTAGATATACATATTATTATGTTAACTTTGCACAGATAAGATTGAATAATGATAATATTTTTATCGAGAGTGACTTTGAAAGTTCTTGAGGAGATTATTTTTATCTAAAAGCATCAGCCTAATAATTATCTTTTAATGCTATAAATGTTCTTAAATCCTCTTTTCTTGCTAATGTACTTAAGTAATTAACTCCACCTTTTTAAGTAAATGCGAATTAGTTTAGATTAGTGTTGTAGATGTGACTTGTTTTTAATACATTTATTTAGCGACGTGTCTTAAACGACGCTTTGGTATTAAATTGCCAAACTCAAGTTGGTGGTATCACAACATTAATCAGAAATGTATGTGTACATATGATAGCATATTTTAATTTTAAATATTTTAAAGTTATTTAGTGGTTTAAATATTAGATTCATTACAATTTACGTAACACAATGAACCATATTATATGTAGTTGCCTACCTACCTACAGCTAAAAAATAAAATGTTTTAATACAATTCAACACTAATTACTTTTGGAAATGTATAACATTTATTTTATTTTGAAATTTTTACACGATTATTAAAAGAAATACAATTGTAATTTCATAAACCGTTTAACTGTTCTGAGAATAAAAAAATATTATATTTATATGCTTTAAAAGTAATTGTTACATTTAATTGTTTCTTTGAAAACCAGTTTCATTAATTATTTTATTTAACATGAATAACTTTTATTTGATATTTTATTTGATAGGCAGCAGTGATAGCCGATTGGTTAAGCACGCGTCTTGCGGGCTAAAATTCGTGGAAACATACTTACCTAGGTACCGACTTATTTATTGTTTCAATGTTGACTTTAGAATATGGCCAAAGTTGCCACAAATATAAAAATATATTAAGATGGATTCAAATAAAAATTTAATAACTTATACCAAATAAATTATAATAATCTCTTAGTATTACAATTTATTTTGACGCATATCAACCGAATCCATTAATATCTCAATAATAAAATCAGGTTCATGAAACATTTCCATGGCAAACGGCATCTCAGCGTTTTAAAATATATATAATATTAATGAGCCGACGTCATTATACGAAAAACACATGGCCGGTACACAAACTGAATCTGTAATTCTATTGAAATTGTGCCTGAATATTTTATGAGCGCAGACCCTCATGGCCTCCATATTACAGAGGGCTATCATAAGCCTGAAATGAATATTTGGACAAACCTTTCAATTCGTATTTGGGAAGGCAGTATCGTGAACGTAATATAGTGTTAGTAATTGTGAGTTTTGAGCACTTTTACGAACGAAAATAAAATTGAAATTCGTTTACAAAAATATTTTTACACAAGTCTGAGAACGATCTTGGAAATGTAATTACAGCACAAAATGACTCGTCAGACTTGAGATAGATGACACAGGCCATAGTTTTCCAATATTCCTTATTTAACGATCTTTCAAAACCTAAATTCGACTTTATATCAATAAGCACAACAACACAACAATTATTAAAAAAAACTGTCCAAGTGCGTGTCGTCTCACGCACAATGTAGGGTTCCGTAGCCATTTCAATAACGAAATAATATTTTTGGCTAACTAGTTTTGTCAATTAGCATACAAATGTAAGAAGTGTCGGAATTTCAAAGTTCTCGCAAACGGTATTTCTGATAAAATTGGAAGCATTTAATTTGAAAATACATTTTCAAAGATACCCCACTAATGGGGTAACTAAAAAAATACCCCTCTTTCCATCATCGGGGAGGTACCTCAAAAAAAGAAATTTTCCTACATTATATACTTTTGAAAGTAAGATCGATTTAAAGTATATATAAACCAAATTTCGCCAACATCCGATAAAAACTGTAGAAGTTATGACACAGTGACAGACTGAGACGGACGGACTGACGGACGCACTAGATGATCTTATAAGGGTTCTTCGTAGGGACTACGGAACCCTAAAAAGGTCAACATTTTGTGACAAACCAAAACAAGCCCCGTAATGACCCCCAAGCCAGCCCCCAAATCTCTATTTTGCTAATTTTGTACGCACTACATAATAAAAGAGAAAATTTGCACGGAACAAAATAGGTGCTTAATGTTTACCAGTTAGCACCGTCAGCGTCACCCCGAGCTAGCAATGTAGGTAAATAGTTTACACGGAACTGCTACCGAACGTTTTCAGCGAGGAACCCACTTATTATGTTTATTTGCGAAAGGTTTTTGTATTTTGGACAAAAAGTTAAAGTGCCATTACATAACTATAATAATGGTGTTTATTATTGTGTGTTGTTCTAATTAATGAAATAACTAAAATAACATGAATACATGATAGTTCCTCTACCCACCGAGACATAATATATTTTTTGGATCGGTGCTATATAGGTATAAAAGCATTTTCTGTTGCAAATACTACAAGCAAAGAGCATTTTTCGGACATAGGTACGTAATTAATTTCAAGGTACTTTCGTCCTGCAGTTACTTCGAATACTTAATCTAAGCAAATAATACCAAAGGTCATATTAAGTTAAAGTCACTGATTACATACAATATATGAAGCAACAATAATCTCAAAACTAACACACTCGAAACTAAAAGCGTCCCTGGCGGTGGTCGCGTAGGCGTGAAAAGTGGGTAAGGCGTAATCCGCCATACATCTCCCGTCATATTAGACGCGCGGCTAATGCCGCGATACAAAGTGGCACGCATCACTCATGGCTAAAGGGAAATATACACGCCTTTTGAGGGGAATTATTTCAATATGGGAGCTATTTCACTGTGATATATAGAAATGTACCTAACTATGCAATGAGTGTACAAACATTTGACATGGCTGCGCCACCATGGAATGGCCTGATTTACACTTGCCAGTTCTGATAGTTTCTCATAACATAACATTTAATGATAACATAAAGTTATTTGAGAAAATAACAGATAAGCTAATGCGTATTGAATATTCAATAAACATTATGACATAAAAATAGGTGCGTATAAAGGGTATTCTAAATCACACCCCTATGAAGGTATACATGTACACCAGGAGGCACTAATGTCGCGGAACAAATTGGCACACATCACTCACAACCTCAACGTTGACGTTATTAGTATAACGTAGCGCGCCACGTTACTTTGGAACGGGAATAACACCATGGACCTCAAACAAAGTGGCAATAAATAATTCCTATTATGAAACAAAATGAAATCTGATTGAATTAAAAACATCAAGGGTAACTTTGGGAACATAAACAATAATCGCGTCTTTTTAATACAAATTGATTATCTTCCCTCTCATATCGGAGATCTGTATTCAGTGTCTAATGAACGATCAAAGAGCGAAATGAAATATAAATGGCGGAGGTCCGGCCAAACGGAACCTCCCTGAATATTTAACGTTTATCTAAAAAGAAAATCGTCTGTGAAATCAAATTGAATTATTTATGGAGGCAGTGTCTGTAAATAGGCAGGTTATTGGAAAAAACGAGATTAATGTTGGTTTAATGCTTATACTGTGCTTTAAAGTAGGTACCATTTGCTATAAGTCGTCATATCAAGTTAATACTCGTATTTTATGGGCATACTTACACGTACGGAAAATCATAATATATATTTTACTATACTATTTATGAGTCACTCCTAAGAAAAGGCCTCTCACTGAATTATATACCAAATATGGTTTGGAGCTGTAGGTATATGTTTTATTTTATAAAATTAAAAATAACTTATTGTTGAACTGCATGCGGTGCCTCATATCGAAAAAAACAAGATGTTTTACAATAACACAGTAAACACTTCATACGCCTCAAATCTCAAAACTAAAGTAAAAAAAGAATACACTGTAAACATATACAACACATTGTGATGGCACTAAAATTTTATTTCAAGATGAGTGCAGCGGCTACTGCGTGAGTTAGGAATAACTCCATTTGCGAATTGGTGTCGAGCGAAAATTTTTTGTTAAAATTATGAAATGGAAAGGAGAGTACGTTTAGATTTTGCATAACGTGTTTTTTATACTGCTTAATTAATTATGTGAAAGAGATGAATTAAATTTTTATCCGACTACATTGTGTTATTATATTTCGACTATTAATATTTTTTGCAGAATATTTTACTAGTGGCGGTGTTAGAGTTTATTTTAACTGGGGGCTAAACAAAGTGGTTTTACTAGATCTTCAAGTCAAGCAGTCTCAGACTCGGGTAACACATGTAACCTGTCATATAAGCCTCGCATTTCTAATTTAAAAGTTCATAAATCGAATCAAATATGAATGCACGCTTCGCCGCGCCATCCCATCTGTCGATTATCCTAACGTATGTGCCGCAACAAATCCGTTCTGTAGCAAGCGCCGCGGTTTGCAAATGAGCACAATTTTTTACCGGCTCTCTCTCATAGAGTAACCCATTTATCAGCGGCCCGGAGCGGCGGACACGTCATACGAACCTCTCAAATTCATCTCGCCCAATTACACGGCTTGTTATACTTGAGTGATGTCCGACTATCGTTCTCTGTACATATATTTTGGTTTATTTTAGTGCAACATCATATTGCACATAGAATGGGTTTACCAAGCAACGTTGGGTATTCACATTTAAAATTTCAAGTAGCGTGACAAGTTTTATTATTTTTTTAAGTTTGTTTCAAAGTACAATACTCATATGTGCAGAATTTGAATCTGTATTTGGTTGATTATTGAGATACGGACTAGTTACCCCTTGTTAAGCCGGAACGCATATCCACGCAAGACATAATTGTTTTTCTGTGATTTTCTTTTTTGATTCATTGTATCAGCGATTGAGACATACCAGCAGTAAAAGTAGCTATACTCACTACTTTTAAGAAATCTTCGCGCTAAGTTTGAGAAGTACTTGTCTTTCTTTACTTTGATAAGTGGGGTCTTACTTTATAAGACCCACTTTTAAAAAGTGAAAACTCACTTTTCTTTTGAGGAATTTTGTCATCAATGGTCACATTAATTTAATAATATAGCCATCGCGTTGAATATATTTGATAAAACCAACCCAAGTCATGATGAACTAACCAATTTACATTGCACGCCTCGTTGGCATCAAGGCAGCCTTTCATATTCTACTCGCAGCCAATTACAGAGCTTGTTATTGTTGATAAATGCCCGGCAATGGTTCATTGTGTGTGGTTTTTCCGTATCATGTAGCTTGATAGTTGTCTATTAAGGGTTTTCAGGAACTTTGAAGGTTGGTTACAATATAAATCAATATGAGTTGATGTAAAGCAGATATAGCCGATTGCGGATTGGTTAAGCATGCGTCTTGCGGGCACCAAGTCCAGAGTTCAAGCCCCGTTTCGCACCTCTGTGTTTGTCAATATTTATGAGCGAATAAACATTTCAATATGAGTAGCACCTAATTACGGTAAAGGAAAACATCGTGAAGAAATATGCATGTCTTAGAAAATCTAACTCTATACTCTTAACTCAATAACTCTAAATTGAAAATTTAAAAATCCCCGATGCGACGACCTTTTCATCAAATGTATACAATAATCAACAGAAAATCTGTGTAAAAGTATGAGACATTATTTTGTTATGACATTATAATAATTGACATTAGAATAGACAACGAATGTAAATATTGATGCCACGGAGGTTTAATTCCTAGTAAAATATTATCAATTATGATTCAATTTCATGTAATAACTCTGGTTGAGGTGGACGGGAGCAGCCCAGGGGAAGAATTTTCAATAGCGCTAAAATTATTTTAAATTATATTTGTTTTTTTTTTATATTTTTTCTCACGGGCGGAGCAGCACCCTCTAGAATTATTATAACGTAATATTCCATGACCATTAACAAAACAAACAAAATGTAACGCATGGACGTATCCATCATTTGACTCGTGACTTATGGAACGATACACAAATCTCATATAAAAATTGATAAAATATACATTTTTTCCAGAATCAGGGTATTTTTTCATATTTATAATATTGTAAAAAGCCAGTCCAGACTATTACGATCATTTAAAAATATAATAAATCTAAATCCAATAATCTCAAATTTCGATTGGATTCGAGCCGTGGAAGTTGGTTTTGGCCGTGAATGTCGCTTTTTAACCTACAAAAGAGCTGATGATCTTCAAACGGCTGAACCGATTTTCATGAAACATAGCTGAGAACACTCTGGTTCAGAATACCTATCTAACAAAGGAAACACAATTGAAATCGGTTCATCAGCTTGGGCGCTACGTTGCCACAGACAGACACACAGATACACAGATACACAGACACACAGATACACATATTAAACTTATAACACGCCTCTTTTTTCGTCGGGGGTTAAAAAACAGCTGAATCCGACAACCTGTATTGGGCCAGCGCGGTGGATTATGGTCTAATTCTCCGTCGTGTTAGGGAAGACCCGTGCCCAGGAGTGGGACGTCAAAAGGGCTAAATTATTATTCCATTTATTAATTTTACATAAATTTATATTTTTAAATCTAAAAAATAAAAATTAAATATTTTTTATGTTTTGCGATAAACAGTATTTTGTATAAAATGATGATGCATCCCAGATGCAATTGCTGAGAAGGGTTATTATAAGTACATTGAAAGTGTTTTATCTCTGATAGCGCATTGCTAAACGTAGACATAATATTCCGCTGAGCATCACAATTCGAATCGCTAACACATACCTAACATCTCGCATCATTAGAAAACTTGTTACATATCAAAAGCAGTCGCCAATTACATTAAATCTTATCTGATTCAAAATCTTTACTAATTAAAGGGAGCATTTTATTTATTCATACCACTCCACTATGCCTCATTTTCAAGTAGTCTGTATGTTCCCAAACACTATCTGATATGAATAATACACATCCAACCACGAACTGCTCAAGGTCGTCGGCCGTATCAATTTGTAACTCATTCCTCGCGCCACTAATTTCAACTTTGTCACTATACGGGTTGATTTAACCCTTATTCCTAGACGAAAGAGCGACGCTAAGATGCAATGTGTCTGACCTTACTTAAAACACACTTCTATCTCATTAATACTTCCACTGCCTTTCAATTGAACATACACATTTGCTATACTATAAGGTTTACAATTTTGCTTCGCAATGCAAGCTCTAAAGTGTTTATAATTTATGTATTATTTCTGACGGTCGTATTTCTGACTGAACCCTACCTGTAATACTATAGAGCTACACCCAATAATCAGCAGAAATAATCAGGAGCAGGTGAGAATTACTATTCATTGTATGTATACCCAATATCTCATCCATAAAACTACCGTTCAAAATCTTTAGAAGGCCTTATGTAACCTCTCTTGCACTAAACAAAACCAGTTTCCAACTCTATCACTGCATCACTTTTATCACTTGCTGTTTTATACTCCTCGCCCTCTCCTAAGCTGATGTCTTGTGCATTCCAGATGAGTCCCTCATCCCTGCGACCTCGGCTCCGCCCCGCTCCTCAGGTACCCGTTTCACTTCCTTCATTTCATTTTAATTACATTTTTTATATCCCTGATCCATTAAACAGTCCAAAAGTTTCGATAAATGAAAGATTTAATGGCTCGCGTCGATGCTTTTCTTCCCAATTTTCTCAATTCTTAAGCCAGTTTCATAGGTTCTGTTGCGTTTTCACTCGCCATTTCTGAGCAAGGCCAAATCAGTCTAAAACTTACGAAGCTTAAGCAGTCTTTGAAACTGCTATTTCTCGCCTGCTTTTATACATTGACCACAGTAGTAAGCTGAGCAATACAAATTGCAGTGGTCGAAGCCGCAGTGTGGTGCTCCACTACAAAGCTATGCTCTAAGCTCATTTTTCTTCTGATGGATCACTCGCTAATGGATCAGGCGCTTTCATTAGTACTTCCTGATACTTGCATTTTTTTGTAGTTTGTATTACCATGAACATAGCATGAGATGTTTTGTTAAAGAATGCATTAGATGAAGTTACTTTGGGAGACTGCTTTGTGAATGTTCAATCTGTTACACTACAGTAGTACCTATATTGTATAAATGCTGATGACGCTGGAATTGTTGTAAAAATTGTATGCTAAGAAATTAGTAATAAGATATACTCATGATGCGATATAGAAGGTGGTTAGAATACATGCACACAATAAACCGAATAATGTTTATGTCAAAAAATGTTACTTCGTGCACATTTTAAAAAATTGTAACAGATATCTGTTGAGAATTTTTTACTGATATATTACCTTGGGTAGCAAACTCTTTCCAGATAATTACCTCGGCAGGATCGAAAAATTGCCTCAACAAAATTAACCTCCAAACTTTTCAGATATTACTGTCAAAAAGTGTAGCGAGCAAAACGTAGAATAAAATTGGATGGCCAGCATCCAAACCAGTGGGTAGGTGCGATAAAAATAAACGAGTCGGTCGTTACATCAGTGTTTGGAATCTAGTTAGTAAGAGATAACCATAAAGTACAATTAAAGTCAAATTAGGTTAAAGTCAGGACAGCTTTCAAAATGGCATCATCATTACTTTTGAGTGTAAAACCGGCCTTACACCAGGAGGGTCGTCCAAAATATAAAATTCACCTGGCTTCTTATAGTATGTTCATAATTATGATACTAATTCCATTACTAACTTATAATAAGAGGATGTGATACTGAACTCTAGCTATTGGTGGAGTCGGAAATTAATTATACCCTCATCAATATTAATTGCATTACGTAAGAGACCAATAATTAAATGTAAATTATGACGAGATTTTCTTCCAAATAATCAAATTTCATAACCTCATTGACGTCACCATCCCTCATCTCGTCATGAATAGCAAACGGGTGCTTAAAAACTCAATTTACATTTTTTTCGGTATTATAAAATATTCAAACTAACCTCTCATACCTTGGAACTTACGAGGTAATTTATAAAATTAGATTCAAGTGTCCTAAAGTAAAAACTCGATTCTGAATGCTCATTTGCATAAGATTCGTAAACACCGGAGCATTTTGCTCGCACAAGGAGATTTTTAGGCGTATTTTGCTAAAATGCTTTGCTATTTGTTAATCAATAGAACATAAATTTGGCACGAAAATAAATGTAATTTTGAAATACAGAAGAAATAACATTATTTTCCACTGACTATAAATTTCTTTGAAACAACGAAACTGTTTAATTCAATCAGAATGACATCTAGATCTCTTGCAATTTAAACTAAATTAAACAGAATCTAAGGGTCATATTGTTACAGCTGCGGCAGCGTCCATATGGGGTTCCCAAGACGTATACGTGAAGAAAGGCAGCACGATATCGCTGACTTGTTCAGTGAACGTGCACTCCTCGCCGCCTTCCAGCGCCTCCGTTTTATGGTGAGGCCAATATTATTACTACATCCTTTGAAGTTGTGTTGGCGATCATAAGCCTATCCTCATTGCGTACCTTGACTGTGCCATGATGAGTATGGGCTATATACTCTTTTTGTCGCACCCAGGCTCACTTATAGCGATGACGTCACGTTTCGTTCTGGTTTTGATTCTTTGATTTTGAGGTGCGCATTTTTTAATAAAATTTGTTCACTTAAAACCCAATTGGAACACTAATATTAACTGAAAAAAATAATTAAATATCCAATCGTGTCATCACTCGATAAACTCACATTATTTCGACAGACATTCTCCACAGAAGCACATTTATCTACCTTCACGTATTTTAAAAGTACGCATACTCTGCTAGGTACCACGGCACCTCGGTGGTGGACTTCGACTCCCCCCGCGGCGGGATCAGCCTGGAGACTGAGAAGACGGAGGGGGGCACCACCAGCAAGCTGCTGGTCACGAAGGCGGCGCTGACGGACTCCGGGAACTACACGTGCGTGCCGAACAACGCGCACCCGGCTTCTGTGTCTGTGCACGTGCTCAATGGTGAGGCTGCCGGCCCATTCTCTTATCTGTTTTCTTCTAGTTATTTTCTAGTTTGGCTACTAAGTAAGTAGCAAGTACTAAGAGCCTTTCAATTGGTTACATTCTGTAGTTCCAAAACACGACGTATATTTCGATATCGTTATTTAAATTATTTAGTTCTTCGTTTCCTGTTGTGAGTTTTGAATTTCTAGATAATTATTTTCAATATATGTTTATAACGAATGCAATTAAATAATGCAAAATAGTATAAGTATTGTCTCGAAATAAAATGTATAAATTAGTGACATTTACAACAGAGCGCCTTCGTTTGTGCTACTGAGGGCGAGTCCAGCTATCGGCTTATGTCGTACTTGTCCCCAGGCGAGCACCCGGCGGCCATGCAAACCAGCAACCGCGCCTCCTCCTACCTCACGTCGCAGCTGAGCTGCGCGATAGTCACCTACATGCTGTCCAGCGCGGTCTGCAGATGATCGGCTTAAGCCACGGCGCCGGCGCGGGGGGGAGGGGCACGTATGCCCACACTAGCTCTTAACTTGGAACAAGGTGAAATAAATGTGTACAATGTGGTTATCTTTTGAGTTGATCAACTTTTTGAGAATCATCAATTGAAAAATGAGTCAAAACTACTTTACAGTTGTTAGTTGGATTAAATTGTTTCAAATCGAAACCCAAATCAACATTTACATTTAAGATTGTATTCTTTGCCGCCAGGAATTCTCGACGTGTGATAATTTTGCTAACATTACATTCCATTGCTTTTATGCTGCATTCCATTGTCAGGTATTTACCTTAAGACGAAAATTCAAAAATTACTTTCGTTTTTGTATATTTGTGTTAATCAAGACCATAATGTTATTATTTAATTTACTCTGTATTCTAATTAAAACGACTTCACAAAAGTCAAAGAACGAATTTAGAACATAATTTAGGAGATGCCATTTTAAATGAATATGAATTTCATCGAAATGTTTTAGTTAATTTATGATTATGTGCCCATTGTACTTTGTTATATGTAATAATTCAATAAATTTGTTTACAAGTTCTGCACAAAGTATTATTTAATGAGAAAATAATGCTCCAAAATGAAAAATACTGGGTTGTGAGAAGTATAAATGATGCCGAATAATTATTTTATTGTAATAATAGAGAACAAGCCTTGTTTTTAAAAGCAAAAGCTTCGCCCCCCTTAAAGTTTAAGATTTGAAACTAAATTATAATATTATTGGTATATGTAATATTTAGGGAATTATTAAAATAACTAATCGACATTTTGGAAAATTGTGGTGGATGATTTTATTAAAGGTTTATTTTAATTTGATTTGTGATATTATTATGATGCTCATATTTGTAAGATCTGATCATTTTATAAGAAGCGTCTGAATCAATTTATGTTAAAATAGGTTAAATTTCATTATTTTTATGGAAGAAGCAACTGAATGTAAAAACATTTTTTGTAAATAAATTAAAACTATACGTAATAATTATAGAATAAATAAAAGTTTATATCAGATCGCAATGTAAATATTTCGTATTGTTGTAAATACAAAATAACGAGTTAAACTAAACTAAACTTGCATGTAGGTTTGGATATTTAGTAGTTGTTCCACCATTCGAGTGGTGAAAAACTTGTTTTGTTTTGTTCATAGAACAACTTTATAGATTTTCTTTAAACCTCTCATCAGTAAAGAAACATTGTTGTTTTTTTTAATATAATTTTAATTTGATCTCAAATCCCAGAGAAAATCTACACTTGGTGTCATAGTCATCTAAAGGGAGTAAACATACAATCGTTCTTATTCTTGTAAAGAACCCGCCCTAAACTTGAAATTAAAAGTCAATGATAATTAATGTTACAGCGATCAAAACAATTTTAAAGTTTTTGTGCACATTTTAAAGACGTGTACATACTAATTTTTTTAATAGCTTAAAGCGGGCCGCAGAACTATGCTATGTTTGAAGCAAACAGAGCCAACTTCCCACAACAGACTCCCCTCTCTTCCTAACACCCGGTTCACCTGTGGCCGGAGCAGTGTCAAATAAGTTTGTGTCGGGAGTCCCAAACACAGCCAACTTGCTCGGTGAGCCTACTTACCGTTTGAGTTCCGACTTTGCAAGTTTTCCAGCTTATTCACGCGCGTACCTATAGCGTACCTATAATTGTTTCCATAGCGAGGTGGTTACTTATATCAGATTGGTTTGCTGAAGTAGGGGTCAAGTGGCATTATGTATTCGTTACTTAGTAATATTGGGAGTCTTGGTATGAAAATATGATAATTGCCAAGCATTGATTAGAAACTAGAAATACTATAGGCTGTGTACTAAGCGTGTATTTATGAGGAATGCTTACATAAGGAATTTTTTGTGTTATCTTTATTTGACGAGAGGTTTAAACTTGTAATTATTAGGAAATAATGACAAATAATTATTAAGAATCTATCGACTGTTTTCCACTGAAACGTTTAATGGAATATTTAATTTCCATGTTGACTGACGTAATGACACAATTTATGCTGCGTAAAATAATGATTGCGCAGTCTCAAATGACGCTATTTTCAATTTAGAAAACTATATAACATAATGCAAATCTCTATACACACGGCCTGATCTGAACCTCAATTGAGAGAGTCAGAAGCTTCAGGAGCATACACTTGAATGACATTGTTTATTTTTTCTCCTCATAGCACTGTCCATCTCAGTTGTAAATCAGGCCATGCGTGTCAGGGGGTGTTAGGACAAGCGGTGGCTGAGCTACGGAGAGTAAATTGCGACCCTGCGCGAGACTTGATGCCTCAAAACTGTTGACTTTTTTCATCTTCTTGTAAACTTGTAAAGTAGTATATTACTGAAGTATTAAGATAGTAAGGTAGCAGAAATATACCTAGCTATGTTCCTTATGATAAAGCGTAGTATGATGTTATTAAATGTAATTCGACGACATATTTGTACGGTTGAGAAATATGGCGCGTTTTAAAATGGTCAATATTCAACACGAATAATTGCCGATTATTGTTTTTTTTGAATTTATGTTTTTCAATTCGTATTTTGTAAATAATTGTAATAAGTGAGGAGGGAGTATGAATAAATATTATAAAAAATATTATGATTTTTATTTGACAATAAAGTTCCAAGTTCAAAATTAACTTTATATCCTTTCTGTACCATTTTAGGCGAAATTCCTGTTTTACAAACCTCGGATAGTTTGTTCTACAAATAAATTTGAAGTTTCCATTAAAATATCAGTCAAATCGTCAAATGTATTTGGAGAATAAACATATTTGAAATCGCTACAAAGATTTTCTTGTAAAAATATAGGAAAGATTTTGAGCTTTTTAGAGTGTAGGTAAGTATAAAAACAGCTTTAATAGATTACATAACACAATTTAAGCATTTGGAATGCGCTATACAAATCAAACAGAAAAAAAAATGTTATTGAAATTATTTTGACGACGACAACAATACGAACGCAAATTCAATGCGAAATGAAATCAAATAGGTACGCACATGTGCCACTCACGTTAACGTTTTATTTGCTTCCTCGTAATAAAATCGCATTAAAAACGACTCGGCAAAAGCGATTTAGTACGGAATAAGCAAAATATATCTTTTTCTTTTGAACTGGAGTGCCAATCTCGGAAATTATATTTTTCTCATAATCTCTGTAAGCACAATATTTTCTGTATAAAATGTTAGGTTTTATCAAGTGTTGCTACCTTTTTAAGCCGGAGTTTTGATGTGCTGACACACGCGTCGGGGATATTCGGGCAGCGGATTAAGCGGCAAGTGTGCACGGGGCTTTATTTCATTTGGATGAAATTTTTATAGGAGTTGGGTAATCTCGACACGGTTTTATCGGCGGGGTTAGATGGATGATTTATAGCGGATGTTTTGGCGTGTTGTTTATTGGGTCTAATGGTGGTTTGTGGGACGTTATTTTGATAAAAGTTTCTGCGGTGAAGGTGGAGGAGGGTAGGCGTTAGGACAAGAGCCAAAAGTTATAAAATAACTTGGCACCTTCTACTCCGGAACAGTAGTTACCTACTTACTATGTTAAGAAAAATACTTTTTAGCAACCCTTATTTCTATATTTCGACACTTAAAGTTTTCAACCCGGCTAGCATTGCCTATTTATATACAGCAGTAATAGATAAAGCATATATATTTAACTATAAAATTTGTACATTCAATACGTAAACCAAGGATCAAAATACACCTATCCAATCAAAATTTCAACAAAACGTCAAGGAAACCTTAACTAAAAAATCTGACGGGTTAAAAAAGAAGCTGGTAGAAACTACCCACAATTTTCAACCGAACAGAGCTTTTTACAATATTGCACAAATCTTCGGCAAAGACGCACACAATTGTGCACGTAAGGTGCGTACGTTTGACGGATTACGTAGGTATTTGAGAGATATGCTCGTGAGAATTCGGAACGATGCATAATACCTTTGATGTGCGCTAAAAGATATTTCTAATTTTAGTAATGTTATTATTTCGCTTGTGAATTCATAGTTTATTACAAGCAGGATGTAGTGAGTGATAAGGCATGACAATATTTTGTAATTCCACCATGGAATAGATAAGCCTAAATCTTAGTTTACTTGTAGCCATATAGGTACGCGTGTCTACACCAACCACGCAGCTGTAGAAGGCTGTTGCGGAAGCAATCACTTAATGACGTAAGCAGGTGGGCCAGTCAGCGCAAACGTTTGCCTCGGGCGGGCCTCGTTATGCTGAGCGAGGCAAAACAGCCTCATGAGGCCCGCTAGATCGCTGTGGAAGCATTCTTTGCATCAGCACATTCCACAGAAATAAACTATATCACCATCACCTTGTAATAGGATGACGGCGGAGAGACTGATACTAATTGCAATACTCTTCAACTCATTTTTATGAAATTTCTCTACAATATCGTTTGCAAAACCTCAAAGTAAATGCTAACAAAATTCTTATCTCATATTACATTCGGAGTGTACAAGGGGAAGAATGGCGGTAATAACAGTTCAGCATGAGAGGGATTTTAAGAATGACGCAGCTGTATTGGAAGCCAAAGGCTACGGTAGGCGTCGACTCGAGTGGTCGGGTACGTTCCAATTTTAAAAGTGACTGATAAAATATAAATAAAACGCACTTCTATCTAAATTAAAGGATGATGATGATCCTTAAAGTTCAACAGTTTTTTTTACCTATTAACTGTGCCTATAAGTAGTTCCACACAGTCTTCAGCTATGTATGTTCTTATACAGCCTTATGTTGGCTATGCTAGTTGTCAATACAATAGTATCGTCAACTGGAAAGGCTTATGTAACAAAGTCGCGACCAACTGAGCTAGCGAGCGCTGGTTTGCCTCAGCAAGTCAGGGTGCGGCTTTCCCGAGGCATCGCACACGCTGCTTCACCCGACTGCTGTATTTGTTTTGGCCTTGCTCTCAGCCGGCTGTATTTCGTTTTACTGTGGCTACCGCGCTGAATGTGTCTGAGCCAGGCTGCGCGATAGACATTACGCAGCTATACGATTTATTTTCCTTTCTGACTACAACTGAGCAGTTCCTACATGCGTTACGCTCTAATGATTCACAGCCATTACAAGAGTTATTGTAACGTTAAGTACTAGGGGTCGTTAACCGGGTAGGCTTTGTGCAAACGTCGTTAGTGTTAGCTCATTGTTGTGCCGAGATAATGAGATGTGTTGCCGGCTTATCGAACTGTTAGAGTGAATCGGAGCGATCGGGTAATGAGATAGATGTGTTTGTAGAATATTGATCTCGAGATTGAGGAGTTAAGGGATGATTATGGTCTAAATTTCCTCGCATGGAAGGGTATTATTATATGTTAATGACTCAATTGCTGGCACAATGGTGATAATTGGAACAATTGCATTAGCAGTAGGTACCTCTCGCTCCACGGTAGGCCTGCGTTATTATCTTTACAAAAGTTTACAATGGAATGTACCTAGTAGAAATATTTATTTATTATTTATTTATTCACAACACTCCTTAAACTATCATTACAGGTGGGTACCTAATGCGATAGAAGGGTCATAAAATTATCATATAAACACTAACTAAACAATACATCAATCAATAAAACATACATCACACAAAATATACAAACTACATTATATAACACACAACTATATATGTATATACAAGAATACAGGTAACCAAACATATAAATAAACTAAACATTATTATAACATAAAAAATATGGAACAATAAGGAGGCAATATGGAATTAACAAAAGGAAGATTAGGAAAATAATTATTACCGCGGTAAGAAAAGTCCCATAATTCCATGTCATGGCGGTAAATCCATTCAAGCTCGTTTATCGAAAAATACCACAGTTCTACCAGTGTATCTATACGTTTCAAGTTCGATCCTCGAACCTGAAAATTGGTTTAGTAGAATGAGTTAATTAATGGATAACGAATTCAGCAAAATACATTAGTAATTCGTTGAAACATGACCATCCGCGCGCTGGGGTCGTTCGTGGGTGCAAACTAAAGAGTTCCTACCTACAACAGCCGACCCACCGGACGCCGCGGTTGGGAGCGGGACCGCGCGCCAGTATATTGTACCACTGCCAGGGATTAAGTTAACAGAAATATTGTAACAAAAAGTTTAAATTTTTGGCAACGAATTTTCGTGTCACTTGCGCAATTTAATTTAGGAAATATTGTTTATTTAGTAGTGTCGTGTTGTTGCGGGTTCCGATGTGAGGATTGTGCAAAATATGTTCTAAACCCTCGATGTCAATGCCTAGAATTTACGTTACTAAAATCAACATTCATTATACTGCCAAAAAATAAGAATCTTAAAGCACCCAATCATGAAATCGTTTGTAGAACAAGTACGCAATTAGAGAGCACTTAACGCCAGTACAAAAGTAATAAAAATCAGAACAAAAATAACTTTTTTACTTATCATAAAACATGAAATACACAAAAAGGGTAACAACTATTAACCGGCATTCAATAAAAAGCCCAAAAGGTCCATTGTCCGGCAATGGCCAACATGAAACACTAGGCGGGGAGCTCTAGGTCAGCTGGGCCGCAGGGCGGCAGGGCGGCAGGGCGGCAGGGCGACAGGGCGGCAAGGCGGTAGGGTGGGCGGGTACATTACACTTATACTTTATGTTCTAATTTCTACAATTACCCAAAATACCCGTTATTATTGTACCGACACTAAGTTGTACGGTTGCGACACATCGAGTATTTTGGGAGGAAGAAGCATATCGTTGATAGTTTGTGTCTCGGAAGCCTCCTTGCTTATCTCATGTTCTATACTGGTATATGACCAGAAGTACGCTTCTTGATAAATATTTGACAGTAAACATCTTACTGTAACCGGAGAACACAATTTTATATGGTAGGTATACTAAATTGTAATCATTATTAAATATCCGTACTATTATGTAAAACTTAAAAATATTATTGTTGAGATATAGATAAGAATATTAAGTTCACATCCTGTGAATACAATTTTTTTGGTAAGTCACATTAGTTTACAAGTTGTCGGGATTGACTAAAGTACATTATATGGATCCTATTATAAAAGTGTTGACAAATTTGGAACCATACGATTTATTTATTGACCTATTGGAAGACTCTTGTGTTCCTTGTCTCCATTACACTTGTTGTGCAACCACCCTAAGCCACTCAGTCCGCGTTCGTATTTGGCGTAAGTCTGGCGGCAGTCACGCGATCCGGCCATCTCGTTCGCCCATTGTTCTGTGCTAGCTAATTATCGCTGACGGCTGACGCCGATCGCTCCTGACACTACCCCTTAAAATACTACTCTATTTCTGGATTTAGCGCAATAATTGCTCGATAATGCATATACTAAAAGTTGAATTTGGGTTACACATGCATGGGGCGTAGGAATGTAGTTCGCTGCCTGGTACTTGAATAGTGATTGGTGAGAGACTACTGGGCACTGTTTGAAATGGTGCACAATGCATAGTTTGTAATGCTAAAAAGCTTTGGCTATGTTAGAGCGACCTGGTTGACATCAATTCTTCGTTAGAAGCACGAAAGTAGAACTTGTTTAATCTATTCAATAACAGCTAGCCTCATCATAAAGGTGCACAGGTAAACATTAAAATGTATTGTTCCCAAACAGTGAGCTTTTTATTCCTAAAACCCCTAAAACCTCATGTTATAAAACAGATACTTTGAAACATAATTGATTTATCTGACCCTTTAAAAAACAATAAAAAACACCATCTACACCTCGGAACTCGTAATCGACAAGGGCAATAACAATAAATCACATTATCGCCCCTAAAGTTATATAACATAAAGATTATTATGGCGTATCAAATGTAATGCACCTATCATAATTCCTTTATCGGCACATCTTCTGAATATAAAAGCGGTGATGTTAAATATTTATGTGGTATACCTTTACGGCGCTAGGAAGGCGCGTGCGCGGCGAGGGCGCGAGTGATTTATAACTTAAGTAGGGTTGGCCTGATACACTACATTGTAAAGTATTTTTGTAACTCAAATTTCAGCTTTATTAAAAGAAAACATATCCATTAATTACAAATGACAGTTAGGTGATAACCCAACAATTCTCTACGTCTTTTCATTTGAAGAAAAAAAATTGTATAAAATTAAAATAACTAGTCAAGATCGGCGGGAATGTTTATATTCATTTTAACATAATATAGGCTTCTGAAACTAATGCGAGTACAAAAGTAGTTGGTGTTGGCGTCCTAAATAAAAACATCTTGTATCAAATGTCAAGCCAAATGATAATGAAAATAAAAAAGATCTCAACCTTTCCCCGTTTTTTGTTCAGTAGCCCTGAATACAACGATCGCGGCTCTGTATATACTATATAATAATGTGTACTCCACTAAATATAAAGTGCAAGGTGAGAGGTCCCTCTACATGTAGCTAGGAGCCGATATGTGAACATGAGGGTTGATAAATTGGGCAGTTATATCCTGTTTACCTTTTGGTAGAGACTGTAAAAATTGAAAATATTACTAGCGCTGTCTAAGCAGAATATTTAGTTGCTAATATAACAATATACGACTAATATGTTGTAAATATTAACAAAATATAAATGCTAAAATTAATATGATAAATTAATTATGAAGCTTCAAAAGAGTTACATTATTCCTATATCCAGACTAATTTATAACAAACATTAAGTGTTAAAAAAATACAATAAGCAGACAAGGAAAAATTGTTGATATTATTAATTCAAAAGGAAGCTATCGCTCTTACAATAATTTTATTTCAGGACCGCAATCGTCTGCAATTACGAAAAGAAAATGGGTACAAATAAAAAAAGTATCTTCCTCAGCCAAAGAAAACATAACCCTGCGCAAGCGTGTCCTGTCAAGTAAATATCCACTTCAGCTATATCCATAAAAGCGTTAAATAAGTTGTAGGATCAGAACTAGCAGTTATCTGGGAGTATGACGGACACATGACGTCATCGCGGAGTTTTTATTGACGGCGCTGGTCCGAGCTTTATAGCCTGTCAGCGACGGCTGGCACGACTGCGGAGTACAGCAATAATAAAATTTAAACAATATGGCAGTACCTCCCCTGAAACTATCTAAGGGGTTAGATTTTTAATTGAGTCAGCACAGAAATCTGATTCCTAACAAAAGTAAAATTGGTAATGCATTGGATACACAACTACCTAAGCGTGATTTACTAACCAGATTGATTCGCAAACGCGAGTGCTCACAAGACACTCGCCTTGGCCTTCTTAAGTAAAATAAAATATTTATGAATATCTGGGTCAGGCGCAATTCAAGATTAAGGAACTCTTTTTGCCAACTACAGCAATCCATAGGAATAGTTATGTTTTAGTAATCTTTATTATTATATTATTTTAGCCCTTTTTGACGTCCCACTCCTGGGCACGGGCCTCCCCTCCACACGAGGGGGATTCAGGCCATAATCCACCACGCTGGCCCAGTGCGGGTTGGCGGGTTTAGTAATCTATTTATGTATAATTTATATGTTACAACGTACCTCCTAAACTACCTATCCAATTTTGATTTATTAGGTGTTAATTGATTAGTTATCAATGTCAATGTGAAGGATGTAACAAGCGAATAAGTAGGGGTCCCTGACATGCTTATTAGCTGTCGTATCGAGTGGCGTTTCTAATGAAGGAAGAGAAAATTCTGAATTCATAAATATTATAAATATAGTACAATATAATTCCTCCAAACAACAGATAAACCAATTTAAAAAAAATTTCAGCGTTTATGAAAACGACTCATACATCATACATACATCTCACATATATTTTTGCGCATTTTTTTCCACAGCGGTGTTACAGATTTTAATCGTTTTAATCTATCTAACCCAACCTCTTTAAATTAGTAACTCATGTAAATATTGAATACAGATACCAAGTATGATCTCGTTGTTTCACTTATTTTCACAATAATATTTTCAATTTACACCCAAACTCTTAAAACAAAAACTTAGAGGTACTTACTCGGTAAACAAAACAATTCTCCTGATATATACGAACGCAAAAACTTATATTACAATAACATGACAGAATGAACGAATATCTCTATGTAAATTTCGACCCCAGCGTCAGCTATTGCAGATATTCAGTCAAGTTACTCGTAACCTAGAAAAGAGTCTAGAAAATGTAGCCAAGGGCGATGTAAGATATCTGAAATTGTATAAGACTTGAAATCATAAAGAATAAGAATATTTTTTCAGTTAAAACCGAACCGTTACCGAAATCAATTTTATAAATTTTCTAGAGTGTGTTTCAAGCCAACATTAATTATATTAAAATTCCTGCAATATTGTTCAACAGATTAATATATAAGTAGGTTTAAACTATCATGGAATATTTTTTAAAGTGAATGAGTGTTCCATCTCACGTTGTAGTGCTCCCATTTTTAGGTGGCAGGGCCAAGCTCGAACCAATTGACTACAGTTTATAAAGGGGCTGACAAAGTAAGTAGTTATTACTGCTGCAGGTCGTACACTTGCTTCACGAGCAAACTCTAATATAAATTATAAAGCAATGACCCACCACCGCCTATAGTTTGCCACTCATGAGGCTGGTAATTTGATCACAAGCTAGAGATTAGGAATAAAGGAACCCAAGTTCATAGTTTAAGTAGCGTGATAAGCAATTTAGGTCTGTCAGTCCGGGAGCCGACGGAACAATACGAAGTTATCTTTCGATATCACTCACTCAGCGGTGACGATGCGTCGATAGGCGCAGGGTTGGCAGCTGTCCGGAAACTGGATGTGTTCACTGAGTTCGGAAAAAAAATGCGTAGTGCGTAGAGGAAATTACTGTGCTGTAGTGCTTTCAGAATTGCAGGTAACTTATTCTATATATTAATTAAGAAGACAGTCACAGACTGAGTTTTTGTTAATGTATTTTACAAAGCCGGATAAACCATAATGCAATACGAACAACTTATTTACTTACTAAATTCGATCTGTTCCAAAGTATTCGTACATTTGAAATTAATTGTGGGCTGTGAAGATTTTGTCCTTGACTTGGGCAGCCCTGTCCTTGAGTATTGCCGATAAGTTTTTCGTTTATTACGAACGCCGGCTTGTCATCAATTTTTGTTTCAGTTTTCTGTTATTCGATCTGTCGTTTATTCATTTCTAAATAGCTACTTATTACATCACTAACAACAAGATTTATGAAAAAAAATGTACTCCAAAAGGTCTTATATAATTATGTACCTACTAAATAGGTTTTATCTGAGTGTTGCGGCGACATCAAACAGCAATCAGCACGGTGGGCGGGCGGCACAAAGCCGGCGAGCCTTTGATCTGCCGCGCGAGCGCTTTGTACCACCGCTGACTGGCTTTTTACCGTTGGCTTTAATGGACACAGGTTTGTGAACGGTTTTTTCAAAGTAGATGGGATATTAGACTTCATTCCTATTGTTTATTGATAAATGTACCTACTGACATGCTCTTGACACGTACCATTAGAAGTTATGGTTATATTCAGAGGCTGCACATTAGCAAGTTCCTTACAGGTGTGAGCGAGCGAGTTCCACACGTATTTGCGTGCCACGACACAGCCCACATGGTATAAATTACGTAACTAATAGCATTATGAAAATACCATTAATCTGCATCAGAACAACGAAGTGAAAAATCACCTGTAATATCCTCCCCCTTGAATCGCTAGTATTTATTCACTGTTGGTGCTACCCCGCGAAAAATAATGATTCCATTAAAATATTTCAGCAATCTTCAAGCTCAAGCACCAGATCATGCCAAAGATTTTTCATATAAAAACTCCAACCTGTGGATATTACGAATTGTTTAGGTAAAGATTAATCACTGAAGTTTCCGATATGAAATTAGAACGAGGGCGGTCTGTCAGAGGGCCGCAACGCCGCGGTGCCGTCGCGGGAAAGTTAAATTGATACATTTTTAACAAGTTTCGTTCTGTCCCTGTATTTTATATTGTGGTTCAAGTTAAGATTTGATAACCTCTTAACATAACCTGAAATACCTATTGCCTATTACAACTTGTTGTCTGCTGAAATGTTAAATTCCACTCACTGGAAAAAATTGCATAATTATCAATAAGTGCATAATATGTATTTGTATACGTGTTTCTTACTAGGTACAATTAAATAAAACACAAAAATTATAATGTTTCATCACTTCTAAATTATATTTTTCTGAGTATATTTAATTCATATTCCACATGACGTGAGAGATGTCCCCGTGAGTTTAGGACACTTTCTTGGCCGCTCGAACAACCTTACTGCGCCCATCAAATTATCCCTCGCCAATCCGTTGACCCCCACAATTTGGCTTCACAAAACTAAGTTATAACCCTTCAATAACTCCAATAACATTTTCATAGGGGCCCCCTACCCCGCTGCCGCTCTTCCCTTGCCCCCGGGGCCCGGCAAAGAGTTTTTTCATAAGTTTTAATCAAAATATTCGACCCATCACGAGATGACGGCCGCCCTGTTTATATTAACATAATACCCTGCCTTATTTCCGGACCCCATTGTTTATACATTTTTGTTGCATACATCAACCGGGTTTATTGAATTAAATACAACCTTGTTAAGTTTTATTATGGTGGCTTGATCATTTGAACGGTATTCTAGACGGGATAGCCGAAGCCGTCAGGCGTCAATAGGAAAACATGGTGGAATATCTCTGTCCAGTCCACATTTGCAACAACTCCCAAGATTATCGGAAATAAACACGTAGTCGGCTGATACACCTTGCTATTAGCTATCTTAATATCATTTACATTGATGTCATTAATTCATATCATTTATCATTGACTTTATATTCGTTTAGATACTAGAAAGGAGATTAATTGCATAAAAATCGTTTTGTAATCCATCTTGAACGAACACAATGAAACCAAAATGTGCTCAAATCGTAAATATTTTACGAGCCATGATACAGTAAGTCGTGTGTAAGGAATTACGGCGCATCAACCGTCATTTGGTGACGTAAAGAGTACGGAAATATGGCACTTTTATTGGCAGTTGCTGGCGCGCAATCTGTTGGCACGAATCAGGCGATGGCCGACGTGTGCCAACTGGGGGCGGGCGGTGAGCATTAGTTAATGCGTTTGAAAACTATTGTCAATGTGATGTTATCGAATACTAGTATATAGTCAGGGCAGTCCGTCTCACTATAAGCTTAATTAGGGAATCGAGTTTATGTAATACTAGCTGTGCCCCCCGACTTCGTCCGCGTAGTATTTAACGTAACAAAAATTTCGGGATTATCGGGATAAAAAGTATCCTATATGTTAATCCCGGTTATAAACTATCTGTGTTCCAAATTTCATCCAAATCCGTTCAGTAGTTTTTGCGTGAAGGAGTAACAAACATACATACATACATACATCCATACTCACAAACTTTCACATTTATAATATTAGTAGGATGTAGAGGGAATTAATATAGAGGGAGGGGTAGGAGGAGGTGAACTACCGACTCTTTCACTCATAGTAGGAAACGCAACTATAAAAGCTACTTTTCGCCGTCCCCGGTCGAGCTAGCACATAAGTGAGAGCTCCAGCTTGGCACTACCACCGTTTAATTCCATTATCTAAGTCAACGAACTAAATAACATAATATAGCTAATGACTATGTTAATAGTAAATCAATTAATTCGGTCTCGTGCTGTCCCGCTATCAGCAGCTATTAACTACCATTATGGCGTTAGATTAATGTCTTTATTACCACCCTGGCTAGTAAGTGTTGGTTGTGTATTCTGTACAGTGTTCAGAAAAACGGCAAGGACTGTGGTAATGTTTCTCTATTTATAAATGGCGTGTTGAGTGGTGTCCTGATAGAGTTCTTCTCCATTTATTGCCTTTCAAGTACCGGTAGCTTTTGGTAATACGAATGATTCATATTTTGATGGAACACGGCGCATTACATAAATACTTGCTGTTATTACAAAACATTTAGTAAAAAAAAACTATAAACAATTCTAGGATGTACAATAATCAAATTTTGTTGTTGTTATTTTATTATCTCAGAGAATGTGCTCACGGAATGAGCATTTTGTTTTCAAAACTAGTTACATAACTTTTCATTAGGAAGTACTTGAAACTGGCACTGATTACCTAGTCTAGAAACACCACAGAAGCTACACCAACACAATAATATCCATAGGATACACAGATCGTGAGGCTATATTGCTATGAGTAGTGGTATGGCGCTCAAATGACCATAATTAATGCAATTACTACCAAATGAACCACTCCATTAACACTGCTTCATTATCTCAGTCGGCGTAACAACGATGATGTGCGGCCATTTTGACTTGAATCTTGGAGGGTTGACGTACATTATTAACGGCAGCGAGCTTACAAAACATACTTTTGGCCCAAGAGTGCAGAAAAGATTTCAAAACACATATGTTTGTTTTTAATAACTGAATATATATTGAAGGCTGTGTCTCCGTCGTATTTCTAAACCATAAAAAAGAGTGCGATCTCAAGCCGAGTCTTACCTACTTTTCCAGAACAGAATTAGCTTAAAGTTTAAATAACTTCCGGTTTGATACCCTAAGTCTAACAAGTTTGTACCATAATCACCACTAACTTACATTTTTTTGTTAAAATATTACATTATGAGTACAGTGCATAATGTATTAAACTAACAGCAATAAATGCATACAATTCCTTCGGCTTCGTAGGCTAAGCTAATTGTCATCAATAGGTAGGTACGTCAAAAGCCTTGAGCTTCATAAGCTAATATAACTCACTTGTTTGAAAATCCGCAAACCCCCTTCACTTGGCATCGGAGCGACGACAGGAGTAACGATTATGATCACTATAAGCGAGTTACGAGCGAGATGCTCCATTCGAGTGTTGGTTGCAGAGCCTTAACTGCGTTTACGACACCCACGACCAGAATCGGAAATTAAGTAGCAGTAGCGAACTTGGACGAATGTGAAAGAATTATGAAACAATCCACTACTGAGATTGGGTTGTTATGACCCAAGATTATGTCTGTAAAGTTTTGTTTATGTGTTTTTTTATAAATGTCAACTCTAGTATTTCTTTCAGCTGCCATGAGTTCTTGAGTTTTCTCAATGAAATGAAGAATAACAACAACAATGGGTTGGGTTTCTTAAATTTAAGCATAAGTGAAGGCTGTTGAGTTAATACAAAGAATATACGGCGATTCTGTTAATAAAAAGGAACATTGAAAATAACTGCCAGCATTGTTAAATAAACTAAAATAACATATATATCAATAAAACCTGGGAAGTAACTCTAATCCAAAACATTGGTCATTCCAAAAATCCAGTCCAATAAAACAGTAGTTCTCATGTCCACTAATTGTAGATAAATCAAGTGTCAATACATCACCGGTTCAAAAGGAGCGCGCTCACTAATGGCCGGGGATACGGAGCAGTGGACATCGCTTTATGTTGATGAAAAGACACGATTTATGGACGGGTTTTGTATGGAATGTACTAAGATGCCAGGTATCTTCAAGACACCATATCAGTGTTAGAGCCACGTTCTTTGGTCTACAATTTTTGTAAGCACAACCGAGTGAATATGCCTCCCTTTCTGGGATAAAATAGTAAGTAGAATATAGACGCATAACTCGATGTCCTCAAACGAAAAATCTGCTTGCAACGATACATTCGCTTATTTAAACCGTCTAAACTCAGATGGCCCACGGCACAGAAGCCATTTAAAGCTTTAAATGGCCTATTAAAACCGGCGCACCTTAATATAGCCTCAAAGACGGCGCGGAGGCGCTGATACTGTCGAATATAAAATTTTAGTACAACACCTTAAGGTGGAATCTTGCACCGTAAAGAAGAATGTAGTTGAATCGATCGCTTGTAGAATAAAAGTGGAGTTTGAAGGTAAAGATTGAGCCGGTTTTGTTCAGTGACTTTTATCATGTTGTTTAAGAATTCAACGTGTTTGGAGGATTTTGATTGGTTATAGAACTGTTCTGATACCCTGAACAACAGGTCATAGAACTTATTATCTGATGTTGCAAGCAGCATTAGCTGCTGTTTGCGCTGAGTTGTATATTACTCAGACCACTGTGGAAACAAGTCCTTGCCCCATGCAAATTTGAAATATATTTTACAAACATCCCATTCATAATAACGTATAAACGAATCAAAAGGAATGCGGAATGTCACTACTTTAACCAATTTTTGACAATAAACAAGTCGACTGTACGACATGTTCCGCCGGCGGAATCCCACTACTGGGACTTGTGACAGCCGGGGACAGGCTCCGACTTGATGCCCACGAAAATGTACGCTCCTCATTTTGTATAAAGCTGGTATTTCTTTGCGTGTGTTATATGAAGTAGATATTAACCTACAAATGAAAATCAACTATAATTTCTGAATGCAAGGTTGTTTTTAGGTTATCTTGTCGTCTGCATCTCAAAGGAGCGATTTAAAACGTGTTCAGGAATGCTTGCGGTGAAAGCTTTCTTGGCAGAGTTTTGTGTTTTGCGTTTTATTTTTTAAATCTCGATTTATGTTCCCGTAGATGTAAAGAAAGTCTAAAGGGTCTCGGCTCCGCGTTCTATAAAATTATTCCTCTAGACGTTGAGGAATGAAATGAGTAAAATATGAGAGAGATAAATAGCTTTTGACTCGGCAAGGAGGTTTGTTTGTATGTATAATAGAAATATTAGCACCTTCAGTGCTATATGGGACTTGGCCCGTCACGTACTTACTCCCACCGCTTACTCTTGTAAATCCAGGATCTATCTACACAGGTGTGCACGTGTTAGTAGCGGATTCATTAGAAGATTCATTCATTCAGGTTTTGGAAACACTTAACGGTGCGACGCTGTTATAATTCCTTAATGCAGCGTTGCGACGCCCTTTAATTTGTCAGTGGAGTCGCAACAATCTTATTTTTAGAGTGGCATCGCTACACCCTTGTAATGTTATAGTGGCGCAATACTCACTTTTCTTAACAAAGAGATTAAATTATAATTTTCAAAATAATCTAGATACGAGTAGCGTTCGATTTTTTTATAACTGCCCAGAAATTCCAGAACAACTCAAGAAAGTTGGTAAGTAATGATCACACAATAAAAATGAAATGGCATCGAAAACTACTAACTAATTATTCGGCCTCTTAATAACAGTTTCGATCTCCATTATTTTTTTCAATTGAAAACTCTCTAAATTATTCTCTTTTCGCTACGTCCTTATCAAGCCACATCCAAAATCGTCAGTACCTAAGTAGTTCAAAAGTTTTTTTAAATATTGTCCTAATGAATTTGTAATCAGGTCTTTAAATCCCTTGGGTACTTACCTACATCTTTATACGTTCCTATATCCCCAAAATGTTACCGTCATCGCTTTAAGGCAGTGTTGTTAACCGCAGCCGGGACGTCCAACAAAACCGTTTTATACGTATTTCAATTTTTTGCTCATCCCGGGGTTTCATGGCGAGCTTTCGGCGGCAAAAAGCTCAAACCAATGTCTATATTACTCTGAGGGAACAAATCTTCAAGCGATAAAACCTTTTACTGCCTACACTCGGTAAAGAGACTGATCCATTACACCGGCAGTATTTGCCTTGGCAGTGAAATTAGCTACAATAAAATCAGGAGCTTGACTTTGGATTAGTAATGTCACGTTTAAACAGGTTCCTATAATATTCTACCGCTGAATGACTTGAGATTTTCCACAAAATCAGGCACGCAATGGTACGTTTGAAAGAATGCTTCTGTAGAACTAAAGGTTTTGGAACAGAACGATCAGCGATGGAGATAAAAAAAAAAAAAACATACACATATTGGTTTGTATGTGTGTAATCTTATAATATCTTATAACCCGCATACATTATATTAGAAACTAGTTGAATCCTAAAATAATAATAGAAGCCTACATGGTATATACCAAAACATAACTAAGGTACCTCCGGTGAGCCATGCTGGCGTCATACTCAGTGAATCTTTCCAACTAATAAGCACACACACTTTCGTATTTATAATTTTATGAATAAGTAAGTATACTATAATGGTATGCAGTCGTCAAAGACCGCAGCGTTTTATTCGACATTAGATATCACACTTAATATTTTTGCAATGTAAGCACAATCCAATGAAATCCGTGCCGCAGTAAAGCATCAGTATGAACCCAGCGCCTCATAATTGGGTAAAGACTTATAAAAGTCGGGTACAGATCGTAAAAACGTGCAAGAGGTGAATGGAGGTGTTATGGGCTCATATCTTCGGATTAAGATGCGGGCTACGTTTGTAGACCACTTTATGACCGTGATGGGTCCTGAGGATGGGGTCGGTAGACGATCTGAATAGCTCATTTACATGTCCAAGTTAATTTACTATATGTCTACTACCTACCCCTATCAAAAGACTTGAATCTATACCTCCTTTTTTATACAAGACTAGCTGTGCCAGCGACTTCGTCCGCGTGTAATTTAACTTAACAAAAATTTCGGGATTATTCATCCCCTATTTTATCCCCTTGGGGGTAGAATTAATCAAAATCCTTTCTTAGCGGATGCCTACGTCATAACATCTACCTGCATGCCAAATTTCAGCCCGATCCATTTAGTGGTTTGGGCTGTGCGTTGATAGATCACTATGTCAGTCAGTCAGTCAGTCAGTAACCTTTGAGTTATACATATATAGATGAGGTCTGTTTTGTCCCACTAAGCAAAAGAGGCCTCCACTCGCCTCGACAGATTTTAGTCTTCAGCGACTGTTTGCCATTTCTTGCCGAAAGTGTCAAAATGGTGAACCCATTGCTTCCCACGCCTATAGGTGCGATGCTTCCATTCTCCAGGACCCATTTCATAAGTGTTCTATTAAATGATGATCGTATTCCGCGAAGCTGTAGTAAATTCGCCATTGTCACAGAACAGTTATTTACAACACGGTTACAGCACATTTATCTCGCCTCCGCATCTTAAACGGCCATAACTCATTTTCCTGCAAAATTCCAATATAAAATGTGCATCGCTTGCCAAGTATTCAAAGAACTCCACGCTGAGAATCAATAGCATTTGGCTTGGAACCCCAATACTGGGACCTGGCGGCCAAACCCTTCATATTGTACGCGTCAGCGTATTGTCAATTTCATTTCACTTTAAGCAATCCAAGAGGTTGCCTGCCGGAATGGAAATGAGCGGGGAAAATACTTTAGGTATTTTGTGTATAATCAAAAATAGTGCCGTAAATAGTACCGTACAAGTTACTTCATTGTCAAGTAGTGGTAGACTCTCTGCTACCTATCAGGATGACTTTTTGGCAATATTATTAATAAGGAAGTCCCCTCCATGTTAGCCCTCCATGTCATCATCATCGCTTAGTAATTGTGTAAATATAAACAACGTAAAGAGATCAATTTGACAAGCAAAGTCAAGGAAAAATTTGATTGCCCATTATCGTGGAGATTAGGAACAAATTTTCAATGTTTGCTATTACAGCAGAAAAATGGTTTGCTTCTCTCAATTTCATTGTTACTTAACACTTTGCGATAAAATAATAAAACATAGCAGAGGTAGGTACCCATACCTAATCCACCATAATAACGATCGAATGACCAAATGTCCAAAAAAGTGTACAAATATACACACCATTATAGTAGCCATCTCTCGATCTATACGCTCAGTATTTCCTACAAGGGAACCCTAAAGAAATAAGGCAAAAGCAATCACTATGATAGCACTCGGCTCGCTCCAGGAATACCGAACATTCCTAATGGCCCAGATGAAAAGGTAACGGTTATGTAACTCGAAATACTCGGATGGAATTCTCCACTTCAATTCGCAAGTTCATCGCTTGTGAGAAAAATTGAGATGTATTTTGATCGCTTTAAATTTTATTCTATAAACATTGTCCTTAGCGATCAAAGGTTACAGAATAGTAATCAAATTCGGCACGTTGGCTTGTTACTTGAAGATTACAGGTTTCCATTCGACTAGACCTAAAAACTAAACTGAAAGTTAATGATCTGATAATACGGGACCATTAAAATTCAACAAAACTATACCAAAAGCGAGTTATTTTATAATTTTATCAAACAATTGATTTCTTATATTTACGCGAATACTACACATTGAAATAAAACTATTTTTACGGATTATATCGCGTTTATTTTTACTTTTTATGTTCGCGATGTTCCCCCCTTGACCACGGTTGCTGTAAAGCAACCGAAACGTCGGGAACATAAAAAGTAAAAATAAACGCGATATAATCCGTAAAATAGTTTTATTTATCAAACTATCTGAGTACACCTATGTCATGTGCATTATTTGCCCCCATTCATACCGGTTCCAAGTTATTTTGCTTTCGTTTCGTATTTACGAGTGGTGCTTATTATTCAAACGCTGGCAACACAGAGAACGCTCCCCGATGGCAGTAAAACTCTGACAAGTTGAATGATGGCTCGTAAACTTTATGTTAATATTATTTACTTGCAGTTATTATTCTGATGTGCTTACAGTTTTATTGACAACTTGTCGATGGAGACCTCATTTTGTCCAAAGTTGTATACATACCTAACTCGTCTTTTCGAAACACTTTTTAAATTAGCAAGAAGAAGTATGCGTCGTCATACTTTTTAAGGTTTTTGAGTTAAAAATATAAACTGTTCAGTGGATCCCAAAGGCTAAGACTAGCCTACTTGTGCATATGCCTATTAATATATGAGGCTTAAAAATTATACTAATTGAGATAAACTATCTATATCAAACTCAAACTCAAACGTCTATCAACCGGAAGCCTCCCCCAATGAATTTCCACTGGCTTCCAGCGACGTGTGTTATGTTACCAGTGCACCTTGTGTGGAGCTGGCTCATAACTATTACTTCTGGTTCGTTGTTGTCATTCTAGAATCTTTCTAAAATAAACCGAACAGGTAAAACCAGTTTTACAACAAACCATATAATCCCCAAGTTTCTAACAATAACACCGTATTATCAAAACATAAATTCGCAGCAGCTACAATGTATTCAAACCAGTTATAAAAATGTATGATCAAAATAGTTTTCGAGAGGCTAGCTACAGTTAGTTTTATAGCTGGCTAATAAAGTTTGCGCTTTTTCCAGCGGGGAATGTTATTAAATTCGAGACCGTGGGACGTTGACGGAACGATGCTGTCTACCCGAGATGTTGAAACGGGAGCTGGACTGTAAAACATCGTAATAAAATATAGTATTTAAATTAGATAAGGGCTTTAGGCACTTCGCAAACCATATATATTTTAGCTGCCGACACGTACACATAAAAAAAGAAAAAGTGTACACGTATTTCGCAGTGTCCCATTTAACGAATGACAACCTGTTTGTGGAAGCAAAAAAGACGTTGCAAGGCTATGTAGTCAACATTACGTACTAAGTAATAAATCAATATTTATATTTACATAGTCCTGTATTTTCCGAAGGAGTAAGCGGAAGTTGATTCTCATTCACCTACATTTCGCACATGATACTGCCTTGATGGCATTCAGTTACGGTAATAAGACAAAGCGTGAAATAATTTTCTTTTCCCATTTAAGAATTGTGTGAAATTCCTTCCTAGCTCTCGTACTAGAGTTGCATCGGCTGGCTCGCATCCAGCCGCACGGAGGATGTTACTTGCCGTACGTACCGTCACGCCATCTCCACGCGCTTGAACTCACATCTCACTCGCATCTTACATGATATACTGAATGTTTTGTCGACAAAAAGATTCAAACTTTTTTATCTTTTCCTGTGTTTAAAATATAAACTTGGAAAGGTCTGGTTTATGAAATGAAATTACGCTTTAGCGTTTATGTTTACATAAAATGTCTTTGTTTTAAAGAATAACATAATTTTCGCCTGAATAGCCAGTCATTCGCTACACAAACACCATTTGAGCGTTCCTGTGTGTGACATTTTTTATACAAATAAAACAATTTTTCATAGTTACTACACTATCGCCGAAAATCCAGTTAACGGCTCGCCACGTCGAATTTTAAACCGAATTATCTCACACCCCGAAAAAAGTTAGCTAAACCATTTCGTAAAAAATTTCGTTCGAAAACCCATCCGTTTCGCTCGTCCGCTGGCCGCTCGGGGTTCCGTTCAAAAAGTTTGTTTGGACCGTACGAAATTCGTTTGCTGAACAAATATTCATTTTTTTCCGCGGCGCCCTGTGTACAGCACTTTGCATTGTTTTTTAAGCGGATGTCCTGTGTTTACTTTTTTGTGGCCGCGGTTTTATAGCGGTGTTTATTATGTCTCGTGCGTGGCCCGCTTTATTTTGGCTTTAGGCGTTTGAAAGATTTATTATATTTTTAATTGTTGGCTGTGAACGGATGAATGATTTGAGAAAACAATGGTACATACGACGACGTAACAGTTATGTAGGTACTTGGATACTACACTCTGAAGATGTAATACATTGAATATAGTCGACGCGTATTGACGTAGTCACTAGCGTAATATAATGTATTTATATGGAAAATTACCATATCCCATATTCACTCAAGAACACGTTTACCCCAGCGGTTGTCGGTTCTTCGTGAGATATGGCCAGCCCACTGCCACTTCAGCTTGCTAATTCTTTGAGCTATGTCGATAACTTTGGTTCTCTGTCGGATGTATTCATTGCGAATCCTATCCTTCAGAGAAACTCCGAGCATAGCTCTCTCCATAGCTCGCTGAGCGACCTTAAACTGGTGGACCAGCCCTACCGTGAGTGTCCACGTCTCGGCTCCGTAGGTCATGACGGGTAGGACGCACTGATTGAAAACTTTCGTTTTCAAGCATTGCGGTATGGATGACGAGAAGATGACGAGAAGACTCGACGTAGTTTCCCAAACGCTGCCCAGCCCAGCTGGATCCTCCTCTTGGCCTCCTTCTCAAAATTGTTTTTACCTAACTGCAGAATCTGCCCAAGGTACGTGTACTCGGAAACAATTTCAAGAAGGTGGCCATGTACGACCACCGGTCCTGGATCAATGTGGCCATTGATCATGACTTTGGTTTTATCCAAATTCATGCCAAGACCGATGCGTCGCGAGGCTGAAGCTAGGCCGTCCAGCATCCGGTTCAGCTCCTCCAGCGTCTATTCAGCGATATTCAGTTCCTCGGTCAGCCAATATGGGGCGCTGAACAATTTTCCATACAAATATCCTACCGCCTAGCGAACATATAACGAGTGTAATACACTTGGTTCGGCCACAGTCTATCTAAGTATATTATACTGTTCTGTCACTGAATGGAAAAAAGTGTAACCATTGAATTTGAACTTAGATCAAAGCTACAAAGACGAATGTTCAAAAGAAACTCTAAACGCCGCTCAAAGCTAGTTTTATTACATAGCACCTAATATCCATCAGTAAGTTTCCATATATTTATTACAAAGAGATCGCGCCACAAAGCTATTCAGATCACGCCAACGTGGGCCGGGAATATATTCTAAGGGGAATTCTTATCACTCTGTTATTAATACCAGAGGTGGTGTTTGCACTTCTTCATGTGTTAAGTTATAGTTGGTACCTACACTTTATTTTTCTCCCGCATTGCAATTTGCAACGGAGGGTAATGGGTTCATATCTTTCAACTTCTGCTATTCTTTATTTTCAGTAAATTTGTGCGGAATCTAAGATAAATTACTTTTTACTCGCAAATAAAACATCGATGCCAACAATGGACGCCATTGTCGATCCTGGCTTACACCAGTGACAGTGGTGGACGTGTGTGGCGGGCCTTGCTAACTCTCTTGCTTTCATCGAAGATATGACTTTATTTCAAAGGCCGATGGATCAGTTTGCGTATAACTGCATATTCATGCAAAATATTTTGTCATAAAATAGAAACAACAATATCATGTGTGTAACATTGAAATTAATACATTTCGACAATAACTCTCGTTATTTCAAAACGTGGCACCTGTTCATGACTCACTAAATACCTCTCCTAAAACGTCGACAGTCCCAAAATCCTTTTCCCATGCTCGCACGAATAGTGTTGCCATGAATAATATATGCGCTCCCCTTTACTATGGTTATTGATGGCGGCTGTGTGCTAGTGATTTTTTATATCCCTGCACTGATACACTGGTGATGTATTGGATGTTGAATGTCTTTCAAGATTAATTTTAAGTTCGGAGGAGGAGAGAAGGTAGGTTCGATAAAAAGGGAATGTTTGGTCCTAAGTGCTACTCTATGTGTGTACTGATAACGTCTGAATTCAGAAAATTTACAATTACTTATTTAAAAAAAAAATGAAACTGGCATTTGGCGAAATCTTTAATCTATAAGCTGGTAGACGTGCTGGTCATAGTCCAACCTAACAACTTTAAATTCCCGGTCCTCTACTTATCATAAACTGGCTATCTCTACTTATAACCATTCGATGAATAGCCGTCACGGTTGAAATGACATAACCTCAATAATTAAAAACTCGATGGGTTAAAATAGCCTCCCCAAATGAAGTAAGTAAACCTATGCACAGTGAAGTCTTAATCTTCATTAAATCTAGCTTCCTTTGAAATAATAGGGCATTAATAGGCCGTTTCCACCCTGTACTTGGGCTCTCGTAAACACAATGCCCACCTTCCATTATCCTATACGTATTTATTACTATGTGGCCATAATTTCACCTTACTTTAACATTTACGACGTGCCGTGTTAAAATAAGGCCACACTCAATCTGGGGAGCGAATGCGAAGGGATCCCAGCCACTCTCCACTATTCAATTTATTTTCTAACTACTACACTTGATGTTCGTACAGAACAAGACACCGATCACCACAGAATAGTAAAACATGGTAACGAAAAATACGAAAAATACCAGTGGAACAAAATAACTGTGGATATTTATCTAAACTGTGGGATACTGAGTGGTTTGCATTGCATTCGTGAACATGAAATCTCAAAGGACGTCCACTGATTGAAAAAGAAAACAGCTTCGCCGCTGTCCGATTGATTCTTTGTGCCCCCCGCTGTGTATCTTGTCGTGGATAGTCCGGGAGGTCGATCTAAAATCAATTGACTTTGTTACGAATCAGTGTTTGATGTTTGATGATAAGGTTTTTACATAGGCGTGCTATACTCGCTAGCTAATCAGTGCTACGTCACTGGGATGTTTTATATGAGCATGGCTGTATTACTTTGTTACTGCATGTAAAAAGCAATATAAATTTATTAACACTTGCAAGTATATGACTATGAGATATTTTCCGCTGAAGGTTTCTTTCAGATGGAAGCGACGCTAGAGATTAAACTGTTGTAGTCGATTTTGGCTAAACAATATATTTTTTTCCTTCTTGCCGTTAGTATCACCGTGCACCGTGCTCTCCGTGCATCATGCCCAATTTCGTTACAAACCGTGGTTCAGTTAGCTCGCCAGCGTAGATTCAATTCCGTGACGCTCTAGCTTAGGCACAATGGAGGCTTCAGCGAGATGCCTGCTCTTAGTAATATTGTCTCAATAGTTCAGTCTAGTTTATAAAGCCTTACTTTTTAACGTGTTGTGAAAATATTAGAGGCAGGATGGTTCGATTAAAATAATAAATTTATGAAAGTTTTTGGTTATTATATTCGTTATTACTTAACATTATTATGGCAGTTCTATTTGAAAATAGTGAACTGATACTATTTATAAAAAATGAAGTGTTACACATATGAAACTAATTATATACTATATATTTAGAGATAAAAATAAATTTTCAGGGTAAATAAATTATAAATTTTTAGGGTTTCGTATTCCCTACGTGGACGCCTTATAAGATTATCTAGTTCGTCTCAGTCTATCACATTACCTACCATAACTTAAACAGTTTTTAACCGAAAGTGATGAAATTTTGTAGAATGATACGTTAATTAGTAGATATCAATTGTAATTATATCTATACAAATAAATAAAATTGGAGTTTCTGTTTGTAATATCAAAATAACACCTTTTCACTAAATGCATATGAAATTACATACGACACCTATACCAAAAACGCGATAAATTTTTTTTTTATCTGTCTGTGTGTTTGTTCCGGGTAATCTCCGAAACGGCTGGACCGATTTTGACGGGACTTTCACTGGCAGATAGCTGATGTTATAAGGAGTAACTAAGGCTACTTTAATTTTAGAAAAACAATTAGGGTTCTGCGTAAAACATAAAAACACATGAAATCAAATAGTATCTCCGAAACGGCTGGACCGATTTTGACGGGACTTTCACTGGTAGATAGCTGATGTTATAAGCAGTAACTTAGGCTACTTTTATTTTAGAAAAACAAGATTAAAAAATGGGTCCTTCCGCGCGGGCTCAGAACGCGGGTGCGGGCGTTTTTGTTAAGTTAAATTCCACGCGGACGAAGTCGCGGGCTCAGCTAGTACATAATATAAATTTACTTATTCAAGGTCAAAAACTTGATTTTTGTAGTATGTACTACTTGTAAAGTAGGTATTTTAAGACCGCTAGATTAAATATTCTATCCTGTACTTCCTAACAAACAGTTGTTGGACCATTAGCTCCTGCGCTATAACGAACTCGCCGATCCGGTCCGCTCGTTACTTCCGGCCGGCACTTCTGCACGTCACTCGTTATTCGTATGCAAAAATACTGTTAGAAATGTTGCGAAATAGGAGCGAGGGCTTAAGCAGGGAATTTATTTGTTAGTCTGTTGCTTTTTTGAAATCCATGCTTGAATAAACTTTAGACGCAATTACTTTACAGCACAGCTTTTGACATAACGAATTGACAATTTGTTATAAGAAACCTATCTGCATTGATGATAACTGCTTAAACGTTAAGGTTCCTCTGCCGTTAATCTACTGCTAATCAGATTTATTTCGGAAACTAACCATAATTAAGTCCTGTTTGCTCAAATATTCTTTGGCCTCAACTGACCCGCATGAGACCAACTTGCTTATATTAAATTAATCTCAACATTTGCTATAAAATTTCACGTGAAATTTTTGTTTTGAAACGAGTTCTCTAACTACAGAGGCTGACTCGATTCAATCAGCACTGCGAGAGAATGTCGATTGAATGATTGAGCTGGTAATTGGATGAGGTTTTCTACGAAACGGAAATCGCGGTGGTAGATTTTTAGTTCCTTATTTTAGGCGGAAAGCAATTCAATGTAAGTTGTATATTAACCACTACATCATCATCCACTGCATCTCTTACATCATAATATTGTTGTTCGCATCATACCTGTCTAAAGAAACATTTTCAGTCCCACCCATAAGCATTTCAATTAAAATTTCATTTCTTATGTTGCATTGCAAATGTTTTACATAGCTTGTCTTTCGGGAATAGCAGAATATGAAATAAGAAGAGTGCTTATGATTTAAGGAACATTTTGATATAAAAGTAGGATAGATATTATGTACTACGAAAGTAACGTCTTCAGTTGTCATGTACAACATATATCAATTATAAGACTCTAACCTAATGAAGAACATAGAGATGTTAAAAAAACGGTAGAGATTGTTAAATATGGTTAGTGTCACCATGACCTCAATAAAAGAGACTGGACGTGTCGGCACAAATATATACACAAATGAAATTCCAACTGGAAACGGTGTCGATGCGAAATATTGGACGCGACCGCGAATGGGTTTGGTCGGATTTGGATGGAATTTAGTTTGAAGTGTGACAGCATATTATATTGTGTAAAACATTTAAAGTTGTTGGATTTTGTCCACTTTCGCAAGAGTGCAACAGGGATACAACATTCACCTCCAATTTTTTACTCATTAATTACTGTTACCACATTTTAATAGCAAATTTCTTGAAATTCTGTAAAATTTTCAAAAAATATTGGACATTATGCCATCAAATAATAATAAGCACTGATTAATTATCAGATGAATTCTTATTAATTAAAGTATACCCACAAATATTTCAAATGATTTTTAGAAAGCGAGTGACAATAATTCACTACTATCATTTCACAGTCATCAGTTATTAATACACGACATAATAGAGCTACCAACAAAAAATGGCAATATCACATCTTAACAGACGGGAAAACAAAAAGAAACAGACGAAGGAGAAACTGTAAACGTTTCATTGGAACACATAAAAGGGGGTCCACATCAAAATTCACTTTGCCAGCGAGGGGGCGCTATAAAGTCGCGGCGAGCGCTCGCTGAGCCAGTGATAAATAAAATAAATGCCTGTCAATCTGATCAGTCGAAATTCCGATGTTTTTACTGACATTGTCGTTTTTATTTTGTCTAGAGAACTTTACCTGCTTCAAGTTAAGGGTTCGGTATTTTGACGTGATTGGAGCTGCAGTTATAGTACTCTTTTAATTGTATAGAAGACATTTTGGGATTCACTAAAATAAATGACTAATGTACTTACGTAGTGAGGTGCTAATATTATAAATTAAAAAGTTTGATATTTTAGTTAATCACGCTCTGGAATCTAGACGCGCGAGAGCGCGTCAGCCAAGTTGCAGCAAACAGGCGAGCAGCGCACCGTGTGTAATATTACACGAACCATTTGGAGCCACTTTTCACCCCCTCATAACTCAAAAACTATTTCACATAAACATTTCAAATTTGGCTCATATACTTGCGAGATACTTATGCGCTCCAAATTTGATAACCATACCTCAACCGGTTATTTAGTTATCAACGTCCGTTTCTAACAGCAAGCCAAATTTTCGGAAGAATAAAATAAGGACTTACAGCTTTAGAACTTGCGACGGCTATAATATAATTATTTCGTATATTAGAACTAGCCAAGTCAGATCTTAGGCTTCAATAAATTTCAGGACCGAACATTGAACTTGGCTCTCATTTTACATTTATGTTTTTGATGGGATAACATATTATCTAGATACTTTTCATCCTCGAAAACCATACTGGTGGATTTGTGGGAAGTAAATGTTAGTCATATATTTAGTAACAGCTAACAAAAATAGTGGAGATTTTGCAACGGCAGCGACTTGCAAAAAATGGCGTTGGCTTTCTTATTTTGAATTTTCGTGCACGGAAAAAACATTAACATAAATGTATGTTGTTGTCTCTATTTTTACAACATCACGTATGAGTGTAAATACTTTATTTGAGCTAACTCGATGATTTTCAAAATTGTTCTTGATATTTTGCACTAAATATTTTGTAACACGTTTATTGTAAGTACCTTAATTTATTGCCGAAGGGTGTGGTGTACTGGCGCTTTCGGGGGAGATTGCCGCCGTCACTACCCACAGTTTAGTTTAGTTTTTAATAATATGTATGTTAGTTTATAAGGTATTTATCTATGGGCCTGCGATGCCTGATAATAAATAAATTTATATATATACAAGCATTCGCTTTGGCTGTTTTATCATAAACTACAAATAAAGTTTTAAAATAAGATTTCAATCATGTAAGATATTGTTCATCAAATTTAGACCAACACCAATTCCGTCCATGAATAATACATGAAACAGGTCCGTCGATCCATTCAATGCCTATCGATATACGCAGGCTAGCGGCTACAAACTTATTTATTGCAGCATATAGCTACTCTTCGTCTACTGGATAAAGTTTAAGTTCGAGTGAATGGACGTCATAATTTTTATGTCTAATATTTTCCCGAAGGACGGTCTCAGTGTTAGGCTTATGATAATTTCAGACCCCATCCGGTTATTATTGTCAGCTATTAAATTTTGTTCCGGATTGGGATGTAAGGTATCTTTTTTAGCTTACGCTCTGGGATTTTTCAATATAAAACGGAAATTGCTTTCTTAGAATATAGATAGGTATTTTTCAGCACTCCATGCTTAAACTATGAAAAAAAAACTGAGTGTCTATTCTTTATGTATGTCTGTCTATCCATTGCTCAGAATGAAATCGAAGACTGTTCACCGTGAAATATTAATGTTAAATTGGCTGTGGCTTTACAAGAGAAGGAAGCATTATTAGGTACCTACATAGTTTGTTGCAGTTGGAAAACTTGGAACAAACGATAGTTATCTGCAGAAGGATAGCTTGGATGCACGCGAGCCATAACCTTATCTAGAGCATCTAATGTTAAAAGCGTGCTTAGAAACAAGTTACACGTTATTTAAGACACACGTCTTATCTGCTGCGCTTGCACTTAATAATTAACGAAAACAAAGAGAGTTAACCGATGGAGTAAACTAAGATAGTAAAAATTCTGCCTCTACCCTACATCAGGCATGTGTAATACATATTTACTTTGAACAAATTTATTGTATTTTTTCCTTGTGACTATTTGGTAAAATACTTTCTAGACAAGAGTCTGGAGGCCAAGAGGAATACGCGTGCCAAGTTCTATAGGTCTTATAGTTTAGGTAAATCCTGTATGACGTCAGTGTGTAGAAATGTCATTGAATTTATTTTTCCGTTATACATAAGAGATTAAGCAGTGATAGCCAAATGGTTAAGCACGCGTCTTGCGGGCTACCAGGTCTCGGGTTCAAACCCCGGCTCGAACCTCTGGATTTTTCGAAATCTATGTGCGAATCATAATTTCTATATGATTATCACTTGCTTGCGGTGAAGGAAAACATCGTGAGGAAACCTGCATGTCTTAGAAGATTTAACCAATTTTCGAAAGACATGTGTAATCCGCCAACCCGCACTGGGCCAGCGTGGTGGATTATGGCCTGAATCCCCCTTGTCTTGAGGGGAGGCCCGTGCCCAGGAGTAGGACGTCAAAAAGGGCAAATATTATATATTATTATTTTATTATACATAAGAGATTAACAAAATTAATTTTGAGAACGCTATGTAGTAACCGACGCAATATACTTTTGTAGTGACCGACGAACGACGTATTTACGACGCTGAGGATAGATGGCGCTTAATACGACGCCTCAATACATTGTGCAATTCTTCATAGAAAACTTGACGCCACGATATTAAGCTTGCAAACATGGTGACTAAATACAAGACACCGACAAGAACCATTGGGAGCATGCGGCTGCCCCGCCAGGCATACCGCTCGCCTCCCTGGAAGATTTTCCTTTATCGCTGTAGGTTCATGCATATTTCAAGCCTTCTATTAAAACAAAACCTCCCCATCTCATCAAGTAGTCATCAAATAAAAGCGCGGCGTACACACACATTCCTACTCAAACCATTTCATTAATGGCGACTTAATTTTTAACGTGGCGTTCGAAAACTCTTCACGGCTGTATCTAAATATTTAATAGATGGTCGGGATGAATGCGGAACCCACGGGTTGTAACCTTTGGGGTAATTTGTGGAAGGTTGTCTGTGGAACCCTAACTGAGAATTGAGAGATATATTTCACCATTCTTCGTCCTATATTTATGCCAGGCGTCTTTCAGTATACTCTTTTGCCAATTGCCGATATTTAGGTACATATACCAATTCCTATCTACCCTCAAAGACTTAACCGAAATAGTGGGACTAGGGATAATCTAAGGGTAGGACCATTATTGGGGGATTTTTATGGATGTGGTATGAGAACCAACTCCAAGCTCCAACCTTGCAGTAAGTGGTTCAACGCGATGATCTAAGAAGCATCCAAGCTAGCTTCGGCCCCCTCGACACGACACATGCGGGGTGATATCATTATCTTCACCAACCTGTACAAACAAAACGTACTCGCCAGACTCATTACGTAGATCATCGCTACCTCGCGGAAAGATAGCCTTCATTTTTCGGCCCCAAACCCTCACCTTTACAAAATGACGCCTCTCAACAATTTAACGACATCATTCGTCACGTTGTGGATAAAAATCTTAATGTAAACAGCGCGTGTGTACAACATAAATCGCTCGCAATCTGAAGCCTTCCAGTAGAGAGTGGCTTCGATGAGTTATGGACTGAGTACTTTATCAGAGGAGACCTACGTCAGTTGTGTGGGAGCGGGCACCTACGTTTGACTACAAAATGCGATTATATCCTCCTGCATGGCCTTCCTGTGTGTCCCTGAAGCTATTTGTGACAGGACAGATGTAATATTTTGTTTCCTTTGAAAGAGCCTACTTACTACTATCTCGTGGTAAGTTTTATACTTACATTATTTTGTTACTAAATAAGTAAGTACCTTCTTTCATTTCCCTTTAATCTTTAAAGTACACGTAAATAATTGACTCTGAAAACCGATTTAATCTTTTATGGAAATGGGTTCCCAATAAAGAAGCCCCTATCGCCTCTTTGTTTCTGTTCAAGTATTACCCTACCCACATTGTTGGAAAATTATTTCCTAATTCCAGAAATGTCTTAATCTCAGGATCCTTTATGAGTAGCTTTCTACAGTTTTGATTTTGGAATTCAATAAGACAGGGAAAATAAGTTTATTCAGTTACGAGCTAAATTTAATATTCAGCTTCACCTGATTTGCCTGCCATAAAATGTACCCAACGCATAAGTACCATGCAAGATCCAGAAAAATATGACTGACGAAATGTTCACTGCGGTTCCAATGACATTAGAAAAGGAATCACACAAGGTTGAAGTGTTTGAAAGTATTATTTTAAGTGTATATACTGAACTCAGTTGCAGCACTCTTCAACTTAAAACTCACATGAATCTTGTAATTCAAGAACTGCATTCAAACTTCAGCATTCTGCAGCCATAAAGTCAGCAGAGAGTAAAATTCAAAGAGAGGCTGTTTATTTTATATCTCAATTAATTAGCGGCCGCTGCTGAGTTAATCCCGTATTCATGACGACGGCTTAATAAGTGACTCGATTCAGATTGCAGCTGACTCAACAGGCTGCTGTGTGGCAACTGGAAATATTTGAGATACTTACGTGCGGGACTGCCAGACGATTTAAATGAAAAAGCAAAAATGGCAATGTGTAACAAAATATTATATTATTAAAAGTATTTTGTAAGTTCCTGCTTACTTATCTTTACAAATTGTCAAACTATTGACATAAAATACGTGATACTTAGTACTACAGATTATTTTAACAATCAATTCACAATAATCAATTTAAATCTTAAGCTATTTAAGTCCATTACTGCCAAGATTTTAAGCAAAAAAACTATAAGTACTTAGATAATGAAGTATAACAGTTATGCCTACACTCGGTACCCTTAGCACAGGACACAGAAATTCCAATTACAGCCAAGTTAACTATTATTGCGTGACTTTTAAAGTACAAAATCTAATGTCAACGTTAGACACACCTCACTATGGTTATTATAATGCGAAGATTTTGCCGCAACCACAAAATTTGATTGGCACCCAAAAATTGATGCCTGTTGAACTTAAAATCAGTACGCTGAGCAAGATACAATTATTCACACTTAACACAATTAATAATATAATAAAAATATATTAGCCCTTTTTACGTCCCACTCCTGGGCATGGGCCTCCCCTAACTGCGAGGGGGATTCAGGCCGTAATCTACCATGCTGGCCCAGTGCGAGTTGGCGAATTTCACACGTCTTTCGGCAATTGATTAGATTTTCTAAAACATGCAGGTTTACTCACGATGTTTTCCTTCACTGTGAGCGAGTGATAATTATATATAAATTTTATTATTCACAGTAAAAGCCGATTCGTCAAGCACGCGTCTTGCGGGCACCAGGTCCTGAGTTCAAACCCCGGCTCGCACGTCTGGGTTTTTCGGAATCTATGTGCGATTCTTATTTATATGAACCAATTGAACCATTTTGGCGACGAAATATAGCATTTCAAAATGGCTGGTAATATAATGTATATTTTCAATGAATGTCAAGAGGTACGCATAAATGGTCAATATGATCGAACAGCGAAAGGTTAGCCAAAAGGTAGCGGCTAATGCTAATAAGAAAACTAGGGAATGTTACAAGCCGCGAGAGATTTGAACTTATGCTATCGAAATACACCCATGCGACTAGGCATGCTGTCCACTGCAGGACGGAAGTCTCCAATTAAACGTTCTTTTGAAAAATCTAAATCCCGTAATAAAAGTGTGTAAAGGACATACGTACTCTTCCCCAAAAATATATAAAAAGCCAGAGTCGATTTACAATGGTATTCAATTTTTTTTGTAAATGGATTACTTATAATTTTTATAAATTAGGGTTTCGGTGGAAAACTCATGGATTCCTACGCCAAGCAGTAGTTGAACACCATAAATGCCTTTACGTCTAAAACATGTGAATTTAATCAAGTTAGTGTGAAGTTATTTGTATCAAAGAAAGTGTAATGTGAAGAGGAGAGCAATACTACCAATCGTTATTACCTGTGTAACCCAAGCTCAATACACCGCTACCTCCTATGCTTTGTACTACGCAGTACAGTAGATGGAAGGTCGTGGTCACTTCAGAATAACATGATGCTGCTCGCGGACCTCCCTCCCGGGGGCTTTATTGTTGGAGCAAATTTAACGGAAGGTGGGCCGATGTGTCGTCGCCACGGCCCGCTGCCATACGGATGGAGGCACTTTTGAAGGGAAATATTTTTTACTTTGGCATCCTGTCTCAGTTGTAAGAGGCTCATTATATAGTGGATAATTTGGTTATATGTGAGATACCGGTGTTACCCCGATTGTTATTATGAATCGTTTGTCTGTGAAACTTTCATCCCAAGTAGTCGTTTCTCGTTACTTATAATACATTTCTATGTTTAACCGTTTATTGCTAACACAGTTTCAATTTTAAATATTTAATTTTCAACTCTAGTAAAGCAAATAATTTTGTTGCCGTAAACTCGCATTCCTAGGCTAACGACGCAAGGATTGTATTTTCGTAAAAACTTAAAAATATATCTACACACAAGAATACAAATGACGTCATACATACAAAGTATGTTGCGAATTCGGAAATTAAGCCGCCTCTGAGGTACGAAGCCCATCTCTTTGTTACGCAGAATAGGGACGTATTCGACGCTTATCGTTGTCGGTAAATTGCTTAAATTTTATAAAACAGGGACAGTAGAAGAACGTTAATTGTAAGAGACTGAAATAATAATAATATCACTATGTCTATCAAAGTAAGCCATTGAAATGTTACAGAATCCTGGATGCAAATGAAGCGTTGATTTGAAATCGTGTTGGTAGCCCTATTTAATTAAGCCTCGCATCTTTGTAGATAAATAATTCGATGCAAAGCTATAATATGGAGTAGTAAATTGAATATAGTTAGTATGGTTAGAAGTATAACCTATGATTTAAACTACCCAAATGTGTAGTAATATTATTGTATAATCCAAAATAAGATGCATTTTAAAATGAAGGGCCTGATTATAGTATTAAAACGTAACCAGTCGAAATTATTTGTTTGATATAATTTTATCGATGTCGCTGACCCAATATTTGTTATCTCAGCCCATCACTAGGGCAAAAACTATGGGATAGTCGTCTCGCTGCAGCTAGTTTGTTTTGCGCCGGTCCTTTGTGCACTCTGTCACCACGATACCCGTATCGATGTGAATTTGTTTAGACTGTGTACCCGCCGCGCTCCGTGTCGGGCCGTTTGTACAACGCTTTGCGAATGTTAAAATATATCTAAGACAGTTTTGTATTGTTGTTTTAGGTTCCTGCTCAAATTAACTGTTCGATGTTCGTTAATGTTGTTGCTGCATATTGCTAGTCCACTCTAGAGTCGACTAGCAAGACTCTAGATTAGAACTTGGTCGAACGATTTTCTGGGTTCACAAAATTTGATGTAGCATAATTTTGTTAAATAAGTGTATCTGGTCCAAAAATAATGCGATAAAGACTCTAAAAGACACAAGCTGTGACAGATTTTCATATCCATTTATTGTTACAATACGGTTGCTTCTGTCAATTTGTGTATAGATAGCTATAGATAGTTACGACACCTAATGACTTTGCAATTATTTTGATCTTTTTTTTCATTAGGTACCTATACTGCTCTAGATTTCGTAACTTATGACATGTAAGGAAAATACAATATTCTCTCATTTCATCCAACATCACGCAACATAACCTGTCAAAATGTTCTCTTCTCAAAAATCAGGGCTGCTATTTACCATATCTGGAAGTATAATTAAAACGGCCCCGCGACGGCTCGCTCCCAGTTCGAGCGTCCATTATTCATGACGTAACACGCACGCCCGCGTATGAATGAATCCGACGAGCGCTTCCACATGACTCGGTACGGCTCGGTGCGACTCGGTACCTACTTGCCTTTTACGGTCCCAATGCAAATATGCCGTCTTGAAGTCGAGTCGTTCGCGATGGATTTGATTTTATAATAATATAACTTTAAATTGAAATCATTCCTCGCGCGGAAACGTTTGTGCTTTGGTTTTGTGGTTTTTGAGAAGTCGTAGGTACACGTATTATTATATAGAAGTTCTATCTTTATTTAACCATCTTCTCTCTATGTAGCTAATAAAGCTTGTCCTATTCAACCAGCATTTGGGATTATCATAACAAGTAACAATTAATTATGAGTTCTGAGGCCTGTAAAACCAGCACAGACTGCGTTGTTACAAAAAATAATTTCTATTTTTTTTTATTTCAACACAAATACACTGATTATTATAGGTATACATGATACCCCAGGACCTTGGTTCCAGTATTTACTAAAAAAACCCTTAAAAGTCCCTTCATCACTGACTGAACTTTTTCTCATTCAAATATTCCAATCTAAACTGCGTCATCATATTAAATACTCTTTCTTATTTCATTTCGCAAACTAAAAAAATACGCAACGGGACCGAGCCGCAACCCACGTCAAAGGGCCTTACGTACTTACATACATGACGATATTATAAAGTACTTTTAATATCGCGAAGGCAAACCTTACAACAGAATAAAAGTGCTTTTCAATGTAATAGTGGAGGTAAAATGTGAGTGACGCGTGTTGGAAATGTATATGCCGAGGTATTATTCACTTTGTATTCAAAACATCATAATGTGATATATTTGACATCTACAGGTGATAATGTGATAGAATGTATGATATATACTCGTATTTACCTACTTACGAAATCCATGTACCTGCGCTAGTATTTTCATTAGAACTCGAAACGTCCTCCTCTTTTTATAAAACCTGAATTATTCAGCTCGGATCAAAACAGAGGAAAAATACACTTAGCTTTATAGCAATAACAACTATGTATTTAAAGCGGCGACAAAGAGCCTTCCCGTGCTATGCCACGTTCTAATAATTAAATTAAAATCATCATTTGTGTTTTTTATCAAGTTACAAACTCTATTCGCGTCTGTTCGGGGTCGAAATATTTATGTGTGGGCCGAGTAATAAGATGCAGATATCAGTACAATAGTTATGTTGTAAATTACTTAAATTATCACGCCTTCGGACATTCTTAGTTTTTTTTTTCATAAATACGTCAGGTACAAAATATGAGTTTTATTAAAACACTTGTAAATCATCACCACTAACTTCCTATGACTTGTCCCAAAACGTGGAACAAGCAGAACTCTACTCTTTGACTTCGAAACAAATAGTTAATTACCCAGAGAGCTCGTTAGGCGTGGATTGTAGCGAACTTGGCGGGTTTTTTCGCTGCACCGACCCGCGCCGAGTCGCGGTGTTCAGAGCGGCGGCGCCCAAGAATATGCTACTTACTCAATTCCCTTTTTACTTCACTTGTATTATGAAAGAAAATGGCAACGGAATGATGGCGACTTCCTGAAGACTTTTAAAAGGAAATTTTAGTTTGAGATAAAACTATTTCAGCGCCGTTTCCTTGAGACATGACAGTTAAGATTGGACTGTGAACTCTAGTGAAAATACTTGTGAAGTACAGCCACGGTTTATAAATGTAGGAACATGCTAAAGACTGTATTAGGTAAATATATGGCGCATTATTTATTAAGATGGTTACTGGACTTATGAATGCCACTGTACATTCAATATTTCTAGTACGCAAAATACAAACTAAGTTAAGGATATTTTTATCGGGTACCCTTATATTATTTTGTGCCTAAAAAACTCAAATTATTTTAGCCGACGAGCTAAACTACAATAATGCATTTACAAAACGTTAAAGGTTTACGCGAAATAGGGTCGGTACGTTTAACCAGTTTTTGTGCTTTTAAATCGCATTTAGTGAAACAAAGCGCGCAGCGAGTGGGGATTTAATCGTTTTATTGGGTTCGTGGAGTTTCATCGTAATAAGAGTGCCAAAATATTACATTCTCTCAGGCCCGCTGATTGGGGCTCATTGGTAATTGTTTGTGGGCACCAATTTTGTTTCTGGATTTTAATAATTATAAATAACACACTCACCAATATATGTGTGTCTATACAGCAGTAACCTAATGTTACTAGCATACATTATGAATATTATTTCTTCCTAACACAAGAATTTGACAATCCTAATGAGACACTATAACTCGTTACCAAATGAACTTGGCATTGCTTTTCAAATCTTAAAATCACTCTACTTACACTCTCCCGACGGTGATGTCCCAGTGGTGGAGATAAAACCAGCAATATGAAACACATTGCGGCCACATGTGGCGCAATAAAACTACAATAGCATGCGGTCGCGACTCTTTGTTTCGCCTAATGCGATTTAAAATACAAAAACAAGGCCCTTGGGGAAGAACAACAGCATTTGCAAACTGCTCTGATATATATGTGTGCCTTTATCATTTAAATTTCCTGTTGGTTATTAAATGTATGTTTTTGAAGAAAACACTTCACTCAATAGGTAGAGATTTTTTCTCTGTATTTCAGAGTTTACATTAATATTGGACAGAACATAGGAAAGAAAAGCAACAAAAATTGGGCGGTGTTATCGCAGTCCGCGATCCCTTTCGAACAACTTTTTAATGGAGAACATTTTATCTTAATTTAGTTATGATTGTAAATCACTGAATGCTTAGAACATGATAATTCCTTTTTAATTAAACAGTTCTCCAATTACAGTTCGGTAATTACATCGAGTACACGAGAATGACCATTTTGATAATTATTTAAAGTATAAAATATTGGTTGAACTTTTCACATCTATGCCACAAATGCCTCCCTATTTTAGCAGTAGGTCATAGTAGGTAGGCCACTCCATTACGGAATTAACTATTAACAATAGAATTTCAGAGTTAAAAAAAAGATACTCAATCCGTGAATCTCATAAACAGAGCATAAAAGAGATTGGGCGAGCCGCGGCGTATATAAACACATTTCGGTGGAGCCGTAAAGGGGAATCGCGGATATATTCAGATGGAGTCAAACGTGCGTACTACACTATGAATAATATACAGCGACTCTCGCGTAGCATATATTAGGATATTAGGTTTGGGGAACAGCCTCTTGGATACTGTGAGTGTTCAGTTAACATTTTAGAGACCCAATTGTAAAAAGAAAATGTTTTGTACTTGCGTTAATAAGAATTTAATTTTGAAATCATTGGACGATTGGTTGAGAGGTTTCTTATAATACCGCATAAATTGACAGATATATGAACATTAACAAATATAAGATGCCCGGTGTCTCCTACAGATAAAATAAAGTTCACTCTAATAAGAAATTAGTTGCTTTTTGTGTAGGTCTACTTAAATTCAGCGTTTGCAACTGAGTTTTTATTACTGTGAAATTAAGGCACAGTATTGATTGAAATGGCTACTGGACTTTAAAAGGCCGCTGTACTTTTCAGGCACAAATTTGTTCAAAAACTCCTTCCGCCTCTACCTTTAAGTAAAACCGTCCAAAATGCTGGCAAATTACAAATTACCGGGAAAACTCATCTAAGTATCAAAAGACAGATAATTTATGTGCACCACGCCCTCGGCATGCTGATAAGCTATGTCATCCCATGACTTTGTGTTGTAAATATACCTTCCTAATACCGGGACGAAGGTATATGCTGGCTGAGGGATATATTATAGCGGCTCTATATATATCTTAGCATCATTAATTATCGCTTTCGAATACAATAAAAAATATTTTATAGCGAACTCGCGATTCTAAGGCTTAAATTTGATTATAAAACTAACATTTAAGGCATGTACTTAGTAAGTTAGCAACTATTGCAAATAATAATATATACATCTCTATTATATTAGTTTATTATTTATTAAACTCTATTTCCGAAATATGAAATTATTTTCCTTTGAGCAAACGATTTGATTCATTGATTTTAATTGATTGGTCTGAAATTTGATGTAGCGAGAGTTGAAAATAGGTTTTGGTAGTCACAACCAAGTTATATTACAAGATATAATTGTTCTTACTGTTTCTAAAAGATAAAAGGGCACTTTAATAAAGCTGGCCAACGTTGGCCAAATAAACAATGGTCTGATTCTCATATTGTATTACTTTTATTCTTCTATACTTTGCAAAGATAATATAACAAATGTGTTTACTTTTTATTTCAAGCTGAAAAAACATTTTGTATTACCGTTAAAATATTCCTTTGCTTGGCAATAAAATTAAATAGTGTTACGATAACAAAACAAGAATTTGTATTCTAATAAAACAAGAGAATAAACATTGCCGAAAAACAATTGATTGAAAACAAAACAATCGTAATCACCAATAAAATATAGCGAAGAGGGATAGAAAACCGAGATACCTACTCTTAAATAACTAAAGGAAAAAAAAACAGTCCAATGCCCACTTAAAATTCATTGCTGAAGTTCGATACCATAGCGTAGCCCAGGAGCGGACGTTCTGTCACACCAAGATAAAGATAAATTTATTTGTACAAAAATGAGTGTGCACACAATTGGATAAGTTATTAAAACATCCTAATTATGTTTGTCATGGAAATGGCATACACATGTTGGCAGTAATGAATAGCTAATTAATATATTAATAGAACAGAAGAGAAAGTGTAATTAAAACATTAGAAAATATTAAACAAATAATAATAAGTATAACTTCACAATAGTTTAATTGTATTATTCAGAAAATCTTTATATTAACTTGATATTCCCTCAGCTGCCTTATTTCCCTCACTACATTCTCGGAAAAGGAATATTGGTTCATTAACAATGGCTTTACAAAACCCACAATGACAAATCAGAAAAAAAACTAATTTATTTACAATAGCATTGCAAAGAGCTTCAAAAAGCTCGTGTATAGCCATTGAGGGGCTATGGTGTAATAATTTGTACAGGTGAAACACGTGTTTCGAAATGCAGAGACGATCTGACCGATTAACTATTTTAATTATCAACTATTTATTATGGTTGTTGAAATTATCAAATCTATATTGATATTGTATTGATGCTACCAAATTTAACTATCAAGATCAATTTATTAAATTATAATTTTAATACTATTATTGCTCCTAGCTCTCTGACTAACGCTGCTGGGGCCGTGCCCGTAAAATAATAACAAAAAGGCTTGCCTGCGCACGGATTTTAATGCGGAGGATGAGCAAAAATAAATTCACGAAGATTTTTCAGTGGACGCGTTGCGAATGCGTAATTTGTGTACCTACTATAGCAGTGCGAGGTTTCTTGAGGATCAGCGCAAACAGAGCGATAACATTTTTCTCATCCCATATAAGTCATTTGACGTGGGGTTCTCTAAAGTTGGCCATTAAATATGATCTTGGACTGACGGTAACATTCAATGACAATCAAATAAATAAATAAAAACATTGCAAACACTGCAGAGTTTATGCCGTATGCTTATCTTCAAGTTATAGTTATCATTCGCAAAGATAACCTGGCACCGACAATAATTTAATTTTTTTACTGTATCCGGAAGTCAAATGAAGCCATTAACTGTCAAGAATGTATATACGGAATGGTGGAATGGCCTTTCGTGAGACTAACCGCTTAAATAACAAAAGGCATTATGATATAAGGACTGACTCCTGCTGTGATATTTATGTATTTTACTTCTTGCGCGGCGCTCGGAATGCCATGTAGCCAGCAGGCAATCAGCATAATCAGTTGGCTGGTAGAACCTTAAATTACAAGTTAGGTTTACGACTTAAGACCTTCACTTTGAAAGGCACTAAATCCAAAATTTGCGAGCTCAGGAAGAACAAGAGTAACTAAAAAGCTCTGTATTTGTGGATAAGTCCTTCCTTCAAGAATTAACAGAGAAAAATAATAAAGAATTATATTTTGTAGTTCCCAGTATTCTTTTAAATATTTTTACCAAACCTACACAGCAGCAGAGATCTAATGCTTTGTATTCTTGATAATTATATGAGATTATAAAACTTTTGTTAAAAAAATACTGAAAAAGAGACTCAATCTAACCATCAACTTATCAATTCGCCGTTAATTTCACTTGGCTTTCGTTATCTGACTACCGAAGCTTACCATTGGTGGTAACAGTAGCAGAAGGAAAGGCTAGTCTATCGGATTTCTATCCAATATGTCCAGGCTCCTTGTCCTGTATTTTTGATAGAGCAAGGGTGCCCCTAGCTCAGAGCAATAAAAGTTGAAGTTGCTTCATTACCTAACTCCCGCGTTAGGCAACTTAACGTGGATGTCTTAATGCTGGTGTTTTAAGCTGTTTTACTTCGCGGCATTAGCTACTTGAGTAAATATTTAGTAAACTTTTACAATCCAAGTCTTTAAGAGCTATGGTGTTTTTGAATATGGTTCCGCAGTAACTTCCCTGGATGCACTCATCGTATTACAAAATCTCGAATGGCAGGGAATACAAGGAACATTATCACACTGGGACCGTGCCATCCCTCGGACAACGTGACCTGTAAACTACTTCAAAGAAATGCCGTAACAATATGTCAGATACGATTTAAACAAACAAAGGTGTCGAATTATTGCATTTAACTACATTTTATAATGACCTGCCCAAGTAGTAGCTGCGTATTATAATTGTTTAATTGGTGGATATAACAGATGTGGTTTATAGCATCCATAAGCCCATTGCACCACTCAGTATAACAAATTGCAACTCGCCAACTCAAATTGTCCGTTAAAATACAGCAACAACAGCAATTTCTCACAATAAAAGTTAAATAAAAGCGCAGCCGGGCCACTTCCAGTGTCGACCGGAAATCCATTCTAGGGGGCTGGAGGCTCTAATTTCCGGTTAGCGGCGACGGCTCGCATAGAAAGCGGGGCTTCTTTGAGGTTCGCCGTTATGGGGCGTTAATTCGTTTACGGGTTATGGTGATAGGGTGATTGTTTGTGATAATTATGAAGAAGGAAGGATAATAAAATGCGGAAGAATTAGTAGTTACGATCAGATTAAACTTTTTAAGTATCTTTTGAGCTTGCGTTAAAAGATCAAACCATATTTTTGTTGTAATAGTTTTAATGTAATAAAAATACTGGGAGTCCAATATGTATTTTGAATGTTAATGATTTTTCGCCAGATACTTACTTCCCTAATGGGTAAAGAAAAATCAAATAAATAAAGTATGCTCAATACGAGTAAGTACCTGATTAATTTCCGTTTTGATATTACATAATATTTACTATGATTAATGTATCTACCCGATATAAAGAAAAATACTCCCTCTGGCTATAAACTTCTTCTCATCACGCTACACGAACATCGCTAGCATAAAATATGGCACCAACCATACGAGTACAAGACTTTAAATATTTACCTCGAGAGATCGCCTCTACAAAATGTCATTTTTAGTAGCTTGCGTCTGAAGCGGTAATAACTTACGGTTAAGTTGAAACAACGATGTGGAAAGGTAAGGATTTTAACTTCTGTGCACGTTGATGAAGAAATAATATATAATAATGAAGAAATAATTTATAATAATGATGAAGTAATAATTAGGCGCAGAAGAGAAAAACAATATTATAAGATGGATTGAATGTAATGAGTTCTTAAAAATATGGCAAGAATCGCTTTCGCTAGTAAAAGTGTGAAAGAAATAATGCCCCCTGTTACACACTACAGAGCCGCAGTTCAAATTCAAATTCAAATTCAAATCATTTATTTTGTTTAGGCCTACGGGGGCACTTACAAATTGTCAATTTACATTTTTTTTCCTTATATCTACAACCGGATCGGAACGCGACCTCGACTGCATGCGACTAGTGCATGTCAGCCTACCAACTGGAGTGATGGTCTATTTTTTATATTATAAATCTTCTAAAGTAAGAGATCAGATGTTTGAGGGCGTCTTTATTTAACGTGGTTGTTTACATACGTTTAAAAGTCTTATACTTTTTATTACTGTTCAGCTTTTCATATAAATATCACAAATGATAACACCACTCAAAAACTTTTTGTAAACGCATTAACTTGAACATCTCGTCTGTATCAACCATAAAAGTAAAAATACATTTAACAAAGTAACAAAAAGCCCGTAGGCTTTTCACGAACCGGAAATTAGTATCTTCAGGCGTTTCTCATGAAAAGCCCCCGGGCGGGACCGGAAGTGAGGAATTTCCCGAGGCCCGAGTGGGCAATGGCTCCAAATTAAATGGTGCCACATTAGCGAGTGATCCTCCTACATGAATGATACACTGTTGTAGTGCATTTTAGATCTATTCACTGCAAGAACGAGACAGAAGACCGAGTCCATCCGTGGACGTTACCTTTACCATTGTGAGGTTCGCTCGGTCGGTTCAAGAGCAGGCCACTCAGCTCCAGTGGCGAGGTGTGGCGATATTTATTAATATAATATATATATATACTAGCTGAGCCCGCGACTTCTTCCGCGTGGAATTTAACTTAACAAAAACGCCCGCTCCCGCGTTCTGAGCCCGCGCGGCAGGACCCAATTTTAAAATTTTGTTTTTCTAAAATTAAAGTAGCCTAAGTTACTCCTTATAACATCAGCTATCTGCCAGTGAACGTCCCGTCAAAATCGGTTCAGCCGTTTCGGAGATTACCCGGAACAAACACACAGACAGACAGACAGACATACAGACCGACAGACAGACAAAAAAAAATTAATCGCGTTTTTGCTATAGGTGTCGTATGTACTTTCATATGCATTTAGGGAAAAGGTGTTATTTTGATATTACAAACAGACACTCCAATTTTATTTATTTGTATATATATAATATAACCGTCCCATGTTGCCTTATAACAGCCCCTTAAAACTTTACTTACTCTAATACTACTAAACAGACAAGAAGTGACTTTAATAAAATGACAAAAGAAAGCCTGTTTCTGGCTGCTAAGGATTTTTAACAACATCCGGTAAGTCCGGCGAGTTCAGTAATTAATTATAAAACCTCTGAATTATTCTGCGCAGCGCCTTCTGAGGAATTAACTAAAGAGCTTCGTTCTGCTAGTAAACGGTTCTCGGAAGTGAACGGGGCTGTGAGCTAGGAACGATATGAGCACACATGATGATGGATGCGGCAACTGTATTTCTTGGAACTTCCATTTAGCAACATCAATTGGAATCAGCTGAATTAGTACGCTGATTACGATGCAATTTAATGTGAAGAAAACATTTTTGTTATTTCCGATTAAATTTCTAAGTAATTGAGGTGTAATGTAATAATTCAATGCTTAATGAATAAAACCTCAATAATGTATAAATAAAAAAGTATATAAGAGTATACTGTGACATATTATCGACTTGCCACATCTTTCCATAAATACTTGAAGATCGTTGTTGGAGTAGAGCAATTACTTGTGCATGAATAGTTCGCTGCTGTAACAATGACGCCGGTGTAATTGTTACTTATTGCCCTCCGAACGGACTAACTACTGTTTTTTCTTAATACTTTAATTAACTCTATGGTAGAGATACAAGGGATTTAGCTAACATGTTAAAATTGGAAGCTATATAAATAATCACCTAATTAGTGTTTATATGATAATTTTATGGCCCTTCTATTGCATTAGGTACCCACCTGTAATTATAGTTTAAGGAGTTTGTGAATAAATAAATAAATAATAAATAAATAATGTATTGTTTTCTTATATTTACGCGAATACTACACATTGAAATAAAACTATTTTACGGATTTTATCGCGTTTATGGCGCGTACAGGACCGCACCCGCCATTATATCAGATTTGATAAACCACAGATCCTCGCAAAAGAACACCGATTCCGACCAAGGATGATACGTGAGGCCATTGAAATTAAAAAACATCCTAATTTCAATAGGGAAGATGGCTGGGTGCTACCACCAACTTGGGATCCAGTAATTAATATAATTAAATCCAAAACCAAGTGTACCATTGCAAGACCTCGAGACACTGTGAGCACTTTCTGCGTGGATCGGACCGCAAATAACAACTAAATATGAGGGTACCCAGTTACTAACTATGACATCAGGACGTCTAACACCTCAGTCCCCCCGTGACCATGGCTGCTGTAAAGCAACCGAAACGTCGGGAACATAAAGTTAATAAACGCGATAAAATCCGTAAAATAGTTTTATTTCAAATAAATAATGGTTTGATAATAACCGAAACTTGACAATATTGATCACTAAGGTTAGACCCATCCAAGATCACTCACCAGCGCTTAGTGCAATGGTATACTGCACAAAGGTAATGTTACTCTTAAATTAAAATGTAATTACGAATAGAAAAGTACTTATCAAATTAAACATATATTATTAAGTAACAAGATATACTCGTATAAAAGGTCGTTGAACAATTAAAAACTAATTTGCCATCGAGTTAGGATAATTAGTTTCAGGCGGGGGGACGTTTTGTTCGGGTTTGTTTTCTCTGATTAATTATGTGGTTTTGTTTTTAAGTATTATAATTATGTAACCATGATTATTTAAATTAAAATATTTTATATAATTGTGATCAAAATGAATATTTATTTTGTATGTTTATTATGAACGCAAACGATAATGCCACTGGGCAGATGTTATCAGAACCACCATAAAAATATATTAAACGAGCAATTAGTATTGATACTATTTTGTGCCAAAACCTAATAACGATTTGAATATTGGAAGATGAAAATTTTTGATGAATTATTTCTTTATAAGAGCATTGGCATTTGCCAACCTCCTTATTCGGAATACTTTGTACAATTTCAACCTCTATTTACTTATTGTATAAAATTATTATAACAAAACTCTACAAATTCACAAACATTACCTTAAACTACACATTCTAAACAACATTTGAGTTTAGAAACCTTTAAAATGAAGCAGTCGGTTTGTGCAAACGTGACTTTCATAACACAAACCCTGCTGGGACCTGTAACAGTGGCCGACAAATCACAATTACAATTTCATTAGTTAATCGCATGAAATGTATTCCAACTGGCTCCCACATGCTGGGCGGGCTGCTGGGAGGGCAGGAGCCGACAATCAAGCAACTTCTAATAGTGATGGGAATTTCTTCGTACTACTCTGTTAGTCGAGTTGGTACTCACGTTCAGAAGTACTGACCAAACATTTATTTATTTATTATTTATTTTTTAGTTTGATTCCACCTATACACGACTTGATCAGACTTGTAAATTCTTCTTCTTGATATACAGTTAGCTGGGGATGCGACTATCTTATCTCTAAATATAACTCCGTCTCTAATGCAGGTAAAAAATTGACTAATCCTGATCCGTATTCGTGAAATTTAATCACTATATTTGTTATAATATTATAATTTATTTTCGTTGAATGGAGTTTTGGATTGAAAGGAAAACCTTGGACGACCTGATGTAGTTTTCTAAAAGATTAATATGCTGACCCGTTGGTATCCCCAACATATTTTGTGTATAATTGAGGCCAGAAATTAAATTAAATCTACATAGAGTCCATTCGACTCCGTATACTTAGGAGAGTATAGTGGAGTATGGTGCTCACATCACTAAGCCCGTCGGACGGCCAGGATCAAGTTGATTAAAGAGCCCGTGCCCTTTGTGTCGCGGCATTGGCAAATATACATAACGACACGACATGGTTGCCCTTTGTTACCTAAAAATAGGAAACAAATTATCGAGAATGGGATAGAATCTTTGATAAAAAGAAGTAAATCAAAGGATAGAATACATAGAAATAAAACGATTAGTATTGCCATTGTAAGTAGTAGTGCAAGTAAATATTTCTTGTTAATTTTCAACATTCGAAAAACGTTCATCCACAGATCATTAAATAAAAATATGTATTGCTTCTCTCTCATCGATGAATACGGATTATGGATATCATATATAGACATTTTGATTGAACCAACCCAAAAAGCACACAACCAAATTCATAAACAAAGATCCATACAAGATATGCCTTTCCTATAGTGAAGACAGATCATGCGTAAGCAACTAGCATATTTTCTCAGTTTCGGACCCTTGCATATTTGTTAAAACGACAGTGTCGTGGCTTTAAAATCCAATGGCCGGGAAAATAGAATAACCTGCATTTGCGAGTAGCAGACAGCAGTACCTATTCAATAAAATGTTCATAAAATATTCCCATACTGTGCGCTTTATGAAAGGCATTTTTTAAAAAAATTGGAGGGAAAAAGTGTTCGTATCTCGATAAAATGTTGACACCATTCAATTCTGTGCCCGATACTCATTCAAACCCCCGAGTGTTATTTCAGACTTCTGAAACACCCTGTATAATAATTCCCGCACAAATACTCGTAACATTTGGAACGGAGCGTCCCATACTTCGGGGCAATAAAAATATACATATAAAGCATAACCGGGGAAGGCCTCAGATATCTGATTATAGGATTGGGTCCCCATCACATTATGATAATGGATACTTCGAGACGCCTGGATATAGAAATAGATTGATTTCCAATTTTTTCCCGTAGGCTCCGAGCAGGCGGAGGCTGATTGATTTTTAGGTTATTGCGTCGGTTATTACTATAGGTTTTCGATAATTATACGATGTGGTGGTTCTGTTCCGGGGACATTAGCCTGGGGGTTATGCAGGGGAGGGCTACGTGGAATGGTATTCTCACAGGGAATTATTAAATGAGAGTGTATTTTATCTGGTTCTCAGGTTATAGTTGTCGAGTCCTATCTGTTCTTCTAACCGCGAACACCACATTCACAGGGCGACGGCCTACAGCTTGTTTAATGGCCTCCTAATGTTTTACTTTGAAAGTCATAAGATCTCTTTTAGTTTTGTAGCATCGATATTTGAAATGGTTATTTGGTAATCACATAAGTTACCATCTTAATTGGAGGGGGTTTTCGAGAATTTGGGGAATTCTGTTTACATGATTTATTTCACTTCACTGTACCAAAAAAATCTCAACTCTGAAAGCGATTTCATACCTGTACAATATACCATGTCACACACATACTCCAGAAATCTCTCAAACTTGAGAGCGATTTATTAATACGGGTTTTTTAAACGCGCCGTCGACGCTTATTTGTTGCGATACAGACGCGACACGCACGCGAGTGAGACGCAGCCTGAAGACTTTATACTTTAGACTGTAAACTTTTGTAGGATAAAAGCGCGTTAAAAAACGCGCGCAATGGCGCGTTTAAAAACGTGGTGTGCACATGACCTTTGATCGTAATCGTATTTTCAAGCCAGTTTTATTATGATAAATAAGTTTTCATAAAGTGAAAATAATTTTGATTGAAAGGGCTAGACGATTTATTCGTCATAATTAGGATTTTTATAATTGCATTCCTATCAAAAAAGGTTAAAATGTGTAGCAACAATGACGCTCGCGCGGCGCCCGCATAGCTTTTGGTCCTAAGTAATACGGGCGATATTTTCGCGGTCGATATTCCTCACCTTAAAGTAAGGTACACGTCTGCGCTAGTAATACAATACCGATTAAATACCATGACTATCTACTTCAACAGCCATTTTTCAAAGTATTAGAGACAGTAACGGATTTAACCTGACACGCGCGGTAATTTGACAGGCAATATCGGGCGTCCGCGTTCACTCTACACAACCGCTGTAAACTACCCCACTACCCACTGCCCGGCTACCCAGACACCCCTAGAAGTAATTACTTTAGCTTTAATTAAACAGAATCAGAAACCGGCACTCACACTACTCTGTGTCAAAGGAACACATTTATTTTTACACCTGGCCATATATTTTGTTATACTTACTTATATGGGAAACAGTTTTGGCTTTCAGGTTTGTTTATTTACTCGTATAATCGTTTCTACATTAGACAGTGTCGCTAATGTCTGATTAAAATATTTGTATGGAAAATTGTTCAGCTATTTATCGGCCACTCGACGCCGTAACTATTTGCCATATTCGTACCAATATGTTACGTTGACGCTAGCCGCTAGCAATTCAAGTACATTAAATAAAAACATAGTAGAGCTACTGTACGATTAGTCTTATAACGATGCGATGAGTCATTATATAATTGCATAAGAGTATAATATTTTAATTATTAGCCATTTTTATGTCCTACTCCTGAGCATGGGCCATCCTAAAGGTAATTCAGGCCTAGGGATTGCAATCCGGCACCAGTTTCAATCCGGTCGGATCCGGCCGGGTTCTGGTCACATAGTACTTGTGGTACTTTCCCTTCCAAAATTAACTGTTTAAAACATGTTTAAGTGTATCATAAAGATTATAAAAGGCGGCCAAGTGCCTATTGGACCACGCATACTATAGGTGTCCATAGACAACACGCGAAAAATACCACTAGTTAACTAAATATATCGTTAACGGGATTTAATTTTGAAAAATTGACGATTAAACCTCAATATTTTTTAAAACGCCTATTCAACGAGGTAATGTCGAAAACGTGTAGTGGGGTACCACTCGAGGGGGTTAGTAAACTTTTTTTTTTCACTCCCCTTTCTTAAGTGCGGGAGGAACCCTAAAATAATTGTCTTTCAATATTTGTAGTTGCAGTTGCAGTTGCAGTTTTGTAGTTGTACTTAAAATATATTTTAGTGCCAATTTGAAGCCCTCATAGTCTCCACTTAAAAATTACTCTGAGGTCGAAAGGAAGTACAGACGAAAATTGTGAAATTATAAGGGCGAAAGTATAATGAGTATGATTATGGAATCCTATAATTGATATTTTATTTCAACATAAGCAACAATTATAATAAACATCAACAATGAAAATCGAATGTAGTGTAACTAGTTCAATTTTAATCTGTATATTCTGGTCTAAGGAGAAGTAGGAGGGTGGGCCAAGCGAGTATTTATGCAAGAAATTGGAGTTACCGGATCCGGTTTCCCGGATTGCAATCCCTATTCAGGCCATAATCCAGCACGCTGGCCCAGTGCGGAATTCACATGAATTTCGAAAATTGGTCACGATGTTTTCCTTCACTGTAAGCAAGTGATAATGATATATAAATTATGATTAAAGAAGAGTACCTATGTGTTTTAAATTAAAACATAAACAACCCGCACGCGCGGTATATATGGAGTGAACATCCGAAAGTCTATTACTTAAAAAGGGTCTAAAAGATCACTACCAAGATTCTCCGGAGATGTAAAGTATTGCCTCGACCTAACACCCTGTAACCCTGACGGTTTCGGAGCGGCCAGCGGCGGACGTCGATCGACATCCCTTCACCAATTAGGGTCGTAGGGAGTGTAATTTTCCACACCACTTGCCTTAATTAGGTCAACCGTTCGTCCCTTGGGCGCCGGACACTTAGTTTAAGATGTACCCCGACGGTTTAAACTTGCAGCTCGTGTGAGCGTAAAATCTTCTTAAAACAGGTAAGTTGTGTGATGGTTTGGTTAAGTTTGGGAGTTAGTGATAGTTTACGTTTAGATTGCATTGAAAATGGGGTTTATTAACTTAAATGCTAAAAGCTCTAACTTGCAGGGAAATGCCTTCTTGAAATAATTTATTATTAAAGCAATTTTCGCGTACCAATCGTTCTCAAAAGAGTAATGTAGTGAAGGATATTTTTTATCTATACAAATAAATAAAATTGGAGTGTCTGTTTGTAATATCAAAATATCACCTTTTCACTAAATGCATATGAAAGTACATAGGATACCTATAACAAAAACGCCATTTAAATTTTTTTGTCTGTCTGTCCGTCTGTCTGTGTCTGTCTGTCTGTGTGTTTGTTCCGGGTAATCTCCGAAACGGCTGGACCGATTTTGACGGGACTTTCACTGCCAGATAGCCGATGTTTTAGGGAGTAACTTAGGCTACTTTAATTTTAGAAAAACAATTAGGGTTCCGCGTAAAAAAATAAAAACACATGAAATCAAAGAGTATCTCCGTAACGGCTGGACCGATTTTGACGGGACTTTAACTGGTAGATAGCTGTTGTTATAAGCAGTAACTTAGCCTTATTTTAGAAAAACAAAATTTAAAAAATATGAGTCCTGTCGCGTGGGCTTAGAACGCGGGAGCGGGCCTTTTTTTTTAAGGTAAATTCCACGCGGACGAAGTCGCGGGCTCAGCTAGTTATAAATAATAAGAATTCATTAAAAAGTTACGTACCTCAATCCTACCAAAACTTAAAATTATATTTTTTTATTTTTACAATGGATCTACAAATGTCCACGGACTGGATTTGTCCAGCAACAGATCGACGGTGCCCCCGTTACACTGTTGTACCTGAAATTTGGACAAACAGCGCGCCACAAATTTCTAAGGCAGTGCCTCACCTCGCCTCGCCTCGGCCGCAGCCGCTTCTGACATTTGCATCTCATTTGGAATGCAACCGCTGGATGTGGCGGATTCAGTGGTGTACAATATTTGGATGCGGTAATAATAATTTTAGATGAACTACAACAAAAATTCCTTTTTTTATTATAATCCTTGAAGGGGCTAGTATTGTATTACCTATTTAACTTTAGTTATTTGCCTCTATAAACATCATAATTAATGCAAATTCTATTATTCTATTATCTTCAAATAGTTGATGATTAAATTATTTTTTAACATAATATGGGATTTCCCAAATTCTTAAATAGGTACTTAATAAATTTTCACAAGTCGCACTAAAGAAATCACTCTAAATTAAAATGCCGCATCCGATGCAACGGAAACTCGTTAATTCTATTATACGTTCGGGTCGAGATTTTGCAAGCAATTTCCGCCTTAGCGACGAATGCAAATACGAATGAAATGTGTTATTTATCGCCTGAATTAGAAGCAGTCGTGTTAACTACCGTGTACCGAGCAGTGCTGCCGCCACTGCCGCTGCCGCCGCTGCCTGCCGCTGCCTGCCGCTGCCGCCATTTGCATACACCGGGAATTATGGATTCGACATTGTTTCGTGATGTTGATTATATGTTAATAGAGCCTAGCACGGACGAAATTAATTTCTTGGTGTGAAATCCTATAAGCATGAAGTGTCGTGTTTCTTTCATGTAGTAAATATATTCTTTTTATATTGCATGAAATAAAATACGTATCATATCCGTTAGATAACCTGCATAGAATAAAATTACCACATAGGTACAGCGGCATGATCATTTCAGCGCAGGCAACGGAACTGCTGTAACGAGGGCAGTGCACAGCCCATTGTTGGCGATTGGTGCCGTGGGCGAGGGGTTAATGCCGCGTGTCGTCACGCCACAAAGCCTCTGAAACGCAAATAGTAAAGCTATATGGTAGTCAGAGTTGTAATAGGTAATGATATGTGTGCAGGGTTATTGCATTTTGTAGACGTGAAAATAAATTCAAAATAGTTATTTTAACCAGCGCTCACATACATCATTCAAGATTTAGGACTGATTTGCATATGGATTTCTTATTATGCCTAAAATATTTAGCTCTTCTTAAATGTCACGTTTTTTACAAAATTGTGTCTTTCATTTTAAATAAATCAGATATTTAAAAAAGCTTTCAACTTTGTCAAAAATCGTTAAATTTCAATCAACGATATCAGATTTTTACCAAGCCAGACGGCAATACAGATCTAAATATATATAACTCAAAGGTGACTGACTGACTGACATAGTGATCTATCAACGCACAGCCCAAACCACTGGACGGATCGGACTGAAATTTGGCATGCAGGTAGATGTTATGACGTAGGCATCCGCTAAAAAAGGATTTTGATTAATTCTACCCCCAAGGGGATAAAATAGGGGATGATACTTTGTATGAAACTTCGTCAATTTTAAACCGATCGGGCTGAGACTTTGCATGCATAAAGCTACTATGACGTAGACATCCCCTAAGAAAGGATCAAAATTCCACGCGGACGAAGACGCGGGCTCAGCTACTTTAACGAATAAAACTTACTATCTTTAAGTAATCTATTTTTTTACGAATCTAGATTAGCTGTAATTTAGCAAATAATAAAGCTACCTGCCTTTTATAACTTCTACCACCTATTTAAACACGTTTACAATGACGTCACTCACGATACACGCTCGGATTGGCATCGATGGCACGTGGCCACCGCTGAACACGTGATTTTTTGTAGTAACACTCAAACACGAGTCTCGGACGAGGCTATCAGCCAAACTGATATAACAAACTAACTTAGTTAAGCAATATTGAAATGTTTATAAAAATAATACTAAACCAGAGTTTGTCCCGTCAGCAGTCACTGAATAAAATTTTGTGGTATAAAGCCATGAACTTACAAAAACAACCGGCTCTCTCCCAAGCAAGGGTCCACAATGCCCTGTGACGTCATGTTAATTACGCGCACTGATTGCCATCCATGTCGGCGAATCGATTAGCAGCCGATTATCGCATCGTTGAATAATCGTATGGCTCTATTCATGCATGTAGTACAGACCTATGAGGAGAAACGGAAAATGCAGTTCTAGTTTGTTTCAGATAACAATGTTCATTGGCCAAGTCAAACCACGACTACAAGGAGATCAAGATACATTTGTCAATCATTGACATCACTAAATTACTCCCAACCCTCGTGATTTTTTCTAAAATGATCTGTAGAATTCAAGATAAATCAGCTTCTTCCCAAGAACCCGCCGATAATCACCTCTGCGACTATATTAAATACGTACCCCTGAAGATTAAGTCTTACAGAAACAGTGCGTTATTCCTGTAAGCTATCATACCAATAGAAAGACGTGAGTATTTAAATTGAGATGATAATGATAGCAACTAAAAGCGGGCAGTTATGATAATTCAAGTCGTTATCATAACTGCCTGCATTAAGGCGCTGTGTGCAGAAAAATGAATATCAGTTTTGGCCTATCTGACACTCGCGTTCGCTAGCAACGTCATTACGTCGGCACTACGGAAATCTATGGAGCAGTCTAAATAGTTATTTTTTAACAGAAATAAAAATATGGATGAAGTTCCCAGTCCAGTTGTTTTTTTATGTATGTTACCTCAGATCTCCGTCATTTATAAACCAATTTGAAAGAATATTTATTTATTTGATATTTTTTATTGTTTATATTATTATTTATTGATACTTGTAGGACCCATATAAATTTCACCAAAATCAAATTGACCAAAACTTAAAAAAAAATATCGATTCCAATAAAACTGGGTGCGCTAAATAAAACGCTAGAAATTTGGAGGTCCCTAATTTGGAGTCAGTGTCAATTCAAGTAAGTAGGAGTTGGTAGGTACCTAAGAAGCTGTCCTAACGTAAAGATTCCACCAGCGCAGCGACTCCATATGACATAAATTGTCATTTCTAGCTTTTTAATACAGGTTTTATTGAAGTCAGTTCTATTTTTTTTTATCATTCCTTAGTCCCCCATTACACCAAAAATTTGGGCGTCAAGTATACTGATTCCATGTGCCCGCGACATAGTCGAAGTAAAGATGTTCCGTTTAAAAAACCAGGTAATAAGTCTTAAAACACAAAGGCAATTGCAAATTGAATTATGCCGAAAAATTGTATTTTCTTAAATTCGGTAGTTAGCTAGATTATAAACCGATAGTAAGGTCGGTCGTCTGTCATCTTGGAATCCAAAATTTACGTCATAATCGTAATCGGCACGCCAAAAACCTAGAAAATTATATCCATATGCCAGATTTTCCAAAATATTATATAATAGTCCGCAACTTGGGATTAAAAAAATCTCTTATACTTCATAAAATATAGCTTGATCTCTGCGACAACTGTCAGTAAAATCACGCCTATGAAGTCTTGAATTTCATAATAGTACAAACAGTACCTGTCAATGTCATACTTTATGGGCATGCCGATCTAATTAGTGATGGGCGATGAATCATCGTGACCACAGACGATATTTGAAATAAAACTTAATTTATCTTTTAATTTTATTGTATATTTTAATATCATAACATTATTTACATTTGTGCATACTGGATCTAAAATAATAGTGAGTAAATAAAATCTAATTTCGGGAGCGGGACGTCCGATTTGATAATATTTGCGAACAAGAGTTTATAATTAATTTACAAGATTGTTTTAGCGATTCAGAATCTGATCCAGTCATGGATTTGGGTTGTACTCTTTTAAGAGAATAAATGTCATTTTATATTAAAATATTAGTTTTTAGCATTGATGATAGCAAGAAACGTCCATAATTTCTATCGACATTTTTTTATATCCTCACAACCCTATAAATATCACTTTGACTTAAGTCGCAGATATCAATATTAGTCATGGCATCTCTTTATGACTCATTATTGCAGAGCTCAGTGGGATGGAAATGAAATCTATACAAATAAATAAAATTGGAGTGTCTGTTTGTAATATCAAAATAACACCTTTTCACTAAATGCATATGAAAGTACATACGACACCCATAACAAAAACGTGTTTAAAAAAATTTTTGTCTGTCTGTCTGTCTTTCTGTCTGTCTGTGTGTTTGTTCCCGGTTATCTCCGAAACGGCTGGACCGATTTTGACGGGACTTTCACTGGCAGATAGCTTATAAGGAGTAACATAGGCTACTTTAATTTTAGAAAAACAATCAGGGTTCAGCGTATAAAAATAAAAACACATGAAATCACAAATAAAAAAAACATGAAATCAAAGAGTATCTCCGAAACGGCTGGACCAATTTTGACGGGACTTTCACTGGTAGATAGCTGATGTTATAAGCAGGTTAATTCATTTTAGAAAAAAATGGGTCCTGTCACGCGGGCTCAGAACGCGGGAGCGGGCTTTTTGTTAAGTTAAATTCCACGCGGACGAAGTCGCGGGCTCAGCTAGTATATAATAAATTTAGTTAGTAAATTTATTTGACACATAAAGGAACGAAAAATTACAAGAGAGTGACAATTGATCTTCTTAAACAATTGACAGAGAATAAATCCAGAAAAAGAAATCAACGATGAAATTTAAATAAAACCTTATTTTATTTCTAACAATCAAGCTATGTTTTATGAAGTATAGTACTCCTAGTTTTCGCTTCTTCCTATATCTATGGTTCCCCAGATAATTTGGTCATGTCACTCTGTCCGAGCGCCCGACGTCACAGTCCTTTTATTCAGAGGCTAGAAGGCTGCAAACTGGCGCTAAAATGGATTTTTGGTACCGCTACAAAACTGTGTTTAAATATTGAAAGCAATATAATTATAGGGTAGGTTACCAGTTTTAAAAAATAAATCCCATTTACTAAATATTGCCGATTGGTTAAGCCCGCGTCTTGCGGGCTATCAGGTCTCGGGTTCAAACCCCGGCTCGAACCTCTGGATTTTTCGAAATCTATGTGCGAATCATAATTTCTATATTATGATTATCACTTGCTTACGGTGAAGGAATACATCGTGATGAAACCTGCATGTCTTAGAGGATTTAACCAATTTTCGAAAAACATGTGAACCCCGCCAACCCGCACTGGGCCAGCTTGGTAGATTATGGCCTGAATCCCTCTCGTGTTGAGGGGAGGCAAGTGCCCAGAAGTGGGACGTCAAAAGGGCTAAAACTATTATTTATATTATATTACTAAATATTGAGCTCCGCAATGGCCTTTTTCACGTAATCACCTCTAACTGGTGGTATTTTAAATTATTCGAATTGATATCGGACACGGATAAGATCACTTACACGTCTGTGTTAGTGCCAAATTAAAATTTATTTTGAATATTTTTTCATGTCATTTTATTGTTGTATGTTATGACATATTCGATTACGTCATACGAATATGTCATACGATTATTACAAATAAATAAATATCGCCAGACGAACACACCAACTGTATGGTCCCAAACTAAGCAACGCTTGTACTATGGGTACCATACAATGGACTGGGGATAATCCCAGTGTCACCCAGACTAGGGAAAATTACGAAGAGGCCATTTTCGAAATTTACCCTGTCGTGAATCGAACCCGCAACCACACGATGCAGTGAACCCAGCGGCCTACGCTTGAACCACTGCGCCAAGCGGCGGCCAAATTATATTTTTTAGTACATTTTAAATAGTCAAAAATATAAGTTGACTTTTAAAATACCCCTTCCCCCTGAACGACGTTATAAATAAACAATGATTATAATATAAAATATTATTAATAAATCATTAATAAAATAACCATTTCGTTAAGTAATATTCAAAAGCAATATCTACTGAAATACATGTCTTTAAATAAACGTATGTTTTCTCATAATGTCTCCCTTCGCCGTTCAGCAAGTGAAAATTTACGTTGGAAATTATATGGAAATAGAATAATGAACTTTAAAAAAAAGACTGAAAATCTGTCAAATTACTACGATATACAAGTACATATAGTATCGGACTCGCACTTGAAATATTTTTTATTTGACCAAAGGAGTTTCCACTCTCTCCGTTTACGTATTGGTTACGAGGAATTTATTTAAATTCGGATCTGAAAAAAATCGGCATAGGTCCGACCTCGATGACGTCCGCAGACGACTGAGCCAGTTAGAATATGACAGTGATGCAATGACTTCATGTATAGAAAATATGAGATGACACTAGTGACCGCGCGCTCGGAAGTAAACCACATAAGGTGCTAAACAATATTTCTTTGGTTATTAACAAAACTAGGGAATGGATTAATTTATTTCTTATAAGCGATCCTAGATATTATCATTTACTATGATTTAAAAAAATATCGTCATCTAATTCGTAATAATATCGTGGATGAAATGAAAATAAAAAGCAATAACAGCCAACTTTGGTTTTTTTTTCTATCGAGGAAATTTCACTTAATCGTGTTTTCCTATATATGTAATCCTAGTTAATGTTCTTGAATAACACATATCTGAAAATAAGCTTCTTAATCTATAAAATTATAGAAATATTTCGAATTAAAAACCCAAAAAAACCGAATGCCTCGACTTAATATACATTTTAGCGAGGTCTTAGCATCTTAATTATTCTCGGTGTCACATTTTCTAGATTTAAAGTTAATTTCAAGTATTCAGACGGAGTGTCAGAGCTGTCGCTATGATAATTTAATTTCAGTTAGCGCCTCAACGATGGCTCATAATCGTCGGATTTAGTGTTTTAATTGTAGATTAAATGTCGACGCCTCTGAACGACCCATTTTTGGGAATTGATTTTATAATAAAACTGTTATTTCAGCTCGCGGGGTGGAGCTATGCTCTTCACTGATAGCATTTTAATACAATCCGCTTCATAATTCGAATTCTTAGATATTTACATAAAATCAAAGTACAGATGAATAATTATTACAATTGTTTAACAGAAGACAAGATTAATTTGACTAAGCCCATAAGCTTGTCTTTCCTCACGCTGATTATACGCAAATAAGGCCTTATAACGCTGCACACGGAACACAGTGTCAAAAACAATTGTTTCTTTGTTAAACAAACAAGGGTGTAGAGGAAAATTGAGAAATTTAAATAAGCTAAGTATTGCCCGCGGCGTCGTGGCGCGCTCGTTGTTAAATAAACAAGGACATGCGCCAGGTCTACCTTTATTGTGAGTCTACAGGGTGTCACAAAAGTTCAAAATCATTATTTGGGTTTTGGATGAGTATCGGGCTTAGAAATTAAAATGTTCACTGCCACCACAGTTTTGACTATGTCTTCAGTAATGTCTCCATATATAAATCGCAGCGAATGACCGAAGCGCGTCGCTGACATGAAATCTTACGAGAATGCACCTGGTACATTTGTGGCACTGAAAGTGTAAAAAACTATATTGTTGGTCACTCACATCTCTCAAATATACTTTATAAATTCAGATATAATATCCTTCGAATCGAACGTCGAAACTAACACTTACTACATACGTTTCTAGCCTACACAATGAGCGCGTATCTCGAACAACCTTTGATATGAGTTAGGAATGACAGTTTCGTGTTTGCGTAGGAAGCACTCAAGAAGTTAGACTCAAACCGCCCTCGTGACGTGAGGCCGTGCGTGTGGCGGCGTGATAAACATTATGTAGATCAGATGTGGGAAGTTAGTTCAATGAGATCAATTGAGATGATAGATAGCTTTCTATGTTACTAACATTTTTGGCCTATTACCTAGATGTTAGTCTTACCTGGTACCATCGTCCTGATAAGTTGCACCAGCCAGAATGATAAAAATGTGAACGCATTACCTAATCACGAAGGTTAGATTACAGTTCCATAAACCCATCCAGTAGCTTTAGTTGCTAAACTCAATTAAACCAAATCAATTTATCAATCCGCATGCCACCATTTAACTTTACGTATAAATGACCAATCATAATCATCATTTCAAATAATTCCCAGGAAAATGCATTTCAGACGTCCATCAAAACCTTCCAAGTTTAAAAAATATCATTACATTAATGGATATAACACAAAGGGGATTTGGCAAAAAAAGAAAACTTCGGAGCAGACGCAACGTGAATTTTTCATTAAAAACAATTTCTAGGGCGAGAGCCATTTCTGAGACGGCTGGCAATTAGTGGCCTACAGTAATTGCCCAAATGAAATCCTCTCGGGTATTGTAAGGACGGGAGTCCAACGTTACAGGCGGAAAAGTTAAATAAATGACCTCGGAATATTCTCTTTTGAATTTTGCCGATTATTGCCAGTTGTCAGTAACACGGAAGGCCGATTATGGAATGCTGGGAGTGATAATACGATATATTTGAAGCACTGTGACGCTTTTCACTAGATATTACGAGTGGAACTTGTAGAATAAATATTCATAATCATGTTACAATACAGCGAGATAAACTCGGTAATTTATCAAACCCCGATTTATCGTTTCACAAGCTTATCGCTGTGAAAGTTATGATTTTTTTTCTTAACCTCCGATGTAAAACAAAGGCCGTCCTGGTACGGTTTTCAGGCCGGATCTGCGGGCCGAGAGGGGAGGCAAGTAATTATGATAAAAGAAATCATAATTTCCCCATTCTCTTCCTCGTACATCTTTTACCGTCTGATTTAAAATTAATCTTAATCAGACCTTTTTTGTGTTTAGGGAAATTAAATACCTAATCATCTTCTACGATTTGAAAAGCAGTTTGAACCATTTCCTTCCTCAAATTTATAGACCAACTTTTTAGTTAAGCAACTTTGTATATAAGTATTACATCCTTAATTCCTAAATATCCAATTGACTGACTTTTAGCACAATATTTATGACTCTCTTGACTTACTAGGCGTCAACAACCCAAATTTCGGGAATGGCCTATTCATAATTTGCCCTGGTCTGGATGTTACTGAGATCGCCCTCAGTCCATTGCACGGTACCGATAGTACGAGCGTTGCTTAGTTTAGGACCATACAGTTGGTATGTCAGTCTGGCGATATTCATTAGGTATATTTACTATTCAACATGCTATCTCGAACTAGGCAAGAAAATACATTAAAATACAATATTACGAAACAAAAAGCTATAGTTAGATTCAGATGCAGTATCCGATTGATCAAAAAATATGCGATATAGTATATACCCCGTCTAACCCAGCTCGACCCGGCTCTCCCCCGGCAACCTATTTACGTTGTTATCCGAATAATAACGGGCCAAGCCTTTATTTTTAGACTCGACATTGCTTCATTTTAAGCACAAAGAGATGACCAGCCTTTCTTTAGTTGAGAGGCAGCGGACGGGAGGCACGTTTCTTAAGATAGTTCAACAAACAATAGACTTATTTACTGCTGTACCTACAAATGCTACCTTTACAAATTGCGATGAATAAGAAACTATAGTATCCAGTTTTTTTATTATGAGTATTAAAAAATTGTTTTAATTTTTCCCAGGTATTACATGTTCCAATCCCAACTAACAATTTTTTATCATGAATCTATTATCTGGTAGCTTGTTTTTTTACTTTGACACGACGTGCTTTGACCTGTTGCATGTTTCTCAATGATACTCTCGTACGATGAACATAATATAAACAAAAGGGGTCAGGAAAAATAATCTTCGTTAAACGGAACAATGTTTGAAGCGACTGCTTTAAACTTACTACTAACTTGAAATAAATAAATCATTACAAAATGCTTCAGAAAAGCTAGCAGATTTTATTTGGAAAACCACTTTTTTAGCTCTGCTGGCCAAACAGTCGTCAAAATAACTGAAATTACATACTCATTAAATGATAAGAAAATTACATGAGCAATGGCTCCCCTCCCTAGAACCTTCCCTGCAACTCCCATTATTTCCCCCATCATTCACGCTACACTTGCTAATTGACGGGGACTGGCACGCGTCGATCGATCGTCCTCGTATTGTAAGCCCTTTCTTACACAAGTGTCGATTACATCATTTACTTACAAGCAAATACGAATAAATTTGATTAAGTTTTCGAGATTTTTATTCACACTTTCTTAGAGGATCTGGAAACTGATTCATGGAATGCACCACGTTCCATAAAACTAAAGTTCCTTTTTAATTAAATGATATACAGAATAGCTAGGTTTTCAGCTATTTTTTGATAACAATGGGCTATTTGATTTGAGGGTAGAGAAAGAATCAATGTTGTGTACAGATTTATACGCCCTAAGTGTATCATAAATAAAAATAAAATAAAAAAAATTTAAAAAAATAAAAAAAGCCTTTATTTCCTTATCCTTAATTTCCATTTCAAATGTTGGTACTTGTTTGTTAGTGTTTAGTGCGTTAATAATGTTTTGCTTATGTCTAAATGTTAGTAAGAGTTAGTTTTTGTTATTGGATATGGACCCCTCCTCGGGTGAAGGCCTCCTCCAGTCCTTTCCACTCATCTCTGTCCTTGCCGATAGTTTGCCAGTCCTTTCCTATAAATTTGGTGATGTCGTCAGCCCATCGTTTTTTCGGTCTCCCTACCCTTCTTTTACCGATTGGCCCTTTCCACCTCGTAGTGTTGATTGTCCACCTGCTGTCTGTTAGTCTCGATACGTGACCTGCCCACTGCCATTTCAATTTTAGAGCTTGTGTGAGGGCATCAGTTATTTTTGTTTTCTGTCTGATGACTTTGCTCCTGACTTTTTGTATTTTTCTTATGTTTAGGATACTTCTCTCCATAGCTCTTTGTGTTGTTGTGATCCTTTGTTTGGCTTTTGTCGTGTATACCCAAGTTTGGCAGCCATACAGTAGACAGGGCAGTATACAGGTGTCTAATACCGTTTTCTTCAGGTTTATCGAGTAGTCTCCTTTTAGAATTTCTTTGAGTGACCAAAATTTCTTCCAGGCTATGTTTGTTCTTCTCTCAATTTCATCTTCATTGTGCGTTTTTAAAAATGATATTTGTTTGCCTAGGTAAATGTAACTATGGACATATTCTATAGATTTTTCTTTTACATTGATGGGCCGTTCTATACTGTTTGTCATGATCTTGGTTTTCGTAGCATTCATCTCTAATCCTACTTTTGAGCTTTCTTGAGCAAGAGAGCGGAGCATATCTTGTAATTCATTTGCTGTTTCAGACAGTATAACTATGTCGTCTGCGAATCTGAGATGGCTGAGATAGCTGTTGTTTATTTTTATGCCTCTAGTTTTCCAGTCTGTGTTTCGAAATACATCTTCTAAAACCGCAATAAATAATTTAGGTGACAGGGGGTCCCCCTGTCTGACTCCTCTTTCGATATTAATTGCATCGCCTCTAGATTCTAGCTTCACATTACTTTTGCTGTTGTTGTATATGTATTTTATAATATTGATATATTTCGAATTTATGTTTAATTTTTTTAGTGATTTCCATATAGAGCTGTGGCTTATGCTGTCAAATGCTTTGCTGTAGTCGATAAAACCTAGGTAGAGTGGCTTATTAAGCTCTTCGTATTTTTCTATAACTTGCTCCAGTGCCTGTATATGGTCTAGTGTGCTGAACCCAGAGCGAAAGCCAGCTTGTTCTAGTGGTTGTGCATTTTCAATCGGTTGTGTTATGCGTTTAAGAATTATACTCATTGAAAAATAACCTTTATTGTTATTAAAGACTGGTCTGCAACACTATGTTTTGTTTCTGATGTGATTATAGAAAGTGCTTATAATCTCAAGGGCAAGCTGAAGCTACACCACGAGTGGGACGTGTCGACCGGTTGACAGGCAGCCATTGTGTTTCCACATTGATTGGTCTATTTCCATAACAAACATTATGTTGGGACTGAGAACTACTTAGTTAATCTAGGAAGTCGAAATACGATACCTATGTTATGTTACATGTAGGCCTAGTCCACGTAAACATAGCTCCGATTATACTATACTCGTATAATATTATAATAATATCAGTTATTCTATGACGGAATACAAATCTGGATAATGCAACCTTAATACACTGGACCGCAAATAAAAAGGGTCGGTTAGAAAATCTTGAAATTTTCAAAGGTACCTGACCTAGCTTTATGGAATAAAGACTAAATTAAAGAATATTTTAATGTGTCAATCTGTGATTTAGCAGTGATAGCCGATTGGTTAAGCACGCGTCTTGCGGGCTACCAGGTCTCGGGTTCAAACCCCGGCTCGAACCTCTGGATTTTTCGAAATCTATGTGCGAATCATAATTTCTATATGATTATCACTTGCTTACGATGAAGGAAAACATCGTGAGGAAACCTGCATATCTTAGAAGATTTAACAAATTTTCGAAAGACATGTGAAATCCGCCAACCCGCACTGGGCCAGCGTGGTGGATTATGGCCTGAATCCCCCTCGTGTTGAGGGGAGGTCCGTGCCCAGGACTGGGACGTCAAAAGGGCTAAAATTATTATTTAATTATTATGAATCTTTGATTTAATAAATTTTCGAATAAATAAATAGCGTAGTTTTTCCAGACTTTTCTTGATGTATCGTTTTCACGCATTTTAGTACTTTGTGTTGCCTCCGCGAGGTCGCAATACTGCTGTTATGCGATTTGGCATAATTTCTGCTAGGTTTTTGAGGCGATGCTGCGGAAGGTTTTTAAATGTTTATTTATTTATATAATGAATAGGAATTAAATCTGGTATTTTTAATTAAATGATACCTACCTACTAAATAAGGTAACATCTATAAAATATTAATAGTTATTTTTTTATTTCAATACTGATTTAAAAAGTATCATGAGGTATATTTTTAGTTTGAATAATCGTCTTGGTTAGAGAATTTAATACTCTATCGTTAACCTCAACCTCGGATTTCATTGGAAAACTTATGCAGATGACAATATTGTATCCTTGTTATTTTTATTATACCTCGTTGATAGGCAATTTGCACGTATAGGAAAACGTGTCAAAGGCATTGTTTGAAACCGATGACTATAACGGCAAAGTGTAGTATGAATGTGTAGGGAACCAAGCATCAAATTGGGTCAGGAAAAGGTTTGAATACAGAGTTCGGGGCTGATTCATCAGAGAGGACGTCGCGTTCCTTCGTTTCTTGATTAGACCGAAACAAACAAGGGAAGCAATCACCCACATCACGGCAGCGGCAATATTTGCCGGCATCTGCTGTCTGCTTAAAATTCAGCGGTGCAACTTCGCCGCCGGGCAGATTGACACAAATCAGTTTTAGCGACATTGCGCCCGCACACACGTCTATACCTATTAATTGGACGAAGCAACTTCAAACGTTTGCTCGTTGTCAGTGTTTTTGATATTGGTCAGCTCCGCTTTGTTTGGAAATAATACAGATTATTGGAAACGTATAAAAATATAATCATAAGAAGTGTTGTTTTCTTTCTCAAACATGTACGTCAGCCCCCAGGAAGTCAAGATACCGACCGTTTTTATACAACACTACATAAAAGGTCGAACCCTACATGAAAGGTACAAAGAAATATAATTATTAATAAAATAAAAAAAGCCTTTATTTCCTTATCCTTAATTTCCATTTCAAATGTTGGTACTTGTTTGTTAGTGTTTAGTGCGTTAATAATGTTTTGCTTATGTCTAAATGTTAGTAAGAGTTAGTTTTTGTTATTGGATATGGACCCCTCCTCGGGTGAAGGCCTCCTCCAGTCCTTTCCACTCATCTCTGTCCTTGCCGATAGTTTGCCAGTCCTTTCCTATAAATTTGGTGATGTCGTCAGCCCATCGTTTTTTCGGTCTCCCTACCCTTCTTTTACCGATTGGCCCTTTCCACCTCGTAGTGTTGATTGTCCACCTGCTGTCTGTTAGTCTCGATACGTGACCTGCCCACTGCCATTTCAATTTTAGAGCTTGTGTGAGGGCATCTGTTATCTTTGTTTTCTGTCTGATGACTTTGCTCCTGACCTTTTGTATTTTTCTTATGTTTAGGATACTTCTCTCCATAGCTCTTTGTGTTGTTGTGATCCTTTGTTTGGCTTTTGTCGTGTATACCCAAGTTTGGCAGCCATACAGTAGACAGGGCAGTATACAGGTATCTAATACCGTTTTCTTGAGGTTAATCGAGTAGTCTCCTTTTAGAATTTCTTTGAGTGACCAAAATTTCTTCCAGGCTATGTTTGTTCTTCTCTCAATTTCATCTCCATTGTGCGTTTTTAAAAATGATATTTGTTTGCCTAGGTAAATGTAACTATGGACATATTCTATAGATTTTTCTTTTACATTGACTGGCCGTTCTATACTGTTTGGCATGATCTTGGTTTTCGTAGCATTCATCTCTAATCCTACTTTTGAGCTTTCTTGAGCAAGAGAGCGGAGCATATCTTGTAATTCATTTGCTGTTTCAGACAGTATGACTATGTCGGCCGCGAATCTGAGTTGGCTGAGATATCTGTTATTTATTTTTATGCCTCTAGTTTTCCAGTCTGTGTTTCGAAATACATCTTCTAAAAAAATAATATAATTATTAGTTTTGTGAAATTAAGCGTGATATATTTGTATATGAATTTGTGCAAAATCTTTTCAATCGAAACTGCCTACTTACCAAAATATTCTATTATCTATGACTTACGTGTCGTTCACCAAAAATCAAAACCACACAAACCAATGTTCACACATTATAACAATAACAACTTCTAACTGTAACACGAGTGGGTCTGATTAGCAATGCAAATGTGCCCGCGCAGGGTCCCGGCGAGACTCAACTTCGGCAAGTGTCGCGGAACACCGGTCCTACTTCGGGTCTTGATTGCCTCTGTGAGTTATGTCAGTTGACACTTTGGCGATGATTGGAGCTGAGATTAGTTGCGTAATAGTGGTCTATCTCTAGTTTTGCCCAAAATGAGTACCAGCCTTGTAAAATTATTACTATCCAATAGAAGGAAATTACATATCAAAATTTCAATTTACGGAAGTGTTTTGAACTCCCCAAACTTTTTGTAACAGTCAAGAAGATTTCAAGAATCCAAGTTATTTATTTGAATATTCCAGACCAGTTCAGTTCTTTATCCCTACCCTTACGGAAATAGTTTAGCTTTAAAGACACGCAAAGTTACGCTGCTCTTTAGGTTTAAAATAGTAATGTTGTTTGCAACAAGTCTACTGTGACTCTGACTCTATAGTCATACAAGCACAAATAAACGACACTTGTGTACATAGGAAGCACTCTTCGCCTATATATATACGAGTATACCTACCAGAGAGACACTCCTGAAATATGAATAGCGCACTAAATCTAGTATTCACAAATTTCATACCTATCTGCTACGTTTACCCACTTATAGGACCCTAAATAAAATATAATGCGTCGATTTATCACAGGCATAGCACTCAAAGTAGCGGGGTAAGTAAATGTTCTATATTTTCTATCATTTCCATAATATTTTACTACATAATGGATATTTGCTCTATAGAGTATTTAGGTTTAGACTTCAATGATTGTCATTATGTTTACTAAATTCTTATTGTTACAAAATTTGTAGGTTATCAAGTACTCGATTACGGAAATTTCAATAATTCTGAATGTATTCCTGTAGAATCCTCCTGTAGAAAAGGTTTATATAAATGATTAAAAGCAGTAAACTGACTAGCACGTTCAGATTTTTATTACTATGGAGATGCTAGAATTCCCCATAAGTACATATTTAGCGCATTCCTCGATGAATGTTCACTCGTCTGTCGCTGACATCTCTTCAGTTTTTATAATCACTATAAGAGGCGCACATGTAGTTTCGCGATTAACAATTTGGTTGCTATTCAGTTTCATTTGCACTGCTTACACCTTTTTTGAGGTTACCCAAATAAAATATAAAGCGTGGATTTATCACGGGCGCGCTCATAGCGGCGTGGTTAATAAAAATTCCGCACTAGAAGTTATTTTGCAAGAGGCCTCGGGGGAGTCTCGTATCAGAATCTAGTGTAAAACGTCCGCCGCTAGCGCGAACACGCGATGCCGTGGTGTTTTTAGAAGAGTGAAGCGGCTACTTGAACATCCTGAAAGGTGTTGAAAATAATAAACGGGACAGTTTTCCTTATCGTAAACGCTATAAGAACCAAATTACTCTAAACAACTTTATTTACTTCGAAGGAAGTATAAATCACGCGTTTCCATGTATAGTAGGCATTACCGTCATATTACACTTGTTAAATGCTAATATACTCCGTCGTCGTGCTGCGAATCACTCCCCTGGGGGCGAGGGAGGTAAGGAACTATCGCGGGACCTTGTAATTAATGTTCTTCCATTATTTAGCGGAATGCTTACACACACTTAATGTTGCGATTGCGTTCATGGGAAGCTGTAGGAAGTGTTATAGGTACCTACTTGGGTAAGAAGTATTGATAGGTATTATAATAGCGTGGGTGAAGTCAAAAATAAGAGATTTACGTTAGATAACCCCTTCTGGTTCTAAAATGGAGTTAGCGCAGATTTTGCCATAGGTGCTTCACTGCCTGTCTACAGCCTAAGGGCGATTTGAGTCACTCCTAGACATACTCAAATTGATCGGGCACTTTCAATAACTAATCTACTTATAGAAGAGATCAATTTACGATATTTATATTCAACTTAACTCTAATATTAGATGAGCTACAAATATGTACACACAACAACATAAGGTTTTGACAGTGACTTTAAAATACCAGATGTAACTTGTATTATAACATTTTCTTACAAAATTCCAACGGTTTGCTTCACTAAAATTAAATGCCCGCTCTAACTTTTAACTTAACCCTGCAAGCTTTAGGCATCTCTCTATGAAATACCACTGCTCCTTCCTAGGTGAGAATATGCTGTAGAGTGTAAAATTTCCCAAGGTGACAACCGTTAGGGGCATTTTTCCGTGTAACTATGTATGTCGGCGCGATATAGAGCTCTGGAGAGAGTTTAAAATAGCGCAAAATGTTGCTCAACGTTTTTGCCGCTGGTATTTTAAGTGAGAACTAAATGGAAGCCATTGTCGGCTTTTATCGGCGGGATAGTGGGAATCTTTTTAAGTCGAAGTAAATTAGCTCGGGCTTTTCAGTTTGCGACAGACACTTTGATTGGAGGGATTATGTGAAAGATTTTTTATCAGAATATAAGTCTGACTAAATGTTGGGCGTGGAAATTGTACGTCTATTAGGAGTGTCCTTGCCTCGAAATTGATGTAGAAATTACAACGAATCGAATCAATACCAACAATTTTACTGAATGAAGGAACTAATAAAGATTAGAAAAAAAACAAATATAATTGATTAAGCGCTGCTACGGGTAGCGGGTATTTTTTTTAATGGGACTAGTCCCGCCACACACGCCCACCACTGTAACTCCTGTAAGCCAGGGTCCACAATGGTGACCAATAATGACGAGGTTTACCCTCGACGAGTGCCGGGGAAATGTTAAATTGTATTGGAACCCGCACGAATTTAATCGAAAGAAATTATAGGAGGAGTTGAAAGAAAAAAATTCCACTTCCCTCCGGTGCAAAACGGGAGACAAAAATAGCTGGTATGAGCTGATTACCATAGAAACAAGACTGTTACAGCTGATTGAAGACCAGTTGTAAGGCACCACGGATCGTAATATGACTAATTGGGCCTAAACTCGTGAGCTGATTATACTTGATTCCAATAATAGGTATGGCAAAAGCGCTTGAACGCACGGAAATTGTCCCTGGTTTCCACAAGGTCTGTGTAATAAACTGCTCCAGATGTCACAGGCTATTTAGCATAGTAGTCCGTTCGTTGTGCCAGAGACTGCACTCCCACAGGATGTGATGTGCAGATTGTTCATGATTGTTTTTCGGCATCGAACATTGACAGAAAGGTGAAGGAACCGACGTGAAGTAGAATGATTTGCTCCTAAAATTGCCATGCCCAGCCAGAAATTGAGCCACACAGTGGTCCACCTCCAACCACGCTCTCTCCAGACGTTCACGAACGCATGGAAAGAATTGGTGGAGGTGGCGGTCCTTGCGCCGCGGCGGCCACGGGTAGCGGGTAGCGTCGTGTCCATGACCATTACTCGATCTTAATAAAGATACTACTTATTTAAAGCAGAGTTAAGCAACAAGAAGCGGTGGTAGAGGCAAGTTGAAGCCGATCGAGTACAGGTCACGTACAGGCTAGTTCGACCGATGTAGTACCACCCTCTCATAGAATATTGACATAAAGTAACTGTTAATACGAGTTAGTAGCATTTCGTGCGATACGTCAGAAAGCAGGAAGACACTCCCTTCCCCTCCTTCTCTCCGACCCCTCTTCAGGTGAGCTACATGCGAGTAATGCTTTTGGTGCTGCAAATACCTATAGGCTGCGGTAACTGCTTAATATCAGGCGAATCGTACGTTTGTTTGCCGACTTTATTCTATAACTAGCTGAGCCCGCGACTTCGTCCGCGTGGAATTTAACTTAACAAAAAAGCCCGCTCCCGCGTTCTGAGCCCGCGCGACAGGACATATTTTTTTGTTTTTTAAAAATAAAAGTAGTCTAAGTTACTGCTTATAACATCAGCTCATCTACCAGTGAAAGTCCCGTCAAAATCGGTCCAGCGTTTCAGAGATGCTCTTTGATTTCATGTGTTTTTATTTTTTTACGCGGAACCCTAATTATTTTTCTAAAATTAAAGTAGCCTAAGTTACTCCTTATAACATCAGCTATCTGCCAGTGAAAGTCCCATAAATAAAAAGTTAATAAACGCGATAAAATCCGAAAAATAGTTTTATTTCAAAGTGAAAGTCCCGTCAAAATCGGTCCAGCCGTTTCGGAGATTACCCGGAACAAACACACAGACGGACAGACAAAATTTTTTAACTCGCGTTTTTGTTATAGGTGTCGTATGTACTTTCATATGAATTTAGTGAATAGCTGTTATTTCGATATTACAAACAGACACTCAAATTTTATTTATTTGTATATAAAAACTATTAAGACCGTATTATTCACATAATATAGGCTAAAATAATTCCAGTGGAACGTTACCGGCGACCTCTTGATTGTCGCCCGCACTCGATTCTGTGCATCCCTCACACAAACATAATATATCGGTATTAATGGACGCAAATGGAATTGCAATTGAAGTGGCACAGTGATCAGCTGCAGCTGTTCACTGTACCACTTCAATTGAATTGTTTTATGATGGAATTGATTTGAAAATGGCGGGATAGAATCATGAAAATACACATTATGATACTACTAGCAAAAATTGACTGAGAATAAACATTTTACTTTTGCCTACGATTTTCAATGAGAATAATAAGAAATGCATATTAAAGATGCATACTACATTCATTTTTTTACATAAATTGTGTGACATCTTTATGTGTTCTTGGTAGCGTTTGACCAACAACCCTGTAAGTATACTCACATGAGAATTGCAGAATACCAACCAAACTGACAGAACCACACTCATACATACTCGTATACCTTTTCGTGTGAAATACAAAGTGTACCCACGAAGTTGTCTGCCAACGTAATCATGTTTTGGCCAAATGCCCGAAATAAACTGATTCTTTCCACCCGTATTGGACACTGTTTGTCCGACATACGTTGTTGCTACATATGTACCTACTTCTACATGTACACACATCCTCGGACATACCGGACATACATTAGAAGAATGAGAGTGAGCTTGGTGTAATGGCAAATACTCGCCCCCTATTAAATAGGGACAAAAATATGATTATGAAAATCACAAAGTGGGGCATGATTTCAAAAACTCCTGAAAATACCAAAAGGTAGCCGCGTCACAACATCTCATCTGGTAAAGAGCAGGCAGAGCTACCTGAAGAAAATCAAAACTAGCTGACTAGATTTTCCTAATTTCCTTCAGCTCGTGAGATCAGGTTGTCCACCTGGCGGTGATAAGAAGTGGGCCCGCCCGTTTCGATATCCTCAGCTTCACCCAGCTTAGCTCAACAGGGAAAGAAGCGATCCTATTGGTCGACGTGGGCGGTCCCCCTTCACAGCACAGCTTCAATTCAATTCAATTCAAATCGTTTATTTTGTTTAGGCCTACGGGGGCACTTACAAATTGTCAATTTTACATTTTTTTTTCCTTATATCTACAACCGGATCGGAACGCGACCTCGACTGAGAAGATCCGGCAAGAAACTCAGCGGGCTTGTCTTTTTACATGTGATATTTTGGTTTTTTTTTAATCGCCAGTTGCTTATATTCAATAATTACAAATCGTAGTAGATATTAACATAAATATTATAATAGCTCCAGTGTGTTGCCTTTTGATGTTACAAAAAATTACACAAATAATTTGGACTAGCTAAGTGGACGGTCACCCTGAATGCGAAATGTTATCAGTATGCGCCACTGCGCGGCGCTGCACCGCACAGTGTATGGGACAAGTGTTTCTCACGGCGGATTCGCACAAAAGGGAACAGCAAACACAAGCACAATTGGAGTTCGGAAGTATGTCATCAAAAGTGTACTGCACAAGATTTTACTGGAATTAACCAATGATAATAAAATCACGAATTAGCTTTGTTTGCTTTATTTATTTTACCGTTTTATCCACTATCCTGACACTGACATAATAATAAAATTAATGAAAACAATAACTATATAAGAAAAATGACGTGTATTGAATTCGCTGGAATTGGCAATAATACACGTTTTCAAAAAGTCAACAATTAGGTTTCCAGCCGGACATACTGTGAAAATTAAAGACAGTAATAAAATAACTTACTATTTTAATAGTACGATACCATACCGCGATTTATTTCGATGTTAGCGGCATCTGGTTAGTGGTTTTGTAACTAAACTTATTTCTATTACATTTTATTCATTTATTTACAACTAGCGAGCCGTCTTGGCTTCGCACGGCTTCTCTCTTCTATTTAAAAATCATTAGAATCTATTAATAATAGTATTTAACTGTCCCCTTCATGATCATTATGTATGAGCAAGACTTAAGCAAGATAAATTGTACACAATGGAGTAAATCAAAATTGAATAGAAATAGCCCATCCATAATAATGAAAATCGTAACAATAGCACTAAATAAAAATGATTTCGCATCAATAAATTCAAATGATTCCCATTGAGGGCGCGCAAATAAAACTGTCAACTGTTTTAGTTGGGCGGGCATCGCGGGCTGGGCGGGCGGTGCGGCGGCGCGGCGGCGCGGCATGCGGCGGCGGGCGGTCGCAATTTAGGCCCCATTTGCATCACAATCAAGTGTGATTGCGTGCGGAGTGGACGGATATGGACCATTTAATTTCAAAAATAAACGCATTGATTTTTTACTCGACTTATTTTCAAAGTTAATTAAGTAATAGGTTCTACGAAAAAGCAAATGATTTAACAATCGGTTATAAGGTACAATACTCATGGGCAGGAGCGCTTAAAACTAAATTGTGCCACGAGTTCATGACGCCAATTTTTCTTGTATTTAATTATGATGAATAATTAAAATACTTATCTAATATAAATATATTATGTATCTTTTATGATCAATCTGCTTCCGTCAAATAATAATTGAACAATGAGAGGTATCTATGGAATTAATAAGAATTAGGCATAGATAATATTTAGATCGCTGTGAACTGGCTGCACCTACTAGGTACGCTATTAACAACAATACAATAAATAAAATAAAATAAATAAAAGTCATAAACAAATAATATACATTACTTACCCAAATTGATGCTGAAACTTTACGATAAGTATTACAATTTTTGCTTAACAAAGCAATGCAAAAACCTCTTAATTATAAATTGGAGACATTCAAGGTCAGTAACGTTTTCAATATTCCGAAAAACTTTGTTTTTGAGCCCCGAAATTATTGACAAGTCGACCAGTTACCTGAATAATGTATTGCATAGACGAAACCACAACATTGTTTAGATTCAGAAGCTTATATTCTTCATAGAACGGGAAACAACATAAACCATACAGTATAAACATACTTGCTTATCTCTTCTTATTACTGTATAGTAGATAGGTAGGTTGACAGTTTTTATACAAACATTTGGCGCCCTCCAACCAGAAATAATCTACAGTTGTCTTCCCCGCTGAAGCAAACACCTCTCCTAGACGAAGCGAACCCTTGACCGCTAGGCCACTGACATTGCACATTAAACTTCATTTAACGCTGAGTTAGTTAACAGGCAAACAAATTTATTATCCAATAAATCTTATTCTACAAATATCAACCGCATCAAGTTGGATGTTCTCGATAGCCAGAACAAATGGGCCCAATTTGAAATCCAACATCAGCTGGATAGTTATCGATGACGCATGTTAATATTGTTCGTGAAGTTCGTAACTTGTAAACGAGTCTGATAATAACAAGGTTATCTGAATTCGTGCGATACTTCTGAAAGACTCTACAAAGTTCTGAAATTCTGTACTTAACGTATGATAAAAAATTCAAGAACGAATATTCATTATTAACATAATAATCTTGATTATGATGATTAAATTATTCAGTCCAAAGCAGGTCCTAAGCCCGTCGTCGAATCTTTTACCAGCAAAGACACTTAACCACGAAGTTAGTATAACTAAATAACAGTTCATTACTACTAGATGCGTTACGCTACATGCATCAAGCGATAAAATCAATAGCTTATAGAAAAAAATATAATTATGTTATTTTCTACTCTTTCCATATTTAAGGAGCTGTGATAGTGCTAGTTCATCTAATCAAACCATTATTACTACGGACAACAAACTGGAGAACAAGAGACTACCAAACTATAAATAACTTTCCCCATCGCACCGAACGGCCTATGCCAATATTCAGAGATTGTCGCGATCTCGGATATATGGGATGGAGTGCGTCGGCTATCGAAGGCCGCAGTGGGCATCGTCGGGTTGTTTTAAAGGGTACGCAGTAAAGAGGACAGAAAGTCCCAGGGGTCCAAGAACCGACATTTGAGATTAGTTCACACAGTGCACATTTAATAAAATTTCATGTAATGTGAGGTGCATCATAATTTTTTTTTCGAAAGAATGCGTGCTGTATTCGTTCTAAGGATCAAGTGACTGTCGAGAATTGTTTGGTTTGATGTGGAGTTAATATTTTTTTCCCATACAAAGCAAGGAATGGTTGCAAGTACACAATATAATTATTCTCATATTTTACAAATAATTGAAATTAATAAACTGAAGATACTCTTCTACGAGAAAATTTTATTACGTTCAACACCCAGCGTCAACGTGCCCACTCAAAATGAAGTGTAAGTAGTGCAATCATAGTTACAGTGGCTAAAAATCACCGCAGATCTGTAGTCCAGTGTCAACACACCCTTCCCGCCCAATACGGCAAACTACGTAATAAATTCGCAGAAAGGATCTCGCCAAAATGGATGCTTATCACGAACTGGCTCGGCCTCCTTCGCCGGCTAAATAGCCCTGTTTTTGTCTTCAGCCTGAGACTCACGGCCGAGGTTTTGATAAATTTACGACATGTTGTTGGATTTAAGTTGCTGTAAGTATTTAAAATAGCGTCCTTGTTAGATATCATTTCATATTTCAATCCTCGTTGGGTCAGAAATTTGACGTATTCCTTTTACGAACTAAATATAAACTTCATAAATCTTGTTTCCTTGTAATTGATTTTTCGCCTGCCTAGGAAACCAGCAGCTATGATTTAAATTCGTCTTTTATTTGGAAGTAAAAACAATTTATATGAAAGAAAACTTAAACTTAAATATTTTTAATTTCAAATTTTACTACCTGCACTAACACACACAAAAAAACTAGTAGTGATTTCGAAACAATATGAACAATTTTTTTACCCCCTGTGTATCAGATCAAATTCTTATTTATTTTCTGCACCACCGACTATCTCAAATCAAGACAGTTAATATTGATTTCCTATCAAACTCTCATTTTCTCCCATTGAACGATCGGCGCCCTAATTACTGGGTTTTTTATGTTCCAATTCAGAATTCTAAGTACGTTTGTTACGCTAGTCAATAGTTTACGGACGTATATCATGCGTTTATTAACTTATTTAAGTCAAACATTGTTTATTTTTTTTTTCATAAACTGCCGAGGTCAGGTTTACTGTCTTTAGGCGATTTTAATATTTTGTTGGGAGAAACTATGAAGCATAAAATGTGTAGGATAAAGTCGAAACTGCTAAAACTGTAAATGTAAAATTGACAGTTAGGAGCTGAGTGTAAGTAGCTTCCCTATAATATTATTATAATTTCCCATGAGGTGCGAAACTTAAGAGTGGTAAAAACGAAATTGACATCCATTATAACTGAGGACAGTTGAAACTATAGTTCTATGAACATTGAGCTCGTACTGAAATAATTTACTTTTCTTATCCTGAATTCTCAACAGTCACCACCAAATCAGTTTAATGAAGTCTCACTAATTAATGACAGCCAAACGAAGCAGCCCCGAACACAAAGAATGAAGGCATTACAACGAGTGTAACGAAACGAAAACTCAAATATAACTCAACGAGTTTATTCCATTATTAAATTGTTCGTGAAAGCGAGATAACCTCAGTTGCACAAGAAAGTTTCGCTAACTCCGGCTTAACGAGGTGAGGAGACCTGACACTCGCCGCTTCCGGTGAGTTTTTGTTTCTAAACTACCTTGTTATGTGCATTGTAATGCAGTTGAGAACTGCTCGTAATTTGCTTCGGGTTACAAGTGACGTGTGTTTCGGTTTGATGTGATACTATAGCCTGTCACCGGCACATTCATGTTAGCATTTTAATGTAATATAGTTTAGTTATAAGTTCCAATATTATCGATGATACCAAGATCCTAGGGCTACCATGAACTTTTAGTTCTATCATTTCCGAAGAAAATGAATGTAGAGACACAGAGTGTAAACTGGATTGCCAAGTGGCTACAAAGAAATAGTTATTTGATTAGTTTGAGCTACTTCTGTGTAATTTCATTTTGTTTCTCACACTCACTACATGCTTTTCAGGCTCGGTTTAAACTCTGCTCTAATCAGCAGAAAGCATAGCACTTCAGGTAACTTCACCATTTACAATTTTCAAATCTATGGTGGCAGCTCTTTCTTAAACTCGATTAAAGCTCACATAATATTACAAAAAAGTCGTTTTAAATGCATATTTCTTACGTAACCAGCTAACCGTTATTTACGACGGATAAACCGTGAGAGGCTGGATTTTTCATTTCATTACAGGGCCCTATAAAAAAGATAACACGAGCGCTCTCCCTAAGGTACATAATTATAGAGTGAAGAGAAATGTACGGAGGCGCCGGCACTGACGCGACCCCGGGCGGTTTCAAGCACTTTTTTAATATTTTTATTGAATAAAATGTACAATAAAATCGGCCATGAACATAGAATCTGGGATTCAATTAGCTGATATTATTCTATCATACTTTTAAAATAACAAGAAGACACTTCTCATGGGTTCGCAGTCAATTTAGACATTCAAATTGTATTTTAACCTGGTAACGTAATGTGCGTATTACAACAAAACCGGGCACATAACAATAAAATGTATTTCCTTGAACCGAGTGGGAGGTCGCATTATTACTATTGGCGACCTTCCAAAGAGTATTTAACAGATAAACTTAGTCCCCTTGACGTCTCCTATTTACAAAGTGTTTTCTACATTCAGTGAGAGAGTACAGTCAAGCTACGATGTCTTTAACCAAGATGATTCTGATGATGATAGGGAAGTAACCAAACTCACAGGGAAGTACACAACAACAAAATAAACAAACTTTTCTTAAACCTTCGAGAGTACTTTCTCTCTCCCTTGAGGAATCAAAACTAGACAATATAACGATATGAATTAATATAGTACCCACAGCACAGACATTTACCGCAGGTAGGTCAACTGCATATCTCAGGGGGCATTCACAGAATAAGCTGAGCTCTCTTTATTATTGACACCTGAGATTAAGAGAGGTCAATTTATACCGGAAATTTGCCCACAGAGGTTCAGGTGACTGTACAAACCATAGTTCCAATGTGCCTAATGTTTATATTCTGTAACACGGCAATAAACACGTAGAACATCAATAAATTGGCAAATCCTCTCAACACGGGCGTGATATTAAATTTTATTACACTACAGCCCTCGTAAAAATTCGCCGATGTTCATTCGTGCGTGGCTGCGAAATGTGGGAATCGGGCTCTGGGCGTACTTCCCGAATATCGATTGTTGCAAACTTTCGGAACGTTAACAATAGAGCTAGATAGAATGCATGCTGCATACTCACAGTGTGCGCTATTAATTAGTAAAGAACGTGTGACCCGGAAAATTTTGAAGTCTTACACCGTTATTTCTTTCTATGTGTAGGCAAGCTTAAAATGTGGACCAATGAAGAATTCATTGGATTCTGCGGGCTCATTCAAATCGTAGTCGCGTTTAATTATAAAAACGTGCACTAATGGTTTCGGATCATATTGAAAACTGTGTGATGGTGAACATAGGGATGGCATAAATATCTAATATAAAATTATTTTTCCAAAGACTAAGACAAAACAGTCACAAACTTGTTTACATCCTACTTTATCCAAAAATCCTGCGTCGTTCGGGCGTTTACAACGGTATCTAATTTCCCATATTTTCAACGACAAATACCTTCAAGGCTGCGACCAAAAACTCTAGTTTACGAGGGTGCCTGCATAAAGTCCGATTTATAAGAATAAATACATGGGAAGTAACCGCGGCCGGGCCCGGTGCGAGCGGCCACGTCGCTCTCATTTATTTGAATTTACGTATGAAATGAAACACAGGTAAGATATTTTTTTAAGTAAAATCGAAATGGATTTTTAGATAAATATTTGTTTTTAGGATTCATTGCTTTTTGGGATACTCGGAAACAAAGAAAATTAGGTTGATTTATAAAATCAATATTGACAGCTTTATTTGTTGTTTTAATCAACTCCCAGCTTTCGGGCCGACTAATCTCCATAATGACATCTGTGGAGCCTTAAAACTCGTCGTAGTTGAAAGGCAGTCATCAGCTGTCATTTTTGTCCCCCGCTTCACAATTTAAGAAAGTGGATGATTTTCCTTTAAACTTCGTATCCTTTATTTTGTTTTATTTTATTATTATTGATAGGCTTGCGTTGTTATTAAGTGACGACGCGTTCGACGATAGAGCACACTTGCCTATAAGTTGTCGCCAATGAGTCTCCTGGCTCTCTTTTCGACCGATTCCAGTGCTTCAAGCACTAACCTAACCAAAGTACCAACTTTGGTTAGGTTAGTGCGGGTGCCCTTAGTTATCCAAGTACACAAGCGCCACTGTATATCCTGGTTAACAATAGTGGGAGTATGTGACGTGTCAAAAAGCTTTGCATGATAAACAACAAATGCTACATCAGGATACTGTTAGAAAATGTTACATGAATCGAGCAATATCTCAGTTTCCGCATTACAATAAGAAACTGGTCGCCAGCCAAGACCCTAAACTATATTGGGCGGGGATTTCGTCGCGGGAGGCGACGACGCCGCGATGCCTCAGCAAAGAGGATTAGTATACTGAAACCGCTTCCAAAATAATAAATCGAATTTCTTTTCAATGTTTTCAAATCGCATGTGTACACACAACTGTAATCCCAATTGGTTGGACTTTACTTGCAGCTTCCGAGAGGAGACTCGCCACTTTATTGAAGTTTATAACATAGTTTTAGAGTTTTAATTCAAGACTTGAACTACAAGACTCTAAGTAGTTGTTTGTATCTCGAGTCTTAGTTTACAGAAAGTATATAAGTAGGAAATATACTAATTTTTTTCTAAGCACTCGTTTTTACTGGACAAAACGATCATACAATACCTATGTTTTGTGAGCATTCTCGTCTAGTTCAAAACAAGAGTAATTCTTACATGCATTGAAAGCTAGCCAATGCATTTTATTGAAAGCATCTTTTGCCCCGTAAAATTACCTGCATAACTCAACCAAATTGTGGTCCAAACTAAGCTGGTCAACTGCAAACTCTACAAGTTTCGTTTCTCTCGTCCCTCACACGGGCTTTTCATAATAATGGAACGGACGTGAATCGTTAATATTTGATTAATCCGACTTCAGCGCGGACCAGCGCCGGCGGCACTCTATTACCAACGGGAAATAGAGTCCGGCAACACGACGGGTCCGCGACTAATCTAAGGACGAGTGTGTACTGTTGATGTTGTAGCACAGTTTACATCAACACACTTATTTATCAGTATGTGCCTTTAGAAATATTAATCAAAATATCGGATTAATATTACTAGGGAGTTATTCAAACCAACCTGGGTAAAATTTTCTATTCTATGTGATTATTATTACACAAACAGTATTATTTATATAGTTTAACAAAGGAAAAGTTGGGATGGTCTTCACTACGAGTATGTATAATGTGCCTATGCAGCACATAATGGAACCCAAAATATTAGTGACTATAGCATGAAAAGAGAGATCTATAACTCACTTGACAAACATTTAGAACAACAAACCCGCAACATCTGAACATGTCTGAGCCAACAGTACGTGTAGCCTCCACTGTGCCGTATGTTTGCATTCGGCTTTCGTTTCTCTGACGTCAGCGCTGATGCAAATATGTTTTTAATGCAGAGCCCCGCACCGGACAGACGGAAGAGGATCGGTTTTGTTACTACACCAAATGCCAGGTTCGAAATGGCATTATTGTAAAATATTATATTACAGGGATTTTCAATAATTTGAACTTCAAAAAGCAACCTTATATCTATAGACCAGACCATAGCTTCTCTGATTTCTATTATAATATTGATCCTCCGCACAACACAACGTCAGATTTTATTCATAGTTTCTGAACTCGTAGGGGAGATTGAACTATAACTAAGTGAGTAATTTTATTTCAAATAAGAAGTTATACGAGTACTAAAAATATTATAACATTGATTCCCGACTAGACAAAAGACTGAGTCTGTCCTGTGGGAACAAAGATAAAATGACTTACGTAATTAAAAAATTACTTAGCTTAAGCACAATAACCTGTTAAATAATTTATTAATAAGCTGAAAAGCAACAATAAATCAATTTCATACAAATAAAAATTTCCAATATTAAAGAATCCTTATACGTTAACTATGTTAAAATAAGAGGTCTTTGTAAATTATTCATAAGTTTAACTTTAAAATCACTGTATTTTAAGTGCAAAGCATCGTGTCTATACAGCGCAGTTGCAAGACGTATAGGTGCAACATCAAATCTAATTTACATCTTTCCAACAAAGATTTAGGGTTCAATTTCGTTCACCGAATCACGGGAGAGGTTCTCTACAATTCTTTTAAACAAATTGCATTGCAAAGATGTTGTTTGGGATCTTGCAAAGGAGGTTTTCGCTTCCTGTATTACTTAGAGACGACTTTTAAAAGACATTGGGACGTTTAAGTTTTGATGCATGCCAATTTTTCGGAATGCTTTTAAAGGTATTTTTGGTCTTTGGTTTGGCATTGCAATCAAATTTTTCATTTTCTTCATACGAGATCGAATGCTCGCTTGCATACACAATTTCATTATTAGTTATCTAAAGCAAAGGAAACCATCACGAATCAACCTAACTGTCTTAGAAACTCTACCATAACTGTGCTCTTAAACCAGACTAGCCCAAGGCTGATTAAGACTTGTTAAGTTGGCTGATTAAGTTGGGTCTAGGCAGTGAGAGATACAACTAGATATCTTATTGTCGACCAATTTCGTTAAATTTAAGGTCGAAATTAAAATCAAATTTAACTATCAGTTCAGAATTAGCACGCCCGCAAACTGAACGAGCGAACATTACACTATAATATAATCAAACGGGAGATAAATACTAAAAAAAACATAAGAAGTGTTCGGCAAATTAAATTGGAACCTTGGCTCAGCGCACCACTTAAGACCTAAAAGACCTAAAAAAAACAGCCCAAAATCAACTTTATCGGTTGGAATATGTAGTTGAAATCAGGTTGATGGCGGGTTATCAAAAAGATTTTCTTGTTGAATAAGAAAAGGAGAAAATTTTGTGTCGTATCGGATTTTAATTTCTCCTCGGCGGAATTAATGACTTTGCTTTCGTTTCGTTCCGCCTTTGTCGATTCATACACTGAAAACTGGATTGGGCTTAAGTGTTGCTCGAAGATGTTTTAAGACCCTTTTTCTCCAGAAAGTTAATGTTTCTCTCGAGCTTTGAATCTTTTCGGGTGTGTGGTTCTAATGACTTCATCCAGTACTTAGATTTTTCTATCGATCTTAGTTACCTAACTGAGAGTGAATACGTCTCGATTTTGACAAATTTATTTAGGTACATATTTCTTTCATATTACTGCCAGTCAATATGTTATTCTTTTAACGAAAAGTTATGAGAAAAATGTCTTCCACTACCCTACCGACACAAATCTTTCAAAGGGCCCATGATGGCACCTTCTATTTTCTTTTTACTTAGTTACTACATTTTCAGAACTACAGTTTTTAATGAGAGAGTACACTGCCAAGAAAATTATGAAAAGCACTAAGTAGTTGCATTTGTTTGTTATAAATTCTTACTCCTCTTGTTTAAGAAAAATCCCATTTTTAGTTACTATTTTACCTAGGTGTGCCGCAAAGTTTCATTTAGGTTAAATAACCACAGTTTATTTTGTAACTGTGCCTTACTTAACATCAATTCTAAAAGGTTTTTATTAACAAATACAACGATATTGTGGACCAGTAGGTATACTACAGAACGCAAGCCATAGCTAATATATTCTTCTATATTCTTTGGTATACTTATCTAGATGTTTATTCAACAGGGCTTAAATACATTAATACATTTAGAAATTATTAAATCATGTTTCATTTTCCATTATAGCCTAGCTAAGTATTTAAAATAATTTCGTTACGAATAAATTTTAAAATCCAAGCTATAACGTTTTATTTTTTTTAATCGTGAACCGTTTATCTTGTTATCCCGTTCAAGATCATAGTAATCTGTTGAGAAGTGATGTTTGTCGCCTTTATAACTATGGCAAAATCAAAAACCAAAATCATTATCTAGTCTCGTTTATTCTTTCTTCATAATAAACGATACACGAGATTAAATAAGTATTTCAAAAAGTACCTCGCTTTCTTCAATTGTTTTCATGAATATATTGAATTGTTATTTGTTTGCCTTTGATTTTCTTGTAGTAATATAAATATTAAGATCCTTTTGGGTGATAAAATATTCAGCAGCTGCAAAATCCAAATATATAAAATCACTTTTATTTATTCTGTGTCACAAACACACAGCATCACTTATGTATTGGCCAATTGCAGATGTCAAGCCCCATACGAATATTCTGGAGTAGCCGAGCGAGACTCCAAATCGCCCATTTGAAGTCAAAATCCCACTATGCAAAACTTTTTGCAATAATCCCCAGCATTGAGTCCGCCTCGCTAAAGCTATTCAGGCAACGTAATTTAAACTCTGTCTTTAGAGTGCTTGAGTTGGTTTTCGAACGAAGCATTTGAGAGGATCTAATAAATTTTGTCTAGCATGCAACATTTGCTTCGTCACCCCCCAAGGGATATTGCAGTGTGCTTAGCGCGGGAGTTCGGTTTTTCGAAAGAGTTCTGTTTTAGTTTGTGTTTGTGTTTAGGGCACTGTGTAGTTGGTAGAACAGAAACGATTTTTCATGAACTTCCACGTTCACGGGGTTGAAAGTTCATCAAAGATGGACCAAATACTGAGGATGAAAAATGTGTTAAAATAGTGTATTTCAATAATGGTGCTAACTTTATTGGTAACAAATTCGCACGAAACCAAAGCCAGAACTAAAAATATCACTGTCCTGCTGTAAGGACGGCAATAATTCATTCAGTCGAGTTAAGTTCGTATACCAACAGAATAAGCACTGACGTGTTGCAACCCTTTCACTGAGCAGTTTTAAAATGCGCACTGCACAAATTAAAGCAACTTCCATCCAACCGTTTCAAGCCGCAGCGAGGCAGAAATTTGCAAGATCTTATGCAAGCAACTGTGAAAACCACAAATGCACTGATATCGGCCAGGTGGGCCTCGATACCGGCCGGGTAAAGCGGCCGGGTGAAGCGGCCGGGAAATCGGCCAGCCGAGGCCGCTTTACTGACACCTATAAATTCGCAGGTACTATCTTTGCACAGTGGGGTGAAGCTCTGATGTTTACGGAACCATTTTGTTGTATTTATTTTATGTGAATAACTACAAAGCAGTAATATCCGATTGGTTAAGCACGCGTATTGCGGGCTCAAGGTCCTGAGTTCAAACCCCGGCTCTCGCCTCTGGGTGTTTAGAAATCTATGTTCGACTCATATCTATATGATTATTACTATAAACAATTTATATATGCTTATCACTCGCTTACGGTGAAGAAAAACATCGTGAGGAACCCTACATATCTTATAAAATCTAACAATTTTCAAATGACATGAAATCCGCCACGCACTGGGCCAGCGTGGTGGATTACGACCTGATTCCCCTTCGTAGTCAGGGGAGGCTCGTGGCCAGGAGTAGGACGACAAAATTTCATTATTATTATTATTATAACTACTAAAACTCATATAACTAATGTAAAATTTGCTGATATAGTGATGATATTTTATTGAGATGATTAACATTTAAATAAAAGCATCATAAAGTGCCTTCACGGAATTTATCAGACCAACTATCAGGAAATCCAAGTTGATTCAGATTTTTTTCCTAAAGGATACAATGATTGTAATGACATAAAAACCACAATATTTGAACCTATCACCCGCCACAGTGCAGATTCAATCATATTTTCGTCCGCATCGATTCGCGCGCATCCCGCCGTGCCGTGCCGGCCCGGGCGGCGCCCGGCGCGGCGTCATGTGTAGGAAATGTGTTCAATGGATCGGGTTTTATATCCAATTCCTCGGAACGTATACCTATTTAGGTCTCGTGTAACACCCATGAATTTTATTGACATTTAATGATTCGCAGTTGTCCTGTATTGCGCTGATTGGATGTTGGATACTGTAATGAGTTTTATATGTGCGTTTTGTATTGAAACGGCATTGGATGACGATAACATGTGGTCATGGCAATTAATATCACAAAATTCTAGGTTAAAGTATAAAAATAATCTTACAGAGCTTTACTCGTGGTTGGTACTCTCCTAGGTAGGTACTATGGTTTGGTTGGTATTATTATTATGATGAGTATTTCACATATACCTACAATTATATTTTTTATGAACGACATAGGACAAAATCACAATCCAGGTGGAGGCAAAACTTTCCAGAATTATCTCAGAACCTTTGAACTTTACAGGTCTTAAAGTTCACAAAAAGGCATCTGATTTCTCCTTGTACTATATACTCGAGAAAAGGATAAACGGAATTGATTAACACTCCCCACCATGATATATCGGATGTAAAATGGTTGTAATTTATAACATAACTCAGGCTACATACGTACGGGCGTGGTTACACCGAGGAAATAAATTTCAGTGTCCAATAAGCGAAAATATACGATTTGCAGAAGTTTCAGTACGAGCTTATCAATGAAATTTACAGCGAAAGGATGACTCACACGAACTAGCTAGCGTGACTTAGTAACCATACATAATGTATTACAACCGTTATTACGGAGGCTTAGTCAGTGATATGATCAGCAGGTGAAGAGATTTCATCTCTTCCTTCGTCGTTACTTTCTTGGTCGGGTTAGCTTGATATCCAGTTGCTATTCTTCATAAACAATGCTCTTCTTCAGTGAAGAGATATGACCTCTGATTTTAACGAAAATATAGGCGGCCATGTAGCTATAGGCTTAGGGAGCTAATGAAGGGATATACTTACCTATATGTATAACACATCAAACAAAAAGCGATAGGAAAATCAATAGCTTATTTTGTAAAATTTGTTGTTTTAACGTTTTGCCTCCTTTTATTTTTATTTAATGTTGGCCGAATATTGGCGAGGTCGGGGTGACCGATTTTAACTCGAACATTAATTACTATTGCGTAGGTATAGCTTCTCCTTGCCCCTGATATTGAAGAACTTCAAACGTACAGTAAGTTAGTCCATTGAAAACATCGATTGCCTTGTAGATGCCTCATAGTTCGGATCACAGTTATAGATTTACACCTATATCTGTGGGTCGGGTACTTGTGACATCATCTACGGGCAGTCTAACCATACACCTCAGCAGAATTACAATTTATTTTCACGATTTTTTATAATAGCTAATCTATTCGTATGTCGACTTTATAAAATCGTCACAAGGACGGCGGTTCATTAAAATAATGTTAATCCCGAAAAATGGCGACAGGTTTTAATATTCAGACCCCGAGTGGGCTAATTTGAATGGATTACATTTAATTTCTATTTGAAATGTAATTGCGGCACAGTAGAAAGCTTTCATAATTATTTCATTTATTTTAAGTAGTGCAAATTATATGTAGACTGCAGTTAATGAAACTAATAAAACATGATTAATTATATTTTACGTAAAGTTAGTTACAAAAGCACGTGTGAGTCTGTACCCATACTTAAAGATTCTTATTTAATGTTTTGTTAATAAAACTCCTTCCAAAGTTAAATAGTGGCCAACTGTGACGTAATCCGCTGATGTATTGCCGTGTTTGTTGGTTTGGTTGGATTTTAGTTGCGATATATTCATTTTATAAAACGAAAAAACACCTGCTTAAAACAACAATTCTATTTTTATCAAACCCTGATCACTACTGAGGGATCCCACAACAATTATAAGATGCCTTTGCCCTTATCACCGTATAATAGGTACGCAGAAAAACGTCCGTAAATCCGTCCCGAAACACGTCCAATAAAACACGATATTAACCCTTGCCGTTACATTTACACGGTCATAAGTTTCGGATTAAAAAGGGGGGGCTCGCAATGAATGGGAAGGAATCGCCGGCGGATGAGTAGGGTCCCTATTGTCAGGCGACCTTACGTATTAAATCGGTGCGTGTACAGGGCGTGTTACTTGCATTTTTTTAGGAAATAATGTCGTTTTCCTTGTGGTGCCTCGTGCTGGATGGAATGTCAATGGCTTCGAAATACGTAATATTCATTGTGGAGGTTCTGCTTGTTATTTAGGTATTATGATTTCTATCTCTCTATGTGGAGAAGGAGGTGTAACCAATAAGGGTTACACATTTAATGAAAATTAAGAGGTATAAAGAGGTAAAATCAGTTGTATATAAACATTCACAAAACGATTTTGACGACCGCTTGGCGTAGTGGTTCGAGCGTAGGCCGCTTGGCTCACTGCACCGAATGGGTGAGCCTTGATTTCCAGTCAGGTTAAATTCCGGAAATGGCTTTTCCGTAATTTTCCCTGTCTGGGTTCCACTGGGTAACCTTACTACGAGCGTTGCTTAGCTTGGGAACACTACATTTCTGTGTTAGTCTGGCGATAATTATTTAGTAAATTAAATCTTAAAGCACATGTTTAATACAAGACAAAAACTGCACACACATTGATTTTATGAATAAATGTGGGCAATATGACACTGTTTGAGTAGTTTCATTTTTATTTTGCATTTTTTATAACTAGATGTCGCTACCGTCGAGTTAGAACGCGATTATTTGTTCGCATTACATTTACGTAAGTACTATGTTCTATAAAGGTGATTGTTGAATAAACCTGGATTTCGATCAACCTATATACGTGTGTTATTTCCTAATACCGTATCAGGTTCTGCTTGATCCCCTCCCCAGGACCACTATTCGTATTTGTCGTTGTACAAATTGGTCCTGTCGAGTCGGATAAAGTCCGAAGTCTTTTTGATAAGTCCTGGGGGTATTGGACTTGGTTCCGGGGAAGCGGTGGAAAATCGTTTGGAACCACCCACTATCAAAGGGGCAACCTGAACAGCACCAGGAGGGGCGCTGTTCAGCATCAGGCAGAGCTCCCGACAGCGGCAAAAGGGCAGCAGTCGGTTGGAGGTTGAATTAACCATACATGCGGCAGCAGGAGGGCTGCAGCTAGGCGACCTTTGCACCAGGCGGGGTGCGAGGGACGAGCAGCGGACAGGCGAGTCTACGTAGTCAGCTAAGTGCGAGTTTTTAGTGACGTCACCAAGTGGTGAAGTGTGTTCATCAAGTGTTCAAGTTTGATTTTAAGTGAGTGCCAAGGGGAAAAACTGTGAGTACATTTAAATATTATTTGTGCAGGAAATTGAACTTTAACTTATTTGAAAAAATAACTTTTAATTAATTTGTAATGGTTGTATTTGTTTTTAGTATTACTTTTAGGACTTAGAATAGTTTTAAGAATTTGGTTCAGACGGGGAACCTATGCCCGATTTTTAATTTTTGTAGAGTTTCAAACACTTAGAATTATTTTCATAAAAAAAAAAATACTTTAAAGTGTTATTTCGACCTGTTTTAACAATTTGGTTAATTTGAACATTTTTTGTTTGGTTAATTTGAACGTTTTGTTGACAGTTTGTTGGTTATTATTAGCTTTATATTAAGTAGTGAGTTGTGTTTAATATTACAAGATGGAATCTAAAATATTTTTGCAGTCTGATATTCAACAGCGAATTGAAAAAAACTTTGCAAATTTCAAAAAGTCTCCTAAAGAGAGGTTAACTAAGGATTATATTGAGAGTAAATTGGAGTCACTAGATACACTTTGGGCTCAATATTTGGATAATCATTCAAATATTATTAGTAATGCTGATGTTAAAATATTAAAAGCTACACTTTATTTGACGGAAGATTGGTTTAGTATTACGGAAGAGTGTTATATAGATTATAAATGTGCATTAAAATCTAAGCTCGCTATTATATGTTCAGCCATTTCTACAACACTCACCCAAGATTTAGATAAGTCGAATAATTCTAAGAATAGTAATGTAAAGCTTCCCAAAATAGAAATTGCTAAGTTTTCAGGTAACTATAATGAGTGGACAACATTTCGGGATTTATTTGTATCTCTTGTGCATAAGTCTGATATAGATAAAGCGCAAAAAATGCAATATTTAAAAGGTCTTTTATCAGGAGAAGCAGAACAATTAGTAAGACACATTAATATAGCTACTGATAACTATGACAGATGTTGGTCTATGCTAGAGGAAAGGTATAATAATAAAAGATTTCTTACAAATTCCATTTTAAAGAGGTTAGTTAATCAAAAAGTTTTAGTGTCAGAGTCATCAATGCTATTGAAAGATCTGGTGGATACGACCACAGAGTGTTTGGGTGCTTTAACTAATTTAGGGGTTGACGTATCCACTTGGGATATTATTGTTATTTATTTGCTCGCGTTAAAGATGGATTCTGAGTCTCGAAAACAATGGGAGCTTCAAATATCGAACAAATCTTCTCAAGATTTACCGACTTTGGAGCAGTTTAAGGAATTTGTCACAAGTAGATATCGTGCTTTAGAGTTGTTGGACTCAGAGTCGGAACCCAAATGTAACAAATCTAAGGCATTTCATGTCACCACTATAATATGTAAGTTTTGTAATGAAAATCACAGTTTGTCCAATTGTGAACAGTTTGTTGGTGCAGAGGTACAAACTCGCCGCGTATTCGTAGAGAAAAACCGTTTGTGTTTCAATTGTTTGGCAAGTAACCATGCAGTCAAGTTCTGCAGAAGTAAAGTATCATGCAGAGTTTGCAATCGTAGACATCATTCGTTGCTCCATACAATTGGTTCCGGGGATTCAGTATTGACGACGAGTGGTGCATGCACCACAGGTTCTTGTACAGGTTCATCAACGAAGGCTGTAGACGTTGTTCCAGCGGCGGAGAGTGGATCCTCAGACACCGCTCCTGTGGTATGCTTTTCATCGAGTGAAGTGGCAGCTCGTCAGGTATTGCTAGCGACAGCACTCGTACGAGCTGAAACTCAAAATGGTGGTCGACATACAATCAGGGCGTTACTCGATCAAGGGGCCCAAGCATCTTTTATAACCGAAGCAACCGCTCAGTATTTGGGTCTTAAGAAGACACCAGTAAAGGGATGCATTTCTGGTCTAGAGGGGAATCAAAATGTTTCGACTAGGTGGATGAGCAATTTAATATTTAGTTCTATTTATGACGAGAGGGTTAAGATTGCGGTAAATGTGTATATTTTAAAATCTATAACTACTCTTCTTCCTAGCCGGGAGATGGCAGCTGCAGAATGGGTATGTGACTTACCGTTAGCGGATCCACAGTATTACACACGTAGCAAAATTGATATTTTGTTAGGTGCCGAGGTATACGGCCAAGTGATTCAGGATGGCATTAGAAAAGGACCACTTGGTAAGTTAGTGGCGCAGAATACTTCGTTGGGGTGGATCTTATCGGGTGTGATAGTGAACTCAAACCAACCTACAGCAAAGATAGTGGTTATGCATTCCTGTGTGGAAGACAACGATATGTTGAAACGGTTTTGGGAGTTAGAGGCTGATCCCAAACCAAAGAGAAGAGATATACTTACAGAAGAGGAAATGCAGTGTGAGAAGTTCTTCACAGAGACGACTACAAGAGACACAGATGGTCGCTATGTAGTTAGGTTGCCATTTAAGACAGTTGAGCCAGACCTGAGAATTAAAAATAGCAAGCGAATAGCAGAGAGGAGGTTAAAGTTTTTACTTACTAAATTAGAAAAGCAATCTAGTATGAAAATAAAATATGCAGAAGTTATTGATGAGTATTTACTGTTAGAACATTTAGAAAGGGTACCGGAAGATGAGGTAAATAATTCAAAAGGGGTATACTTACCACATTTTGCAGTTTTGAGACTTGACAAAGATACAACGCAAGTAAGGGTAGTCTTCGACGCTTCATGCAAAGGCGAAGATGGAGTGTCTCTCAATGATCTGCAGATGATCGGTCCAAGATTGCAGCCAGAGTTGAGACACCTCTTAATGAAATGGAGATCACATCGTATTTGTTTGTCTGCTGACATAATAAAGATGTATAGGCAGATACGGGTTGCACAGCAAGATGTCGATTTTCAAAGGATCCTGTGGAAAGAAAATTCTGAATCTCAAATAAAAGATTATCGATTATTGCGGGTAACATTCGGTACAGCGTCGGCTCCGTATCTAGCCGTGAAGGCACTGCAACAAGTTGCTATCGATGAAGGGGCGATGTATCCTAAGGCGGCTGAAAGGATAATAACAGATTATTATATGGATGATTTACTTACTGGGTGTGATACAGTGGAAGAAGGAATAGAGATTTTCAATGAAATGAATGAGTTATTAAAAAAGGGGGGTTTTCAACTACAAAAGTGGTCGAGCAACAGTGCTATTTTGTTAGAAAGGATCAAAGGGAGTAATGACAGGCTAGGTAAGGAAGAAGAAAAGCTGAAGCTGAAAATAGACGACGTAATGAAATTGCTGGGACTTACCTGGAACAGGATGATGGACGCTTTCCAATACACGGTGATATTGCCGCAACTGCAGGAACCTGTAACAAAGAGAATGGTTATTTCGGATATAGCACGTTTGTTCGATCCACTAGGTTGGGTGGCGCCATGTGTGGTAAAAGCGAAGATGATGATCCAAAAGCTGTGGTTGTCAGGCATAGCATGGGATGAGGCAGTTCCAAGAAAAATATTAGATGAATGGCTTACCTATCGCAGGGAACTAACACAGCTTTCCATGGTGCACATACCTCGTTGGATGAATATAAGGAAAAAGAATGCCATTGTCGAACTTCATGGGTTTAGCGATGCCTCCAAGTTGGCATACGCTGCGGCTGTGTATGTTCGAGTGATCGATGAGGACGGGGTTACTCATGTGGCACTCGTCACAGCCAAATCAAAAGTAGCACCTATAAAACAGATTTCTATTCCGAGATTGGAGCTCTGTGGGGCTGTTCTAGTAACAAAGCTTTTAGTGGAGGTAGCAGAGGTGTTGAGAATTCCGAAAGATTTCATCCACGCATGGACGGACTCCATGGTGGTACTTGCATGGCTCAATAGCCATCCCAGCCGCTGGCAGACATTTGTGGCTAATCGGATTTCCGAAATCTTAATGATTTTGGAAGCACATCAGTGGTCTCATGTCCAGTCAAAACTGAACCCAGCTGATGTCGCATCGAGAGGACTCACGCCCTCGGAATTAGTGGGTAATAAATTGTGGTTTGAAGGTCCAGAGTTTTTGCATGGCAAGGAAGTCACTTACAGTAAAATGAAAGATGCAGAGACAGACTTAGAGGAAATAAAAGTTCATTTGGTTACGAGTATTGAAGAGGATATCTTTTGGGGTAAATTTTCAACGTTAACAAAACTTATCCGAGTTATAGCGTACATGAGGCGGGTGTTATCATGGGGAAAGAAGACAAGTGGAAGCAATGGATTTTTAAAAGGAAAGGAATTGCAGGAAGCCATGGATATATGCATAAGAAAATGTCAAAGGGAAAGTTTTAATGAAGAAATCAAGATTTTAACCGGAATTGTTACCCAAGAAAAGTTGAAAGGTCCCTTAAAACCACTGAATCCTTTTATAGACAATAACGGCAATTTAAGAGTTGGTGGTAGGTTGGAAAAAGCACAATTGACTGAAGATAGGAAACATCCTATACTTCTGCCTAAGAAGTCAAACCTGACTGAATTGATAATAGCCGATTCACATGCAAAAACACTGCACGGTGGTCCGCAATTAATGTTAGCGTATCTGAGATCCAGATATTGGATACTCGGGGTTAAAGAATTGGTCAAAGCACATGTGCGTAGCTGTGTAAAATGTGTGCGATATTCTGCTACAACTACAACACAGCTAATGGGGCAGTTGCCTTCTGCTAGAGTGACACCAACTCGACCTTTTAAGAGAAGTGGGGTGGATTATGCTGGTCCGATTAATGTAAGGACATCTAAAGGTCGCGGACACCATGCTTTTAAAGGCTATATTTGTCTGTTCGTATGTATGGCCACTAAAGCCATACATCTTGAAGTGGTTAGTGATTTGACCACGTCGGGTTTTTTAGCTGCGTTTAAGAGATTCGTATCTCGTAGGGGTTATTGTTCCGAAATATGGAGCGACAACGGCTCAAATTTTGTTGGGGCCGCTAGAGAGCTGGCTACATTATTTTCTGCTGAGAAATCGGGGATGCATAGGGAGCTAGCAGAAGCTCTAGCTTCTAACGGAACAACTTGGCATTTCATTCCGCCGCATTCCCCTAACTTCGGTGGATTATGGGAAGCAGGCGTGAAATCGGTAAAGTTCCATTTGAGAAGGGTTATTGGGGATACAACTTTAACCTACGAGGAGCTATCGACGGTACTTACCCAGATTGAGGCTTGCCTTAACTCTAGGCCGCTTTCGCGTATTGAGAATGAGACGGACGGCTTTGATGTTCTTACTCCTGGGCACTTCCTCGTTGGTGAACCTTTACTTACCGTCCCGGACCACAACTTTGAGTCTTCCAATATAAATAGTCTTCGTAGATGGCAGTTGACTCAAAGGATGATGCAAAACTTTTGGCGACGTTGGTCGCAAGAATATCTGACCACCTTTCTGCATCGTTACAAGTGGGCTTCGCAGTCCCCCGAACCAAATGTTGGGGATTTAGTTTTGATAAAAGAGGACGATTTGCCTCCTTCACGTTGGTTGTTGGGCCGGGTTTTGATTAAGCATCCGGGTGCTGATGGTATAACGCGAGTTGTGTCACTGCGCACTAAGGCATCCATTATGAAAAGGCCCACCTCTAAAATTTGTGTATTGCCAGTTGCAAATGTCTAATGTTTTGATTTTATTGTTATTTGTATTGTATTTTTTTATATTCTTATTTTTATTGTTTTTTAATTAGTAACCTTTCATGGTGGGCGGTAGTCATAATTACTATCATTGTATTGTCCAAATAGAAGTAAGAACAAATATTTTAATTTGTCCTTGGTGGGCGGTATGTTTGAGTAGTTTCATTTTTATTTTGCATTTTTTATAACTAGATGTCGCTACCGTCGAGTTAGAACGCGATTATTTGTTCGCATTACATTTACGTAAGTACTATGTTCTATAAAGGTGATTGTTGAATAAACCTGGATTTCGATCAACCTATATACGTGTGTTATTTCCTAATACCGTATCAGGTTCTGCTTGATCCCCTCCCCAGGACCACTATTCGTATTTGTCGTTGTACAACACGTTTGTTACATTTTAAATTTTGTAGGTTATAACTGTTGGAACTCGTAGTAAGAACACGCACTGTACAATAATAATATGACCCATGTGTGGCAGTGGCCGTCATTCAAATGTTATTACTGGCGCTGTGACGCCCGCGCCGGTAGTGCGGCGCGGACACGATACGGCCGTTACCATCTAGTTTTATATCACACTAGCTGAGCCCGTGACTTCGTCCGCGTGGAATTTAACTTAACAAAAAAGCCCGCTCCCGCGTTCCGAGCCCGCGCCGCAGGAAACCATTTTTTTTAATTTTGTTTTTCTGAAATAAATGTAGCATAAGTAACTGATTATTACAACAGCTATCAGTGAAAGTCCCGTCAAAATCGGTCCAGCCGTTTCGGAGATACTCTTTGATTTCATGCTTTAATTTTTTTACGCGGAACGCTAATTGTTTTTCTAAAATCAAAGTAGCCTAGTTACTCCTTAAAACATCAGCTATCTGCCAGTGAAAATCCTGTCAAAATCGGTCCAGCCGTTTCGGAGATTACCCGGAACAAACACACAGACAGACAGACAGACGGACAGACGGACAGACGGACAGACAGACAGACAAAAAACTTTTAAATCGCGTTTTTGTTATAGGTGTCTTATGTACTTTCATATGCATTTAGTGAAAAGGTTTATATTGATATTTGACAATTATTTTGATATTACAAACAGACACTCCAATTTTATTTATTTGTATAGATGAACTAGTTGAATGTGTTTATAGCTTATTTATTTTATATATATAAATAACATCACCCCCACGTGCAAAGGTCAATCCTGCATATAAGGTGCACACCACGTTTTTAAACGCGCCGTCGACGCGCGTTTTTTAGCTATACAGACGCGTTACGCACGCGAGTCATACGGAGCCTGAAGACTTTTGTAGGATAAAAGCGCGCCATCGACGCACGTTTCGAAAACGCGCATCAACGACGCGTTAAAAAAACGTGATGTGCACAGGCCCTAAGTAGGCTTCCATGGCCGATACTACTTCAGGCTTGCCGATGTATCAGTGGTGAGAGGGTATGGCAAAGTCTTGTGGATTAGACCTAAAAAATGATTACGTGGAACTTGTGAACTGTATACATCTTACTTAAAACGACCCAATGGTGAAAATACCTAGTAAATCAAAGGTTATCTCATAATAATTGATACCTTTGATTGGCAGCAAATAAAGAATTACGTCACGGTTAAACTAAATATTCATTAGCCAGACGTTTCACGTTTCGCCCGCTCAGCTAATGCCGTCACTAATTGATATGGAGTACGCACTCCGCTTGAGAAAATAGCGTCGACGTGCTTTTTGAATATTCATCGACTCCGCAAAATTTGCCGTGCCATGTTGCGTGTGTACCTTTGTAATATAAATTAACATTAATTGCCACAAAAAATATTATTTAAATTCATTTCCATTATTTCATTCCTGAAGCGAAAATGCATTTACTTCGATCAAACAAACGCGAAAATAAATCGATTTAATACCGTCGCGCCGAATGACTGGCAATATTTGTCCATGTTAGTGAAAATGTAAATATCTATTTGTCAAGACGGTCGGAATAAAACCGGTTAAATAAAGCGAGGAAACGTATTTCGGGATACGGTCCGTGATTTGTCCCGAGTAAACATTACTTAATTCTTTTTGAACACAATTGCGACGTTTTGTGTTCATTTTTCCTGTTGCCATACAAAAAATGGTATACAACTGATGCTATATAACACATGATCATAATGCCATCTACCATTACTACGACGACCAAAACGTTATTTACACACACATTGAACCAAGCATAAAATCCTATATAGCACGGTCAAAACACAATACATTAAGGCCCACTAAGCCGCATCTTTGACTGCAACGTTCCTCTCGAACCTGCATCGGTATTGGTGCGCCCGTCTGAATTTTTCAACAACAGCGCCGGATCAAAGCGTGCGGATTTACGGACAAACACGAGACATTTCGCGGTAAGCCCGATCAAGACGTTGCATTGCAACATGCTTTGTTGTTCTTGTTACGTTTTCTGTGTGCAAATAAAAGGTTCGATGTAAATATATTTTCAATTTTGTTTTATTCATAACGGTATAGGTATTCGGTATTCTTGGAAAACAAATTGATAAATAATACATTGTGAATTTGAATCTAAGGAAATGAGTATTGTATATGGGTCGGTTTATTATAATTTGAACAGAAAGTGAGTTAATTATGTATCTACAGAATTGACCTTCAAAAATACTTGTTTATATTTTGTTGGTTTTCCTTTTTGTACTAATATTTTTGAATAAGTCTATGAAATATATAATAATACTAAAAAGCGCTTATTAACTACCTACCTGCATAAAGTTTTCAAATACTTAAAATCCAAACACCTTCGGTTATTTTTATTTCTGTACATATTATATTGGTGCCTGGCGACAAGTTTTGAGCAAAAAAAAAAAGAAGTCTCAAAAAATTATATTGCTGTATACACAGATCTTTAAAACCATTCCCAAAGTAATAAATGTAAGCTAAAATCAAAACGCGTTCCAATACCAACACTACCAACATTCAAAGATCGGATACAATATCGCTGAAACAATAACTTCTGCCAATTTGTAAATAGCGGAATATGAGAGCGATCGCTAACGCCGATCGCATCAGCCGGGGTTCGTCCAGGGTACGTCAAAAAGCAATCACTGGCACAGCGCGGAATCGGGCGGCGCCGTCAGCCGGAACAAAAGCGAATCGCTTTGATCTGCACGTAGTGTGTGTGTTCTACTAGCATGTAACAGGACATGTACTGTGTGCCTGCGGATCTAGAAAGATTGGCTCAAGACCAGAAATTTAGTGAAACTGCTACAAAAATTGTTCTCGTTTTATGATTGTAGAATTCAAATCTATATTTCATACTTGAGATTTCCAAGGATAACAGCTTCAGCATGAAATACCGCTACATATTTATAAGGCAGGAGCTGTACCTCCACTCCATAGAGGTGCTCTAAATCTCCACCCCCTTCTAGAGCGCACATAGCACCACACCCAAATCCTCCAGTGAAGCTGTAAAAACCATCAATACTAAAGCAGCGGCTTACATGTGAAAAAGTCATTGGGAAACCGAAAATGATCTCTACACTTGTTGCCAACAAAATAAAACTTTCGAGAAGATAAAATCCCAAATACGTTAGTAATGGTGGAGTCCCTAGTGGTGATGGAGCTAGGCGCTTGCAGATAGCTTCAAACAGTGAAATGAAAGCCTCTACGATATTCCGATGCAGGCCCGCTCCGCGGCGCCGGTGCCGTGTCGGAGCGTCTCATTATGAGTTATGGTTATAGGTATTCAGAACCTTTAATGTACTGCTGAAACATCATTGGGTGCATGATTAATTGTTGTATACCGTGGTCGCAAACTCGTCGCTTTTGAGAATATAAACTCCACGAGTTACAGTCTATATGTTATTAAGCAATGAAGCAAGCTTAAATAGACTATCCCACTCGTAGGCAAAGGCCACATTTTTCTTCCAAATCTCACATGTCGCAGCAATTTCCGACCAAGCCGTATTTTTTTTGTCCAAATCCAGGAACAACTAACTCCGTATACATCTAAACCTTCTTAACCGAATAAAAGAGCAATATAATATGAAAGTTTTGCGCCACACTATCGACACGTATTAGCTAGGGCGGACGCGTAGCCTCAGGGCGGGAGGACCCGCCAACGTGGGTCGGTTTACTTAGTAGACTTAGTGCAACTAAGTCGCCAACTATTCACTTAGAACCTACCGATGAACTGCTTCACTTCGGACCGGTTGGGGACGGAATAATTTACAGATGTGGCAATAGAATTCACTTTAATGAGTTTTGAAGGTTTTTTTAAAAGGTTATTGGCTTAGCTTTCGTGAGAACAAAAAACAAAGATCGACCCAGGCTCCTATAATTCTATATAATTTCCTGATACTTATTTTCACCTGCTATGATATATTTATGCTATGATGTCGAGAATAGTTTCTGAAACATTTTATCAGATACTCGTACACTATTAAAAGCCGTAAACATACTCAGTGCTCCTATATTATAATAACTACCTATCTTGCGAATATCAGTCGTTAGATGATACTTTAGCTTGGGATTTCCATGGAGGTTTACATTAAGGTGCAATTACCACATCCATTAATTCGTTGTCGACACGTCGAACTATAACTGAAGTGAGGTTGCGCGATGCAGTGCTTCCTAACGAGAAGTCTTGATCCGCTAACGAGTAAAGCTTTATGTGTAAGATTCTGCAGACCAGTTAGAAAACAGTTTCAGTTAGTTGTCAACTTTCTTGATCGCGTAGGTATCAATAGTCATACTATCGTGCGAACAATATGGACCTTTAAATCAGCAAGCCGTACAATACTTGTGATATTACTGCTAGTTGCATAATAATTACTCTTTTTATCTTTAGCGAAATATTATAAGAAGATCTTTTAACTGTGTTATTTATAACTGAAATACATTGGCCATATTAATAGTTTGAGTCATGAATGTAAGAAGATTCAGGCACGTTATTCTAATCTATCACTTATTCCAAAACGCATATAAACACTCCTGCAGCGCTAGTATTACTGCAAACATCACTGATATCGGCTCAGATGATCCACAAAACAAACACTGCGAGATTCGTACACTAGGTACTTATGTTCTATTGGCAACTGACGAGTGATCGATCAAACCAATATAACCGATTGTTGCTCATGGGTTCTGACAATAGAGATTTTGAAGGTACACCTTGAAATAAACGCGATAGCTAGGTCAAAGTAGTGACATCTTTGAAGCAAAATAATATTGCAATGTTGTTCCACGAAACGACACTTCCAGCATTTATATACTCAAAAAATTGACAAATTGCACCAGGAAATAACCACTTCAACCAACATACAACTTCCGCAATAGCCTCCCTCCGTATTTGGAATACACTGCACGAGACACAACACCACCTTTCGTTTGCACATTTAAGTCGGAAGCATCGTTCTACCGGGGCCTAATTCCAGCGCATTGTGGGTCTATACAAATGGACCTAAATTAGAACGCGATCGGAAATCTTATTTTTTACCAAAATGTGTTAACTTTATGCACAATATTGTTTCAATTTCAATTATACTGCTTTATATTAGAGTTTCAATTACAATGACTGATTAATAACAGTTAATATGTTTTGGCATGTCATATAAATAGCCTGTTTGTGTCACGCTCAGCACCTGACGCGTGGTGTTCCACTAGAAACTTGATTAAAGGATCTGTTGCGGTTTTGTTTAGAGTTGATTTAGATTGCTTTTGTTTCTCTGCTACACGGTAATACCCTTTTCTAATAAAACGAAATGGAATACAAATTCTAATAAATGGAAACTTAAATAAAATTTGATCAGCAGAAGCATTTGTGTACGAGAAAACAGGGACAGGCATATTTTATTATGATTTATTTTTCTATTTGGGTTGTACTTTTTGCAGAGGGCTAAACTCGTTGCATGTCTTTATGAGTTTCTTAAAATGTAGGCTACTAATTAATAAATAATATTGCGCAAAGCACAATTATACACGTAGATGGCCTAATTCACACAGCGCTACCGTACGACTTGCCACGAACATCTTAATTTGAATAACAAAGGTGGCTGCATGCGCCTGAATAATTAACTGCGTGCGACGAATTAGTGCGACGAAGCTTTCGACGGCGCTTTTGACGGCGACACAACGCCGCCAGATCGTTGTTGTTGGAGCATCTAAATAAGCCTAATGGAGCCGTAATTGCATTTTGTAATGACAAATATTTACATAATGTAGAACTACAGTGCTGAAAATAAGGAATTAGGCCTAATTTGGCCAGGGACGAATGGATCGCTCTTCGCTCTGAAATACACTGGCCACATAAACAAGTTTTTTTTAAAGTAAAAAAAAGGATTAAAAACATTCTTACTTTATTAAATCTTAAATAATATATTATTATTCTTACATGAGTAACTGAAAAAATGACTAATTAAGTTGGGCATAGGGTAAAAGCCGGATAGTTGCCTCGGACGGATACATGCCCCGGTTTTTAATACACTTTGTTGGAAACATAAGTTGTGATTGCGCTTTACTACAATAAGTAGTGACCCCCCGCAGGCCTCAGTGCTGTCTAAGCCATCAGAATAGGTGCAAGTGTTTTGTCCATGTGAGCAAAAACCTTCCGCGGCGAATCTTTGACGGGCGTTATAATTATATTGGTAAGTAATTACTATTGAATATTTTTATTACTGATCGTGGTTTCACTCAACTTTTTGTTTCTTTGCATGCATTAGAGTTTAAATTACATTGTTTATTATGTTTTATAGCTAAATATTTTTTATTTACTTCATAAATAAAAAGGTCAAGTATCCGCATCAAAAAGCATAGTCGCCCTACTTACTTTCGTGGATAGTTGCCCCTAGAGTGACTAAATATTTTTTAACAATCAAAGACGGATTTTATTTTTTATTGTTTTTTCCAATTTACTGTGACTCTAACTTGTTGTAAATAAAATAAATATCTACCTAACTGTTTTATATATTTATTCCAGATAAGCAAAATGCCTCTCAAATATAAGCGAAAACCAGGCGTGGTGCCACGCAACATCAACTGGACAGAAGATAGCTCAGCACTTGTCTTGGAAGAATTGAGACAGAAAAAAATATCAATGAAATTTTTCGAACATGCATAATATCCTCTCGAACCTTAAGAAGACGCTACGAAAAAAGTAACCAGCAACTGCTAACTCAAGGAAAATATCATGTTCTTGCCTTCGAGAATGAAAAAAGACTGGTAGCTCATATATTGAAGCTCGGAGACGCCGGTTTTCCTCCTGACAGAAGTAAATTATAAAGACTGTTAAATAATTAATAAAGATTACTTTAATTGATATAAATTTCTTTCAATCCAAAATAAAAAAGCATTTTCCACGCTTGTGTACTATCCGCCATAGTAGGCAACTATCCCTTTTCTGAGAGGTGTAATAAAACAGTATTTGTTCAAAACCATTGTTAATTATGTATACAAAAATAGGCTATTATGGAAGATAAAAGACGATGAAGATAGAAGATAAAAGATATGTTTTGAGATATATACTGAATAATTTTCAGCAAATTCATATTTTTTTTAAATAAAGCTTTTTCGAAAAGTGGGCCAACTATCCGGCTTTTACCCTAACCATTAACCTATACAATTCTAATAGGTGGAGCTTCATAATCTAAATTAAAAATAATCTTTATTACGAAGTCAAAGGACTTAATAATTAATTTTAATAAAATCACTGAGCTACTAATATTAGATTTCATTTATACCTAAGATAAACTTTTGGAATCCTGCTAGACGCTTAGAATTACGCGATTAAGTTTGGGTTAATTTTCATTACTGTTTGAATTCTCGGGAAAAACCCGACGTTTTATGTTGGCCACCACCCACACATGAAACGTAACCCGACTATCTAATAAGTGCCGCTAGATGTTTGATCTCCTCATTTTGGAAAGACTCTGCCATATAGATGAGTATAATAGGAGATACCTTTCAACGAAAACACCATTAGTGCCTATTTTGTCGGCTAGAAATTACGACTATAATCAATATGACATTACAAACAACTGTATTGCATTTAAAGCGAGTTCACACATACGACAATAGAATATACCGGTAAAATATTGTGGTTGAGAGGGTTTGTAGATTAACTCTGACGTTGACAGGTGCACCGGTTTAAAAATCGAGCCCAGATGCGACAGCATATAGGTATGCATGAACATCAACATCCAGTAACGACGGATCTGATAAATCGGTCCCGTATATCGGAATCGCTGAAAATAGAGGGTTACAAATCGCCTTATATGACATGTAAAAGGAGAAGGTTACAGTCCTCGGCCTGCAGAAAGATAGAAATTATTTTGTCTTATTTTTAATTATAGCTATTTACCATATTAAGCTTGATTGCCTCTCTTAAAGGGTGGCAAAACTTTGTATGCCTAAATTAAAGAGGCCTGGACCTAAGTTGGCAAACGCTTGACATTATTTATTTGGAAACTTTGAATCTTTGTAGGAGCACTTTCGTTCTTAGTTAATCAAGGCGAAATTAAGCGAAGATTTCTTGAGGCAAGCATTAAACTAGAGTTACTTAAGTAACTAATACCTACGTACAAATTTAGACATATTCACACTTTTTAAATTAATTCTCTCATTCATCAATACAAATCAAAAAAAAGGAAAGAAAAATATAGAAAGTTTGATAGTGGTAACATTGCTTATTGTTGTCATCTTATTCACCCACATGTAAATTTGCCATTACTAACTGCCTATTAATTCACTCATAGTTTTATATTAAGTTATAATCAATTATAATCAATTGCATCATGTCGTTCGATTCATAGGTACCTTATATGCCCTTGGAAATTGATCAGTTTTATTAAGTACAATTATCTAATTCATATTTTAAATTTCACACCTTTAAAAAGGTTTTAAGATGTGATGGCTTCTAGTTATCTATTATAGTAATCTCAGAAGTAGCCACCAGACTGGAACTTTTCGTAAATAGCAAATTAAAAAGTATTCAGCGCGGCGGCCATTGAGACCGATCAATTTATCTTTCCATTTAAAATCTCACTCATAATTACACGCCATTGCAGCATCCATTCATCAAATTCTTATTCACAAAAGTCGATAACTTTACGGTTTTCATTTTGTAAATTCAATTTCAGTACCTACTGTGACACTTCGCGGGGCTGTAGTGACGGGACATAGATTTATGAATTTCTTATCGAATTAAAGGCTTCAATTTTCTCACAAACTTATCATTTTAAACAAAATCGATTCGCCACGTTAAGTCCTATTAAAACTAATGCATTTACCTATGTAAAAGTTTGGTGCGGATCATGATCCGCACTAACCATGGTTAAAGAGGTTTTATGCAATTTTAGCTACATATTCGATTTAAAAAAAGCGTTTGACCGCGTCCATAATGATTTGCTTCTGAAAAAATTTTCTACAATCGGTTTCACCCCTAATCTGTTAAAATTATTCTGCAGCTATTTCAGGGGTAGAACCCAATATGTCCAATTGGCTAAGTACCGTTCAGATCCATATGAGACGCGGTCAGGTGTAAGTCAGGGAAGTACGCTGGGGCCGACTCAGTTTTTGATCATGATAAACGACTTGCCTGATGTTGTCAAGACGGCGCGGTGCCTTTTGTTTGCTGATGACCTGAAATTGTTCTTGGGTGTAGACAGCGTGGAAGACTGTGATGCGCTGCAACGGGACATAGACTGTGTAGTGGATTGGAGCACGCAAAATCTTCTCGAATTTAACGCGTCTAAGTGCAAAGTCATAACGCTGACTCGCTCTCAGTCCCCGCATAGTTATAATTACGAGATAAATGGGACTCAGTTGTCGCGAGTCATCGAAGTCCGTGATCTGGGTTTAAATGTTGACTCCAAACTGTCTTTTAATTATCATATTAGCGCGATATGTAAGCAAGCCTATAAATCACTTGGCTTTGTGATGAGACAGACGGCTCGGTTTGCAGACAAAAATGCGATTCTAGTTTTATATTACGCGTTTGTCCGGAGCAAGCTGGAGTATAACGCTGCAGTCTGGGACCCACATGAGGCAAAATATAAATTGTTAATTGAACGGGTACAACGAAAGTTTTTAAGGTATCTTTATAAAAAAATGTATGGGTATTATCCTTACTTATATCCTTCTATGTTCGTCTTGGGTATGGTGGGTGCTGATACCCTCGAGTTAAGGCGCAAGTGTACACTGATAGTTCACTTTTATCGGCTTCTTAATAGTAAGATTGACAATCCAGAGGCTTTGTCGCATTGTGGCCTGTCCGCACCGAATCAGTATACGCGATTGCGTGCGCGCCGTCTGTTGGCGGCACCTACAGTCAGAACATGTACCGCACAATATGCTCCTACAAGTCAAGCCATCTCTTTGCTCAACACTCTGATTGCTCAGCAGCCTAGTGTCGATATATTTCATACTAGACTAGGGGAATTCATACGTTGTTTTAAACAATTCTATGGCAATTTAAGTAATAACGTGTAAATTTTATAATTATTATGTTTTAGCCAATTTTAATTAATGTATTAGATTTAATTTTAATTTATACTTAATGGATTTTAAAATGCAATTTATAATTTTATTTTACTTTGTAACATGACTCTCAGCACGTTTTGGGAAACTGTGAGTGCTGGAGTACTAAATAAATAAATAAATAAATATGAGGTCGTTACGCCTTCTTTTTTTATTTAAGTCACAATAAGAAAACTTGAGATGACACAAATTTCACTGCAACCATTTAATTATTAAGATTGCAGTTATATAAGAATATAAATAAAAACAGCACATTTATTATGTAAACTTAAAATTAATAAATAAATAAATATCGCCAGACGAACACACTCACTGTATGGTCCCATACTAAGCAATGCTTGTACTATGGGTGCCGTACAATAGCCTAGGGGCGATCCCAGTGACACCCAAACCTGGGCAAATAACAAAAGGCCATTTCCGAAATTTGCCCCAGCGAGAATCGAACCCGCAACCACCATGTGCAGTGAATCGAGCGGCATAAGCTCAAACCACTATGCCAAGCGGTCGTCAAACTTATCGACAATACGACAGCCGCAGCACATCCCTATTTCGCGGCATTGCGGCATCGTTAATCAGAGTCTCGAATGTTAATATCACAAATATTTATCTTCGCAGCATCATCCCATTGGAAACGTCCACCGGGCGCACACCTAGCCGTTATTAATTAAATGAAAAGTCAAGAATCGTTGATTGTTTTAATGATATAATTAATTGAATGTTAAGTCGATATAAAAACATTCAACTATACCAATATAATTTATGTTTCGATTGCCTTCTCTATCTATGGTAGAGGTAGACTGAACGCAATCTTCACATACCTACGCGTTCGAACTCACATGATAATTAAACATTATCGACATAATAATATTAAAATTATCACCCCTTCACATTAAGGGATTAAATGGAAATGCACGATGAAAACATATTCTGCTCATTTATTGAACGAACAAATCCGTAATTATACGAGCCGGTATGTATCTAATGTAATTAATCCGGAAACAATTTGTATTAATCCTGTAACTATGCGCAGATTAACAAACAATGGTTTCGAATGAACATTATTGTATTAATCAAATACAATGCAATGCTATAATCATAGTGTCTAAACTAAAATAACCAATAATTTTATTGAATAACAATAAATGCTATTATCTCGTTTCAACCTGAATAATAATTATGTATTTGTATTGTATCAAAATACAAATAATAATATTCTTATTTTGATTTTTGCCCGTGATTTGACTCATTCTTTTAATACCTTGTCAGTTTACTTACCTTAACCGCAAAACTAATATACAAAGTTTTTTCATAAATTAGTGAAACCCCAATACTAAAACATAAATCAGATAATTTGTTCGTATCAGGGACCAAACTCCATTAACAATTAAATAACAAAAAAATGGTCACGTGCATGTCAGGCCATGCAAAATGAAAGGCTCCGTTGCCATTTCATTAAAGAAATTGAGCGTTTTTTTATAAAAGCATCGCGACGCCACTATAATAGCGTCACGAGACGCTGCCTCTATAATAGTGCCGTGACGCCTCTATAAAAAAAATTGTGACGCGTCACTAAAAATTGTCCAAGGGTTCCGTAGCCATTTCAATAAGGAAATTAAATTATGTATTTTTGACTAGCTAGGCTTCCTGGGTTATCAGAAAAAATAAACTAAACTACATAAGTAGGTACCTATCTACTTACTTGAGTTGTACTGTAATGGCAAGATATTTGGGTTAGTTATAAAAATAACCCTTATTTAAATTCTCTATAGATTGCTTTGCCACGCTATACTTTCTGGGTGAAATAAACAAAATAACCCAGATTGGAATTAAGTACCAATTTTAAGATTATGAAATTATCATCAAGATATAACTTACGCTTACACGTTTACACGAATCGTTATTAAATCATCACAACCATGACTAATAACTACCTTGATCCTAAGTATATTAGACAAGGTAAGTGTATTCCCTTTTAGATCGAGAAAGTGTAGTCACTTTCTCGATACCTACCATAGGTAGGTATCTGCCCACTTAGATTTGCAAATACCGGACGGAAGAAGAGAGTTTAATATAGTTATTGAACCATATTGACTGACTTGCTTTAAAATTAAAGGAAATTGCCATGTCCAGAGCAACGTGGAAAAGAAAAGGGAAGGCCTTTGCCCAGGAGTAGAACAGTCTCACATGCTAACTATAAAAAAAAAATTTTTTCAAAATCTATCAGTATATTTGCTACCTACAATTCGACAATAATGTCTTATTTGAACATATCATTCCTGTTTAATTTTGTTATTAAGTGAATCAGTTTAAAATTTCACCCTAGGTTGAAATACCAAAGTTTTACTACTATCGACACATTTTAATACTAAATAATTACACTAATGAACATTTGTCAACTTCCAACCAAGTTATGATACTGTGACGGACTGAGACGGACGGACGGATGGAAGGGCGGACGGACAGACTGGATTGTCTTATATGAGTTCTTGGTAGGGAATGCGGAACCCTAAAAAAGTATCACCTCATGACCTAGATTTTCCCATAAATGATTCAAACTGCAATGATTCTGAAATCTGATTATAAAGTGGAAATATTAAAGGAAAGTCTGACTTGAGGCATAAAATATACGAAAGCATATAAAAGAAGTGACAGAAGGCTGATAAGTACCAGTATTTCCTCTATGACCTTAAAAAAATATGCTCCAGGCGAGGCTCGAACTCGCAACCCCGGCATCGCTCACGAACACTGTTTTATAAGTACCGTGCGCTAACCAATTGCGCCACTGGAGCTGTACCGACTAGGGCGTATTATCGCTCCTGGTCCTGAAGAGATTAGCAATAGATTTGGGAAGACAACTATTGACGCGACCGTTAATACGCATAGCACACAGCCTCATAGCTGTATTCACGAAACAATAAGTGTCTACGTAAGTGGATTGGTCAATAGAAAGTAAGTATGAAATTTATCAATAAGTTTTACGTCCGCGTGCACTGTGAAGTCTCATAGTAATGTTTGAGTTAAAGAATTTGTAATAATAATGTCTTATTATTACAAATCCTTTGGTTTGAGTATACGGGTGTCAAATGAACTCACATACCTACGTTATCGTTTTTTGCAATAGTCATTAAAAACTTTTCGAAATGGTTAATTCATACTGAGATCTCTTAGAATTATATATCTAGACTAGCTGAGCCCGCGACTTCATCTGCGTGGAATTAAACTTTACAAAAAAGCCCGCTCCCGCGTTCTGAGCCCGCGCGACAGGACCCTTTTTTATTTTGTTTTTCTAAAATAAAAGTAGCCTAAGTTACTCCTTAAAACATCAGCCAGCCAGTGAAAGTCCCGTCAAAATCGGTCCAGCCGTTTCGGAGATTACCCGGAACAAACACACAGAGAGACAGACAGACAGACAGACAGATAGACAGACAGACAGACGAAAAAAATTTAAATCGCGTTTTTGCTATAGGTGTCCTTTGTACTCTCATATGCATTTAGTGAAAAGGTGTTATTTTGATATAACAAACAGACACTCCAATTTTATTTATTTGTATAGATAATTAATCAGTTAATCTTTGACGCTCTCTGAATTTTCGAATGTTCCCAAGTTAACAGCGGAACTGTTGAAGATATTGATGAATGTACCGCGGGAACAGACAATTATTGAATTGAATTATATCAGATATTGCGATACTTCATCGAGATGTTTTTCGGCGGAAACTCCCTCGCCCCTCCCACTGCCCCTCCCACTGCTACCCCAATTGTTGGGAATTTGGTTGACATTAATCTTTATTTGCAAGACATCCCCGACATTGATTGAAAGGTACGATTCAACTCAACAAAGGAAGTTATTTAATTACCGAGCTCCAAAAAGTCGAAATTCAAATGTTGTTTTGTAAACTCGTTGTGATTAATTTAAGGTTCTTCAAAATTTAACAAGGGTTCTTGTACTGTAATACTGAGTCCGTTCGTACGTGCATGTGCCCCTGTATCTGCGGTATGTCTGTCCCAGCATCACAACTACCACAGTTATAAACAGCATGCATTATGTTAAAAGGTCTAAGATGATAATTAACTAGAAGTTGCTTACATAAAACAATAACAAATAAATATATAACTACCACGTCACAAATACTTATAATAAGAAATCAATAATTGTTTTACACGTTTTACATCTAACCGAATCACAGCAACCCCTAGAAATATTTTTATACACCGATGTCTTGCAAAAAGCCAGCCAATCAACGACTCAGTTAAAAACTGTGAACAAGTAATCAGATCCAAAGATGCGATCAGCTCAAACTGCGATCAAAGAAAACCAGAACGCAAATAGTACAAAATTGCTAATCTTATGAAAATAAAACCTTTTTTGGCTAACAAATTCATTGAGAGGAGCGAGTGTTTTCTATAGCGTAGGTCGTTTCAGATGTACTGTTGGGTAAAGTAAGTTAGGTGAATTAGTTGGGTTTAGAAAGTTTTTACAACAAATCTTCTGATTTCTTACTTAACTACTTGTTAAATTGATTTTGGTTCTATATAAATCCTGAAAAACCAAGGCCTGAAGCCAAATCTGACTTAATTCACCAAAAACATTTAGACTATAAGAGATGATCATATCGTAATCAAAAGTTACTTTAAAACAAGTATCTAAATGGTGAATGGAGTCTTAACTATCCATTTGCGGTAACCGCAAGATAGCGAGGTTAGATTAGTTATGTACATGGGAACTTCTCATCCGCATTTAGTCAAACAATGTGAACCGAGGCGTTTAATTGTTGACGTCGACGCTTACACGTGTTATACATAGATACTTTAACTAAGCCTACTTAAAGAGACTAGTTAACTCTCTATTCATGAACTTATTTGTTAAGGTCTGTTAATGTGCAAGAAATTGGTTCAGTTAGACCGTTTTGCTGGCATCAGGCCTTCTCAAAGGGCTTCCACGCATCAAGATCCTTCGCCACTAGCTTGCATTGGTATCCTAGTAGCATAGGGAGTGAAATCTTTCAGTCCTACTTGTGAGGATACCAATCTCGAAATACAAGGATTTTTCAGATCAAAATTGTTTTGTAATGCCATTGTAAATCGATTGTAGTTTTATATAACATTACGAGTAAGTCGTCTGGCAGGTCATAGGGCAGGCTATTTCAGTTCATATCTCCCTTTGCCTGGACTATAATTATTAATTAACTTAAATTCAAATTTAAATTAGTATAATAATTCAGATTTAAAATCAGATAAATATATTTTTCATTACTCATACTCTGAAAGTAGGTCTGAAGTTGCCTGAGGAGCGGGTTGAAAGTAATACTTTTCCGGCCAGGGAGAATCGCTTTCAACTGACAGCTGTCAAATTATAAAAAAAAACTAGTTCCATTTTCACATTTATATGGAACCATGTTCAAACTTTTTCTACTTTAATTACAGCACGATGTAAAATTGAAATAACAAAAAGTTAAGTATTAATTAATAGTACATTGTTACATGAGTGGTGAAAGTTACTAGACTTAATTATAATTTAGTTTCAACAATTTCTTTAAAATAACATAGATTTGGGCAAAATATTTAAAGATGAAAATGAAAAAAAAGGGGTAAATAATGAAGTTGGCCAGCCAACGAAAAAAAAAACAAAATAGGCGGCAATCCGATATTTTTTTTTCGAGTTGTAGAGTATTTTTCATACTTCCTTGTATTATTTCTTTAGCCAATTCCTGTTTTTATTTTTACTTTCCTTGTATTCGTAATGAAAAGCACAGTGTTTACCTCGGGTGAAAGACTTATTTTGTCCCTCGAACTATTAGCGCCCTCGCTACGCTCGGGTGCCAAACCCCGTCTCGGGACAAAAAATAAGTCACTTTCACCACTCGTGTAACAATGTACTATAACACTAGATAATCGATAGTAAAACAGCTACCATGCTATGGCTAATGTGAATTCGCCGTCCAAAACAGCCAAAGACGGCCTCCGTACGTGACGGCGTTACTGAAGACCAACTTAATTTTTACGTTTTCGATGACAGCAGTCCTCCAACGAATCCATTAGAACCATTTGCGAATTCTAAATGTGTATCGGCGAAATCCCTTTGGCAAATCATTTCGTACAGCTTATTTTATAAATTATCTTTGTTTTTTTTACGATCCAAAGCGATTTGAATATCGTTTTACCTTAAAACAACGGGAACTTCAAACGATTCGGAATTTTACCTTCTGTAATTTCATCCGGCTTAGTAAACAGAATCTGCATAGTTGGGCTTCCTTTGATGATGAAAGAAACAAACGGCGTAATCATGGGGCATTATACCAGATAGCTTAATATTTCCTAGAAATTTGATTAAACAACAGAAACACAAAAGAAATTATTAAATGCTATCACTAATGTGCGTCATCAATCACGCTTTAAATCTTGATGCAATTTACTTCGTATACCTTCTCATTACTAAGCTTAATATATCCAAACACACACCAACCACACCACTGAAACTACGCTTAATCAGTTCCTTCCTCATAAGACAACACATTAATCTGAGTCGACGTAAAATGCAACATAAGCAAACAAGCTCAAAGGTACATTAAATGTAAGTTTCAGGTGTACGAGTAGGGCAGGGCCCTTAAGTCAGACAAGTAAAGGGTCCCGCTTAAGAGCTCATTCCGCGAAATTAAGCAAGGAAGTGCGTCTAAGTCGTGAGGCTTAAGGCTTGATATGTGGGCCAAGAGATGAACTGATGAGGTTGACAATTTTAAATATTATGATGATTTTATAGCGATAAAGGTAAAACATATCATCATTTAGAATATACCTTCGGATTAGATATAAGAAATTATTGTGATAAAAAGCGTGGAGCCTTACTTCCCCTCAGACTATGTAGAGGTGTGCGACAGTGCACCCATATTTTTCCATAAATTTCACAGGTACCTATTTCGAAAGACGGTTGGTTTAATTAAATAAATATCGCCAGAATATCACACCAAGTGTATGTTTCTAAACTGAGCAACGCTTGCACAAGTTTTACCTAAAACCCGAAATGGAATTATGTGTTGTACCAAAGTGTGTGAACACGAACAACAACGCAAGGAAGACACTTACATTTCCATTTACGAAAAAAAATTTGTTCTGTTTTTAATGCTTGCTACTTCAAAACCTATTTAGCAATTTGGAGGAAATGAAACCGTATATGTCTTTTATGGAACAAATTTGTCAAACAATCATACTACTTGCATGATGTTAATGTAGCCTACAGCCTTTCTAGTTTTTAAAACCGATTGTTCCAAAGGTCATGCGATTTCCCATTGAAAACTAGCCAAGATCTCATCGCTCGCGGCACATGTCGAGCCGACAGGACAGAGCCGGAGATCGCGTTAGTGACGACCGAGTGTTTATAATGCCGGCCCCGAGCCGGCCCGAGCTGCCGGAATAATCGACACTGAACCGGATCCAAAGGATCCGGCCGGATGTATGTAATGTTGCCACATTCAAATAAAATGTATAATTACCGAAATTTAATACATAATAGGCAATGGACGGAATAAGAGCGTTTCTAAATAAAGCATTGAATAATTATTACAAAACCTGGTGTTTATGTGTGGCTTGTCCTTATATTTATAAAGTTCAATTTACGTAAGTAATTGTGCGGATATGAGTAGTAAGTACAAAATATGGTCTAGCAATTCGTTATAACAACAGCGTGTTTTTGCCTGAATGTTAGTGACAAATGTATTCTCAAAGGCAATACGATAACATCAGAAGGTGGTGCTTGAAGGATCCTCGAATCTGAATGCAGATGTAACATACCACAATCGATAGTGTTTAGTACTTATATGTTACATAATTATAACGTATATACCTCCCCATATATACTTGAGTTAATTAAAAGAATTTCAAATATGTATATCAACAGAAACAGAAAATATTACAGTCTAAATAAAAAATATAAAATTTAAACAACTCATAACGTATTTCCGTCCAATTTCACATCTGATTGCATCCAAAACAAACGATATCACCGTAACAATCAACTTCAGTTGTGAACATAATAATATGGACACCGTTCAGAGCCGTCCGAAATCGTCCAAATGAATGTGTCGTGTTGCAGACACGTCGCCGTGGATACGGATCGTGCGGTTGTCACCCTAATTAAATTGCGTTTGGATACAATCCCGCTTTATTAATATCGATTGACCTTACTTTACTCGTACTCACTTTATGGAGTAAAGCAACACCGTGTTGAAATAAGTTTGGCCGTGCCTTTGTGTATATATGATGGGCAGATGTTTTATTATTATCCTGCCAGGTAAGTTGAGTTTGAAAATATGTCCCTACATTATTTTAAAGATGGCTCAGAAGGAAGTTGTGACCTAAGTGAAAGTGACCTAATCACGGTGTTATATTTATCTAACGGGAAGTTTATCAATAACGTATTTATCCTTTTTTATTTACTTTTAATTCAATTAAAAAACAATGGAAATATCGTGCCTGTTATAGTGCCGAATGATAGCTTATAAATACACATATTCTAAAACTTTTATAGTGGTACTTACCCCAAGGAAGATTCAACTCGCCAGTCCAGCCCCATCTGAAACAATAGAAGGAACATGAAAACAAAAGCCGCCATTGTTATGTCCGGAGAATAATCACAAACAAATACTATGACATTATTACATTCATAGTGATGCGCCGGTAGCCAAATTTCAGGATCGAGTAGGTATACACTCAAGATACAAATCATTTTAATTTAATTAGAGACTACGCTAAATTGCTATCTTATACTCTTACTTTGAGATCATTGGTTTAATTAATTATAAATGAATGTTAACCTAGTTTCAATTACTGAACTTTAAATAATAAGGAGCTGTACCAATTTACTTTCTCATTTGGCTATTATTTACATACAATGTATTATTAATTAGTTTATTAATTAGTTGTTATCAGATCTTTAACAAATACACAGTTTATTAAACTTGTTCCCCATTTTACCAACAATTTTTCGTCCAAGCTACTATTACTACGAAGAAAAAGTTTAAACTCAAGTTGTATTTACACATCACTAGTCATACAGAAATATACAACACGAGTTCCCATTACAACTTGTTACTTAAACTGTACCAAACTTGCCCCCCTTTGTCTCCGTCCCCTAGTTGGGCGTTCATTTATTCCATTTTATGTTTATTCCGCTCATAGGAAAGTTTTTTGAGTTTAATAGAGGGACGAAGTGGGTATATGAAAGTTGTATACGTATAAGCTAATTATTGTTAATTATATGAAATTCACCTTACGGTGTCAATTGCGAGAACTTGGAAATGCAAATCTGATTGTAAACCTCATTGTTTAAACTTTTTTAGCTAAAATTACAAATCAACAATACATGTAGCAGAGTATAAGATAAGGATTCGTATTAATTAACATTCAAAATAAGTATGATATTTTTATATAAATATAACAAAATATAAATTAAACAGGAAACAAATGTTCTTTCGTTATTTTTATTTCGAACACCGATGGAGTGTCCTCCACGGACGAAAACATCTACAATAAACAATGAACATTTATTTGGTAAACAATTATATTTACAATTCAATTCTTTCACAAAGGATGTACCTACCCAAATAATTGTACTTATTCAGTGATATTTGTTTTCTTATAATATAATAGAGAGAGGTGGTAGAATATCAAATGAAGCGTGGTGTGTGGTGGCAGAAATCATATAAAAGACATATATTACTTTACTATAATTTCAGTAATACTTCGTGTAGTCCAGTTTCAGCTGTCTTCCGCTGGCTCATGTAAATCACTACAGACTACACAACAGTGTTATGCCCTACCAGCGAGGAGTAACTTTCAAGCACCACTCGACTTCTAACTTATACCTATTACTAAGCAAGCGAGTTGGTGTTCAATACTGATATCTAGTTTTGGTCCATATTTCATGGAATAATATTTTATAGATAAAATTAAATCAGAAATGCTTCGACTGGCGTCAATAGGAGGGTTTGCCAAAAGCAAAATATTATTCGAGATTGTTTAACGTTTTCCGCGTCCTGGAACATCATTTCTTGTTTATTATGTTCTTTCAGTATGTCAATAGTAGACCTCTCACAACAGAAGCGGGTGCAAAAAGGCCCATGGGGTCCCCAAAAAAGTTAAATTAATCGAGCGCTGAGCCCCTTTAGTAAGTTTTAATCAAAATTGGATTTGCGTTGGAACAACAGCGCCAACATTCTGAGGTGTCAAATGGATTTTCGGTTTGCGTGGGGTGAAACGGGGACAAAAGAAGAAAGCACTGCAAAGTGGTACTTGTTACTGTAAAACTAAAAGTATCGATTTGCTAATGTATTGTTTGTGCAATTTAGGCTCTTATTTGTTTTATTTTATCTTATATTTGGCCTTTGCAATAAAAGAAGTAAGTGATATGTCGTGCAAATACTAAATCCTAGACTAAACGCAGTTCAAATATTGCCACTTTAATTCCTAGCTTCTTTAGACGTCGTTATATGCGTTTTTATTGTGCGTCAAAGTATGGAATTGATTGAGAGCTTGTATGAAGTAGAATGAACTACTTAGCCGGTGAGAACATATAATGCACAAGATATCTACTGACAAGAGCAAAGCTCTGAAACTCTAACAGCATTTGAAATACTCGAACCTCAACAACGTTTCCCGTACAGTGTTTCGCGTTTAGTTTTAAGTCTTTACGCGCGAGTCGCGAGGCAAGTCCTCGTACATCAGAATTGCTAATTAGCTTTTAACAATATATCGTCGCACTGCTACTCACTACTAAAGTGATACCTAGGCACTAAATTCACATTCTAATTTGTTATCAATCTTATTAAACATCACCCCGAAAATGTATAATGCACGTAACATTTCTTTTTTCATGAGAATAGCAAAGGTAGCTTTAATATTATCATTAAGTTACACAAATGAAATCTTATATTTCTAAAGTCAAATGAACGAAGCCATTAGAAGCTCAGCGAGTATCAATTACAATACTCATCAGAGTTTTTAAACAACCTCGAAGTATTTTCAAGGTAAATAAAATAGAAGTCTTGTAATTTTACGCTATTTTCTAATTAATTCTTACTGGTTTAAAGCTATAGCTACCTTTTCTGCCTCACTTTCCCTCAAGTGTCCCGTAAATGCCCGTCATACACAATTAGAGAATGAAAAGTACCTACCTAAGGCATAAATTACTCACACCTAATTAAACCAAAATGTGAAATGAATAAACTATTCGCACCTGTGAACTAAAATTGTTAACGAATAAAATATCGGAATCGGTTCTGAAAGAGCGTAGCGCAGTAAGCGCAGTTAGCGCAATTTGAAAACTTCACAAATGGGAAATCATTGGCGAACTTGTGCGCGGCACAAAGTTGTCCCCGGTTTATTATTTTATTTCACATTTTTATTTATTCGGTCGCGATTTGCTACGGTTCGAAGACGTTCGTGGAATTTCAATTTTGTATGGAAGAGATTAAAATATTTTTAGAATATGGAATCTGGTCTTTTACTAGGACTGTTGAAGTTTTTCTTGGTGGTATGATTTTTTCTCAGAAAGACGATAATAAATCAATTTTCTTATATAAAGGGCATAAGTACAGATATTAAGTTTAGTAGGAATATTTTCATATCTTCTTATAAGTACCCATAAATTACTTTGTGATAAAATATTATAATTAAATATTCACAAGATATCCCTTATCATAGGTTACCTAAAAATAGGTACCTACTCAGTTATGACGTTATAATTAACCAGTCTGGAAGTATTCCAGAAAGCTTCAAAAAATTAATTTTGAAAATAATTTCACTGCTATGAATAGTAATCATAAGACATTATTTATGTAATTATAATAATAACAATAATAATAATGTTGCCCTTTTTAACGTCCCACTCCTGGGAACGGCCCTCTCCGTTGATTAGATTTTCCGAGTCATACACGTTTCCTCACGCTGTTTTCTTTCACCGTAATCGAGTCATAATCATCCTACTAATATTATAAATGTGAAAGTTTGTGAGTGTGGATGTATGTATGTATGTATGTATGTTTGTTACTCCTTCACGCAAAAACTACTGAGCGGATTTGAATGACATTTGGAACACAGATAGTTTATAACCGGGATTAACATATAGGATACTTTTTATCCCGATAATCCCGAAATTTCTGTAACGTTAAATACTACGCGGACGAAGTCCGTGGGCACAGCTAGTATTATATAAATAAATAATAGTGATCATCCCCCTTATGAAAGAGAGCCTTTAAACCACTGAGAACAAATAATTCCCCAAAAACAATAATCGAACCTGAGCTGTTATATCCAAAAGGTTCTGACACGTATGACACTGTGTAAAAGGTCGCTCCGCTTGTAATTATTGGCGCCGCCATATTGACGGCACCTCGGGCCTTTTTCATTTCGCGCCGCACGGGCCGGGCCGGCCACGCTCTGCACAATTCATTTCAGAGATTAGATATCGAATATCGTGTGAATAACTGGTATATTTTTCGGCTTATCCCTTTCTGGGTACATAATACAGATGGTGGTTGGCTTTGTGGAAATTAATGGATATTTTTGTGGGAAGTTAGAATGTCGACGTAGACAGTCAGTAACCATTTTATCTATTATAAATTTTATCGGTTAAAATAATATTATTATAAAAGAGGTTAAAGAAGAGAAGATAAATAATCACAAATAATTAAAATGATCTTAGGCTAGAATCTTCATCACATCTCAGTCTACATTTCCCCCTGTCCATCAACTTCTTTGTAAACTGGTGAATAGAATTTTCTTTGCGGTTTTTCTATGTGTGAGCTTGTACCGGCGAAGCATTCACTGATTTATATTGTATGTATTTCTTAACAGCACAAAATATAGAACATATCATAAATCGGTACAAATCTCTCGTCAGTGCAAACGAGAATTTACAATTCACTAGAAACAAGCAAACAAAATTTAAAGTTAACAACACATAATCCAATAAATAAAGCATCTGCCACGGCTGAGGAGGAAGCGTGGTGGAATCAAGTCTCCGCACTCGGATGCGGCTGATTTATGCGGAGTGATACAACCGGCGCACATGTGTCTCCTCGGCGGGGATTATGCGCCTCGTGTGTAGGGACACCATGCAGTTGGACAGGGGGACCATACCCCTAGATCTATTCTTAAATTAGGTATTCTAAAAAAACTTGACGGAAGACCCATGCCCAGGAGTGGGACGTTGAAAGGGCAAAATTATTAATTACAAAACAATTAATTACATTAACTTTCTGACATTAAGATGTAAATAGAAAACGTTCATGTTTTACCGAGTTCATTTTAGACCATACTCATATTATAATACATATTTAATTACATCACCAAATATTATACCTAATACGCAACAATATAAGAATTACCGCGAAATTCGCGAAAGCATTTTCATTGATAAAACACAAAGCACTAATTACCATTGTTGCTCTTTTGTTTTGTGCGCAAATAGGCTTCTCGGTACAGGATTACCCCGCCCGCCCAGTCATCGCGGCCGCCCTACGCCCGTAGCGGAAACTGTAAAATGTAAGGTGACACAAATTACTTTGTCTATTTTATAATTTAATGCCGGCAGGGCCTTTGTTAGCGATTCGGATAACTCATAACTGTGACATGTACCCTTGGGTGTTGTTAACCTAATTAGTTATAATTTGGACGCGACCCGGTTGCTTGTGTTTTCTTTGGGTTTATGTTCAGCTTGTGATGACGAATATTAATAGCTACGTTTTTAGTGTTGCAATTTCAGTCCTCGTTTCAGACTTCAGCTAGAAATACTTGAAGACTTGTCGTCATTATCTCTATCGAGATATTACGAGGAAAACCTAGATTTCGTGTGTCTTGGGCCACTGGACTTACCATCAAATAAAATAGCCAAGTCAATTATCTTCATAAATATACATGTTAAATTATCGTTATCAAGAGAAGTAAGTCTTCTCTCACAAAACATTTGGTGCCTAAGCTACCGATCGATCTCCAACTTTCATACAAACATTTTCAATCACAATACACTCTATTACATTGTTATACTTAGTCTAGCCATAATATAAAAATAATATATAATAATAATATACGAGGGGGATTCAGGCCGTAAACCAATCCAATCTTTTTCTGGCTTTCAACAGAGGAACTGTTGGTGTCTATCGATAGTAAAATACACAAACATACGGCTGATACCCAACTTTAGAAGTGTCTTGGAAATAACTGAGGGCTTCATACCCACTTGTGGCAAGGCAATCGCTGCAATTCTGTTTTCTTAAACACGCAACTCCTTATATCAATTTAACATTAACCTCAAAAAAGCATATGATATTGCGGGCAATCGATCGAAGTTTCTGTCATAATAAACGCGTTTCATATTTTAATTAAGCAAACAATATCAAATTTTAGCTTTTTTGTAGTAACAATGTTTATAGCCAGACTAATTAGATATCAATTCAAATACAAATCGAAAGGTGTATTAACTCTGACTATAAAGAACTCTGTCATATAAACCACGCCGTACAGTGTCCGTACCGACGTAGGCACCGCAGCTTAGATCGTCCCGCACATATTTCATAACGTTCCATTTCCTGTGCGTTCTATGCGGCACTCGAATTGAAATAACTGTGAGATAAGTGTTCAGATTGTATTGAAAAAAACTAGAAAAATGTACTTTAATACATACAAAGAAAATGAGAACATTATTATAAAACCCTTAACCAGTTTAAATATAGGTAAATATCGCCAGACAAATAGAAATGAAGGCCTCCAACACAGACTGAATCACGTATTTATAAAATGGCCACGGGCCGGCGGCCATTATTATCATTACGATTTCTTATCGCTTCTCGTTGGCCCCGTTAAGGAACAGTATTTTCTTTAAAAAAAAATATAAATCCAAATATGTATTACAATTCGTTATTTATTTAAGGAGTACCTAGTTTTAATGATATTTGTATGAGCTTTTACGAACAATTTCACTGATGCTTTAACTAATCCTGACCATACCGGATCATTGAACCGTTATATACTTATTTAATCAATTTAAATAATAAATCACTCGGTGTTCCCGCACGAGCAATATAAATTAATAACTATTAGCACATAAATCGTTTGTTAATTTAAGCGCGCAAAACTATATTTTATGGTTACACAATGTGTGATCGCATCAAATAAGGCGATGCAAACGAGCGACTTTGGTGCGTACAGAAGTTTCGATGTCATCCTTGGAGAGTCGGCAACCAATGTATTTTTACTGGATCGTCGGTCTGCGATGTCTTATCAATATGATCAGACCTTGGTTGAATAGAGAATAAATAAAACATAATCTCATGTATAATTTTTTTTCCGAGAAGCCATTACCAAGGAATAATTGCGAAGAAGCGACCCCCAATTTACTTATAATATGCAGTCGGTTATTTAAATCGGTTGCTTTGTTTGAAGTGTCTGAGGTGTAGGTACCTACTATTAGTATCCCGTTTGCACCCGCATGCAGTAGTATAAACCATCGAGCGCTTTTCAACCCCCGCGTGGCGCGACACAATACGCGCTGATTGATCGGCGAATTTACCCAGCACTCAAATGGTGACTGATTAATAGTTAAATATCGGTCGGTAATCACCGCGTCTTTATCGCGTTGAGCCGATTTGCGCCGCGGCAGCGAACCGGTTGAAATTATTTTGTGGTAATGTTTGGGTAATTTAACTACATTATAATTATTATTTAAGCAAAATTGAACGCCTGATGATACATGATATATATAACCTACCTAATATATTAGTACCTACTTTTAAAGTATAATAGAAGGCATTTAATTTTTTATAGATATAATAAATAAATAAAATAATAAATATCGCCAGAAGAACACACCAACTGTACTGTCCCAAACTAAACAACGCTTGTACTATGGGTACCGTACAATGGACTGGGGGCAATCCCAGTGACACCCAGACCAGGGAAAATAACGAAAAGGCCATTTCCGAAATTTACCCTGACGGGAATCGAACCCGCATCCACCCGATGCAGTGAGCCGAGCGGCCTACGCTCTAACTAATATAACTATAATGTATATTGTATTTAAATAATCAAGACAAATCCATAAACGCATTTTTAGTACGTAAAACCTCCTACGCAATACTCTATTAATCAGTCCAAATATCACCTGATATTCTGCATCCGATGTTAAACACTCCCATTTCGCGCTTAACCGGACGTTGGTCCAATAAATTATACAAAAGATTAATCTAATGCAGAGACCCGAGTGATTTATGGCGCCAGCAACAGGTGGGTTAATAAGGGTTAATATCAGAAAAAGCGCTTTTACTAAATTACATTCTATTTAATAGGGTCTGTATATAAATATTGTATTAATTATGATAAATGTATTATTTTATTTAATAAAATACATACAGAATTTAACCGACAAATATTCAAACGCAACAAAAGACCTTATTTTCGCATCGATCGCTACTTAATTTTCTAGAGTCACCATACATAGACGTAGAAAACGACGTCTCATACAGTTAAGTGGAACTTTCATATTTAGGAAGCGTTTCAGTGTTATTTAGTGTTTAAATTAGATAAATCAAGTGGTAGACAGGTACCTAGGTAGATCACTCATCCTGAAATGACAACCCCTTGGCATAGAAGTTCGATCGTAGGCCACTCGGCTCACTGCACCGAGTGGTTGCGGGTTTGAACCCCGCCACCGCCATATTTTTAAAATCCACATTTTATCATGCATTAATATTTTAATTGAGACTTGCACAGTAAGCCATGATAATTGATATTTCACATTTGTAAATATGCAATACTAGTTGCAGAACGTGGTGGTTGACGTTGCATCTCCTGATTATTCTCATTAACTTTCAAAATAACAAGTTAGTATTCCCCGCATCCCGTCACTGTACCTTCAATATCATGACATGACAGCCGGGATATCCCAACGTTTCCTAATATTGTGTCAAGTCGGGCCAAAGTCGTCGGTACTAGCTCATGTTATGCATCTAATAACCCCGTAATACCAATGCTAATACACGTGGGATGTCGCAAGCGCATGCCAGTACGTCAGATGGCACTGCCTTCAGTTTATATCACTAGACGACACTTTGCTAATTTGGATTCAGATAGACAACACAATGGCTCGTCATCAAGATGTTCGTGAATGCGAATTATGAATAGTACATTATAATCCTACTAATATTATAAATGTGAAAGTTTGTGAGTGTGGATGTATGTATGTATGTATGTATGTTTGTTACTCCTTCACGCAAAAACTACTGAATGGATTTGGATGAAATTTGGAACACAGATATTTTATAACGGGATTAACATATAGGATACTTTTTATCCCGATATACCCGAAATTTTTGTTACGTTAAATACTACGCGGACGAAGTCCGTGGGCACAGCTAGTATAATATATAAGCAAGTATATATTCGGAATTGTTTGTTGACACGCGTTATATGTAGCATAATATGTAGATACGTATCTAATGTGTCTGATTATGGTAGTTTAGTAGGTTAACGAGCTCGCCGAGATGCAGAGATTTAAAACCTAGTAGGTACCACTGCACCAACCCCCTATTTTCACAATGCAGGTAAACTTAAGGCCAGTTACCTACTACTCATAGTTACTAGCGGTTACAGTGCCAGAATACTTTTTAATTGAGCCATAAAAAGCATCATACGGACTTAACTTACTCTAGAATAACCTTTACAATATGTGTGCCATACGTAGCGCCACGTGACTGAACACAAAGTCGACGCAATATCTCAGCGCGCCTGTTTGCTAACCGTAGCGCACGTGAGAACCGAACTGTGCGCAAATAACTTGCCAACTTTAATTAACTGTGCTGTTTCCACTGAGTTTTCATGTTCGACGAATGAAAATTTTGCGAAAATTTGATTACCTCAGTTTACTGGTTAGTATAAAAAATATGGAAGTATTTGAGTACACAGTTGGCTTAGGATTACTCATAGTCGAAGTCAGCCATTAAAATATTACCACCGGAATTTTATAAAGATGTAATTCTGAGGTTGATCGGGTGGAAAAAAAACCTAAAATAAAACCATTCTCAATAAATATTAAATTTCCCTGTTCTCAACAGTCGCTGGCTACAATTGAGGAAAACAAAAAGAGCCTGCGGATAACGACGCTACAAATATCCAGCAAATGAAAATATCTAGCACGCAAAAAAGCCGAAACAAATGGGAAACTTTAAGACGCAATTCCTATAAGAATATCACGAGGTACACAATAGATGGTAGCGGAGCGATTTCGTGGGGAAACGTGCAGCTATATACTGAAATAACCACAAAATTGCAGGCGAATAGTCAAAGCTATTTAATATGTCAGAAAGCGCCAGTGTATTTTTTGTTATTTGGAGCTAGTCAATATCAATACAATCTCGCCAACAATCCTTATCTAATATTATAAAATGTCCGAGTAAGTTTGGTTGGTAATTTGTTAGTTTGACTGAACATCACGCAAAACGAATGGACAATTGATTTAAATTTGGTACAGAGGCGAATAAAATGATGGTCTGAATAACATATAGGCAACTTTTTATCCCTGAAACCCAAGCCGGTTAATGGTAAAGCGATATGAAGGCCTATTACATTCTTATGAAGACACAAGGGAAAATATTAAATAGGTACTAGAATTAGCTTCTATTATTTAAATATTGTGGGTACGAGTGCAGTGAAAATATACTGGAATAAAATCACATTTAGCAAGATATTGATACATTTTTTTCTCACTACGCGTGTCTCCGCTTCGCCGGCCATAGATAGCGGCCTAAACACGAGACGTTCTGAACTTTGTGTTTTTATTTTATTATCAAAAATATTTACGAGTGATTACACTGCCTCCCATGGCGTCCGCTCGCCTTAATAAAGATAAATTTGCTCACCAATTGCGACTCGTGATTAATGATCTTACAAAACAGGTGGGAAATTATTATTTTAGGGTTCTATAACCTGGTGTGATTAGTAAACTGGTTTCCTCTTCATAATCTGTTTATAATCAATTATATTAAAAAAGCAGTGATAGCTGATTGGTTAAGCACACGTCTTTCGGGCACCAGGTCTTGGGTTCAAACCCCGGCTTCACCTTTGGATTTTTTTAAATCTATGGGCCAATCATAATTTCTATATGATTATCACTTGCTTACGGTGAAGGAAATCATTGTGAGGAAACATGTCTTAGAAGATCTAACCAATTTTTGAAAGTCATGTGAAATCCGCCAACCCTCACTGGGCCAGCGTGGTGGATTATGGCCTGAATCTCCCTCGTGTTGAGGGGAGGCGCGTGCCCAGGAGTGGGACGTCAAAAGGGCTAAATTATTATAATAAAAAAAATGGAAGCTTTACAATACGTACCGATAATAAGTACTGACATTAAATATTCACATAAGAGGCGTATACTCGTATCCAGATTTTATAAGAGATGTTAAAATAATTAAACTTTTTTTAAAATAGTTCAAATTCCGGCATTTTCGTACTTCTTGTCCTACTTATGCATTAAGTAGCACAACTACTGTAATTATAAAATAAACAAGTAATTGGATAAAAAAATGATACCCGTCAATGCGTACCAAATAAATTATTGCAAAAAAAATAATATGTCTGTGTAAAGAACCCGCTAACCGCTAAACAGCTCAAACTTTTCTATTTCACGCAGTTTAATTCAGTCTAGTTGTCAGTTTTGCTGTATTAATTCGTTCAGACCACGTCACAAACCACCCTGTCTATACGATTTGGTCAAAAAAAAGAAATAGCAGCCGCCTAGGGATCTACGTAGAATATGATAATATGTAAGATAGCATTTTAGTACTAACTTTGTGCTTCAGAAGCCGCCGCAATCAGTGTCTGCAACGTACTTTGATCGTCTTCCAGACTGCGCTGATTTGGCTTATTACCGATTTACAGGACCTGACTAACCACTGTGTCCATGACATAGGCGCTCTAGGCAGTAAGCACTTTCATGGGTGGTAACCACTTTCATGGGTGGTCACCACTGGCCACAACTGAACGCTTCCATTCGTTCTTCGGTGGGCACATTAAGCTGTCGGTCTCGGCTACCACAGTCGTTCAGTCTCAGGCGTTCTGGAAACTTCTACATTAGATTTGGCCACTAACTCATACGAAAAGAAGAAGAAGAAACCGACTGACGACTGGCCTTCCGATACTCAACTAGTAGGACAGTCGATAAGGGTAAGAAATCTAATAATTATTTGCGAAAATGTTTTGGCAAAAGCTAAAATCTCAGAATCACAATATAAAATGGTTCATCGCAAGTCCACCGCTGCAAAATTGTGTGGTTATTAAATACCTTATTCAGTTAAAGGTTATTAAATGCCTATACCCGTGGGTAGCAAATACATAAACTTACTTATATTGCAAATCGAATATCGTATAATAACAGGCCCATAATAAAGTTAAGCCGCGCCGGGCCCTGTTGATAGTGCACTAAGATTGAGCGCACGCTTGCTACTAAGACACAACAAGAGGCAATTTTGATAGGTGTCTCAGTTCTGTCTTTACTAATATTTCCCCTTCTTATTTCAGTACCTTTCATACTGGTCTGGTTCACCATAGCTATTTTCCCTGTTCACAATACGCCGCCCGAAACAGTCTCTGACATTATTCGCTCAGGATATGCGTCTTCGGCCGGGTGATCTAATTGGGACTACTCCCGATCCATGATTTTTTTGTACCACCAAGACGACCCAAAATCGAACCCCCTGCGACTTGTAGGTACGTCTGCGCTCTCGCTGAGGAAGGAATAGAATTTTAACAAGGGTGTTTGATGCGCCAATGAATAAACGATTTCGGCTATTTTATGTGTTACCCGGACGGATTATGGGTCCCCATGGCGCTCGCAGAGTTTACATATACGGTACTTTATCCCCTTGTTTGTGTAAAGTTGTATTTTCATATAGATATCGAGGCTTAAACGGATATCTATTCTGTAATATAAATTTTCCAACTATTTTTAAAAGTTCCTCATTGGCGCCTCGACGTTCAATATACCTGCCGTATGCGTACCGTACCTATGATCTGATGATCCTGCATACAGTTGTATTTATATAATATACTTACGTGTACGTTAGGTATTGTATATTTGTTATACGTATATCCACAAATCACATGTCATAAATAAATGCACTCGTGAAGAAAGTTATGTAAATCCGAAGTAGTTCATACTCTCGTAACCCGCAGGCAATAGCCGCCAGTATTTTATGAAAACATACAGGTCTAGATTAGATTCACAATCGCTACGGTTTCAATTATTAAGTAGTTGTTGTAATTTTTTGGGATTTTTATGTTTGCGTCAGACGAATTATGAGAACCAACCTATACCCCAGTTGAAAAAGAGAAATGGGTGCCTGGGCAATATAGCAATATTTGCCCTTCGCCGCCTGTTACCAGCAACGAATTTTTGAGGGACAATATTATATATTACCCGCATTACCTCTACCTTATCCGCAAATTTAAGTATGACAGGCGAATAGGTGTCTTGAACGCAAGCGAGTTTGATAATCAACGTCTACTCGTATTTGGCTACTCTATTCATTAGCAAACGAAATGTGGTTCGTTCCAAATATAACTAAGACTTGAACCGCATCCCGTAGACTCTCGATCCTTCAAAGCACTCATATCTAAATCTCACGGCATTTTTGACAGCACACGACCATAGTTCTTCTCAAATTGTGATTTATTCACCTACAAACGTCGAAATAAACCGTCGTCGCTGTTTTATATTGCCACCGGGACGATGGGATGGGGCTATGTAACGGCGGCGGGCCGGTACGATGGCACGGCGGGTCGGTAAGATGGGACGCCGGAACTACGTCTCAGCTATGGGTAACAGTTACATGGTATTTCCGTGTATTTACGTGCGGCTGTTTCACCTTGGACTGTGTTTTATTATGTTGATGTGACAAATCTTCATTGCAAGATTGCATTGTGCAGATATACGATTGTGGAGCCGAGATTAAGTAGCACAAGAAGAAACAAATAACTGTCATCAAAATCTCCAAGTGTGTTTATCAGTTTTGTACCTGGCGGTTGATTATGAACATCAAAAATTAGTAGCTAAGAACTTCTTTGTGCAAAGCTGAAACTCAGTAAAGATAAAGCAACCTGCATTTACCAGGATAGCAGACAGCAAAGAGATAATAATATGCAGAGTCGATAAGAAGAAAAAGATTTACATAATCAGGTCACATAGACCAAGATATTTGGTTATAGACTCTCCCATTTGTGATTCATTGCGATATAAACCGACCAGGCCTTATTGATAGAACAAACATGGCCGGCCGTTCTCTGCCGACCTCCAATTATGTTCAGGATCATGCTCATATATATTTCAGTATTTGCCCGCGACTGGAACAAAGCGGATTTCCCTAGAATAAAGCAAATAATAGCGAAGTATCAGAACGAGGCGCAAGTCACACGACTTCACAGGTTTGTGCAGCTGTCCTTAATGAACCTTGCCTATTTTAATGATGATTTTCTTGTTCTTTGGTAGCAAGCAGCACAGCAGTGTTAAGTGTATTATACTTGCATATTATTTGAAGATATTTTTTTATGATTCCTGTGTTCGCATGTATTAAATAACAGAAACATTGAAAACAGCTTTATATCTCCTTTGTATCCACTTTTAATACATGTACTCTCTTAAAGAAAAATCATTGTCCCGCTCTCGTCGATGTATTCAGAACTAGATACGGTGCATTCTTATGAATATAAACTAGTGGGTATTCAAAGGCAATAATATAATAACCTTCACTTCACTACATAGTATAAACTAAAGTCGCTTCCCGCTATCTGTCCCTATGTATGCTTAGATCTTTAAAACTACGCAATGGATTTTGATGCGGTTTTTTTAATAGATAGTGTGATTCTAGAGGAAGGTCTATATGTATAATACATGCATAAATTAGTAACGAAACGCTGATAATTTTAGAGCGGTGCGAAGCCGGGGCGGGTCCCTAGTTACGATTAAAGCACAAATGTTCAATGCAAAAAAACCATTATCACCGTTTTCTTTTGTATCTTACACCGCGTCCAGTAGTCAATCCCGTACGAACACGCTCCGGGCAGGAGCCTGTTGTTAACTATGACAAACACAATTACCCGCGATACACAACCGCGGCCGAGCAACCTCCATCGAAACTTTGTTACCACCGATCAGAGCTGACCGGTGGGCAGAACGAGCGGCGGATCAGTTATTGTATTGCAAACTGTTCAGTTGTAGGATCCGGCCGTGTACATGCACAGATATCTTTACAATGCGGTAAATTTTAAAGATAAAAAAATTACCACCAAGGTCAATAAATTCTCATAGACAAAATTGATATTCTTCCGAACCGACAAATCGTAGCGTAGTAAATAAGAGCTAGTTACATAAATAATCATCATCCACAACTTCTCGCTAACCATTACTGGGTAAATGCTTCATTTCATTCGCGTCAACCATCTCTAACCAGGGCTAAACTCATCCGGATCCCGTGATTCTCTGGACATGTATATCGTCTACACTTCATTTTGATCAGTTGCATTCAGTTTGGATACGACTGTCTTCTTTCCATTGTTAAATATTACCCTATAAAGATAATAAAGGGCTGTCAAACATTCGTCCAAACCACAGTGGTCCAAACCAACATCCGATCCGAATTAATCCGCGGGGCGAGTGCCGGGATCGCCTCTCCGGAGTCCGGACACGTAGGGTGAAGGATAACACATCTTTATCATAATTCTCAGAACCGCTGTGAGCGGACAGGTAGCATATACAACAAAATAAATGCTACAGGAGAAATTTGAAGGAACATCACTTACATCACTACATACAGCTATTTTAACTACGTCGACTAGTTTTGGACTCATTCGTGGCGAGAGTAAAGTCAGTTCTACCCAAAGCTCTACCCTCATTTCTAGCAGTGAATATGCGTTCATATCAAGTGCACGTCATCACACATTAAATTCGTGTATTATACACACTGATTACTACATCAGTATTCTTAAATATATCCCTGATCACTTTTTCGGAGACCTCTATACTTATGATGTTATTTTTATTTATAGTTTATTTTTATGTAAGATTATCACTAGTGGTACTAATAATCCCGTCAGTCACTCCAACTAGGCTTAATGCTTCATCGTACTAGGAGTAAACTCATGGAAATACTTTATAGCTTGAGGATCGAATCCAGAACCTATCGGTTACGAGAACGGCTGCTCTAACCTAGGCACGATTGATGCTTCATCTTGGCTATCAATGCTATTATAATATTATGTATAAGTAATTTAACAGTAACTGCATTTATATTGCCCCTCTATAAATTGATGATTATCTAATAATACAACGCTAAGCGACAATAAATTTCGCGATAAATGGCAGCTCCTGCCGCGCCGTAATGAGGCCGTTCCCTCGTGTTTGTCGCTTAATTGGCGCTGCATACAGCTGACTGTACACTGCAATTAACTGCTAGTTACTGACTGAGCGGCTACAGGGTGCATTGCCAATCAGTGCACAAGGCAGTGTCGTGAAACTATTTCGTTAATCGTTTATGTAAAATGAATTTTGAAATATTATGAATGGCTTGCTAGCTGGGTGAAAAGTTAGTGAACGTGTAAAGCAACTGTACCATCTGACCTCTCGAAAAATAATTTAGGTAGGTGTCCAACAAAGGTTTGTCACGAACGTCATCTCCAAAATCATAATTTACATATTTCATAATTTTTCTTTTAAATTTATAAGGATATGTAAGGTGCAGGTGGTACTCCATGTTGCAAAAAGTTTAACTTTGTATTATACACTAGCAATTCAAATTGTATCAAATTGTGGTGGCATTCATATCCATCCGACAAAAACAATTTACCACAAAAACTCCCTACCCCATGGCTCCATTTGGAACAGTACAAAATGTAAAACAAACCACCGCGGCCGCGCTGGCCACATTTCTCATAATCCTAGTTTATCTTTATGAAAACTACCCCTGTCGTGGGCCGCATCAGTATGCCGCGCGGTCTGCCAACCAATCCGTCAGCGGCCCGGCCGCGCGTGACGGGAATCACTGGCCCGGGACCCAGATATACAGTACAATGAAGTGGTCTCGTGCATCAAGTGTACAAGTATCTGCACTAATTCTTCCGATGGTGCTATACAAGGTGAAACATAATGGGTATACTTTTTTTTTCAAAACTTAACTTTGTAATTCGAAAACTATCAGCTTTGGAGGAAACTTGAAAAACAAAAGGTGTTATAGGAATACAGCTGTTGACAGACTTCACAAGTCTACAAAACCATTGGTACCTCAACTGTCCCAGAAAGCCGATAGTTTGAGATTTACAAAGTAAAGTTGCAAAAAAAATAGTATACCCTTTTTGTTTCACCTGTTATAGTTGGGTAACGAGGAACAGACGGTACCAGACTTTAAGTAAATTAGAATTGGCCAGGAAGTGTACACGAGTTCTTGGCCCAACTATGATTGAACCAGACTTTTAAAAAATATATTTGGATTGAACATTACAAATACTTATTATAATATTTTTAAAAGAAAACATGTCAGGCTGTAAATACAGGGCTGGTACAAAAATTAAGAACGTGCAGTTAGCTACCTGGCCTGCTTGGTGGAATGGAATATATTAATTACAATGAAAGCCGTAAACTATGATGATCTCAGAACTATGAAAAAGTAGCGTCGGAAAGTCACTTCCAGTATAATGTCCAGTTTGCTTATCTGTAGTGTTATGAAATGTAGGAACACACAATCGTTATGCCGAGCTATTGACTTAGATTCAATGACGTCATTTGCCGGACAAGTGAGAGGGGTGCCATACGCGACTTGGAACCAAATGTATGGAACCTCTTGGTTCACTTTAACAGCCCGCTTTTGGAATAATGTTTTTATGGAGGCTATTCTGCCGTACCATACATTATATTTTTTTTAATACTTTACAACGTTTATACAACACATAGGTACTCAAAGTAAAACTTCAAACAGCAGTCACAGTAAGCGCCAACACAAAATACAGCCAAAACTTATATTTACGCCGAAATCAATAGCAGTAAGTCACCAAACTCGACCCTAAGGACCTCTGGCTAACCTCACCCCCAGACGAGTAAATAAAGAGCTATTGAAGCAATAAAAACAATCTACGAAACATCTACAATGTTCTTGATGGTATAAAACTCATATTTGAGCATCTGGCTCTGGCTGTGGTTACTTCAATATCTCAGTACCGTAGGACCGAATACTTTGCGTTTTTCTCCTTTTTTCCAATTTCTCGGGGCGTGCTCGGAGCGTTCCGTATTTATTATTATTTGTTTTCAATTGCAAAGTAATCTACGGACTGTGCAGCTGCCGGCGCGGCGTAAGATGAGAGTCTTGCCTCAGCGAGGGCGGGCGCAGCTAGCGTGAGCTAATCACGCGGTGTTAAGATTTTCACGCGAAGATAAATAGGAAATTAGTTTTAGGTATGCTCGTCTGAAACAAATACTTAACTTCATTAACTGGTTTTCCAGAGCTGTAAAATTTATAAAATTGCCGTCAATTATTGAAAGCGTGGTACTGAAGTTTACCACTCCGTATATCAATTTGGTAACAATGATACTCAAATCGACAAATGATCATTCTGAATGGTTGCGAAGAGTTTAATGATATTCCTGAAAATATTTCCAATGGATTTATCAATACGAAAAGAATATCTTCATAACATTAGATCAGCTTCCTACGTTCCTACGCAACTAGGTACCTACAATTTGCCAGTGAAATCAGATCAAAGTGCTCGACGGTTTAATTAAACAACCCGTTGAACAAGAAAATTGTGTCGTCCCGAGTTTTTCGACGTGCGTCAACAACTATTATGTAGTGACTAGCCTCGAAAGATGTAATGAAACGAATGTATTCCTGACGATCGTCTGCTTTATCACAATGGAATCAGATTACGGAAGATTGTTTCTACGCTATGTTTCATCAGTTTAATTACAAAAGCGTATCTACATTACGTACTGATAGCGTTTATAAAGTGCAACGACGACTATATCGCAAATAGAATCGAATGAACTTCTTTAATGATTTCTAACCATGCACAAAAAACGCTTCACTGTCCGCTCAGTACCATGACCCCACCCTAGTAGGCTAGACTCGTTCGAATACGCCAAAATTGAGATGTCAATGGAGGCGCGAAGCGGGTGATTAAAATGTGCCGCGCCGCGCTTTTTCTGCGCCCCCCGTTCATACGAGACCTGGATAGCTTGGCTTTGTTTGAGGTCTAGTCTGAGGGGGATTTGCGTGGAAACTGCCGTTTGTATTTTCTTAGACTTCACTTTTATTTTCCTACTTAAATACACGGGAACTCTGAATGAACGAAACGTTAATAAAACAACTCCCAATCAACTAAAAGTATAGTGCTGGGTTTTGTGAAATTTGTAGTAGTTTTACAATACGAGTTTTGTTTTGGCTGATGGTACCTAAGCATGCGTCAAAAATAACTTTGAAATGAGAGATTCTAACTGTTCTTCATTTATATGGGAAGTTTTGAGTTTTAGAGAAATTTTGTCAATGGTCTCATCTCGCCAGCAAAAAAATAAACGTCTACAATCAACTTGAAATACCATAAAAATACCTAGATGTCGCCTAAAAGTTTCGCAACTTAATTAATAACTCCGCCTAATGAAACTTAAAATTGATGCTTACATATTTTTGTCCATTTATTATCCACGCTTAGGCAGACAATTATAAGCAACAGTTTTTATTGCTATACCGAAAGTGTTAACGTCGCTATATTTCATTAATGGATTTCAAATGATATAATAATAATGCCGGTGGGGAACAATTTTTTATATTTTTAAACTAATTTAAATTAGATATTTTTATTTACATTTAAAAATATAAAATTATATAAAATAAATAAATGGTTAATAATATTATTTAATTGCCTTTTTTTATACAGTATAGTTCAAAAGACTTCAAAAGCTTTCCTAACCAACAACCCTATGGATAAGATTACCAATGCATCAAGCGTACCTACTTGCCGATCCGGACCTCATCCGAGTTAGGAAAGCAACCTAGATGAAAAATAGTTGCGTTCAATATCGTTAGTATATTTCCATAGAATAGTGATCAACAATAGCTGTCATCCCGACGCCGAGTTCGGTCGTCACGAGGGATAAAAGGGTGTCAATGAGGAATGCCACACAAAGGAAATTATTTGCTGGTTGATTCCTATTTTTCGTATTTTTGCGGTAAGTGTTTCTTGTGACTATAAGAAATAAGAACGAAAAGTTGAACGATCGGAAGTCAACTCGAGAACGACCTTTGGTACGAACGCTCGACGCTCTGATGTCGTTTTGTACTAGAATGTCATTAAAATTACATATTTAAGTTCGCTTTTACCGTTGAAATCGATTAACCTATCAAGCTAGACTACCATTATACTAAGTAAGATATTGCATTAAGTCTTTAGGTCATTCCAATTTGGAGCATGGTAGAAAAGTGACAGTGTTGAGATGGGAAAAAGCTAAAAATGTGGAAATAGCGTAAGCTTAAACTTACGAAATCATCCGATCTTATTCAGAGAAATTGTTTATGGAGTTTATCCAGGTTGGATACGGTGAAGATGTAAGAGTATGTAGTCCAACGAATTTCACTCTTTTGTGAGTTGTTATTAGTCCGTGATCGGTAGCTTACACACAGTTGTTATATTATGATTCTTGTAGATCAAAGATGACGTAATTCTTATGTTTGAGACAAAAAAGATTTACGAATGATGACAGTGTACTAATATTATGATAGTTTTCCCAATATGTTCCAATAGATCAAGTCTATGGTACCAAACAAACCAAATTTCCACATGAAAATAAGTACTCAAATGCCATTATCTAAAGATTCTTTGAATTAAGTCTACTTTCGGTTCCTAAAATGGTTTTTTTCCTATCTTGACATAATTAAACGACGGTTCAAACAAAAGTTTTTATTTCCAACCATTAGAAAGATAATGAAAAGAAAATTAATTTCAAGTACCTATCTAACCTAGCTTTGTACCTAGAGAAATAAGTGGAAATGATTTTACAATGACAGTAGAGTTCAACAGATATGTTTTTTTTCAACCAAAATAATAACTTGAATACCATCTCAAATAAAAACAGAGTCCAGACTGATCTCCAGCAATATTTTGTACTTTTATATGGAATAATTTATTATTACAAAATTACGCTCTCCGCGTTGTGTTATTATAACAAGTAAAAATAAACAGAGATTCTGATATCCTTGCCCTACGGAGCGGACCTTCTGTCTCGTACATGCTAATGTGCCACCTACACACGCCACAGTTTCAGGAGCACGCGGCCGCCCCCGCGTGCGCCTCGCACCAGAAAATTGATTTCACCAGGTGTTCCGCCGCCAAATTGTTCCGCTCCTGGACGTTCTATTTTCTATGTGTTGAAATTTGTCCCTTACACGTTGGAAACTATAATTGTATTTGTCGACGAACAAATAGTACAAAATAATGATTATCAACTTTTAATACATTTTGACCTGCAAGATAGAGTATGGCAATAATGTCATGTCATTTGACACTGGTAATATATTTTCGTTTATGATTTTTTTTACAGTAGGTAACTGAGAGCAAGTTTACGCTACAAAGCAATCACTATAGCTTACAATAAACCAAACTAAACTGTTAATCGGGTATCTTCGCTGGGTAGGTACTGTAAGGTCCATGTTGGCGCACTGGCCACTAGCAAAGCCCTAGGAAAGCCGAGAAAGTAATAAATTTCAAAACAATAATCTTTTCTTAAATTTATTACTTTCTCATCAGCCAGGAACGTTTATCGCTAGTGGCCAGTGCGCCGACATGGACCTTACAGTACCTACAAACTTGGGTTTTGGTACAAAGGTTTGACTATTTGATTTTACAAAGTGACCATTGTCTCACGTTAAAGACACTGGTCGGACTAGACTAGTCCTCAGTAGTGGAGTGAACAGTAACAGCGGCGGGCGGCGGGCTCCGCACGGAGCTAATAAATTTGCGGCGCAGCGCTGTTCCGCTCCGGTGCGCTAATGGATTAGTTCGGACTATGAGATTTGATGCGGGTGAATAATTAACTCCTGTTTTGTACCCTCCTAACGTATATTTAGAAATTGTGGCATCTATTCGTCTCTCTCACGGGTCAAGACCGGCCTTTTAGCAGGTCGGCATTGATCTGTAACTTCTTTGAAAATCTAATGTAGTATCATTTTTTCAGAATTTTGCGTAATTATAGGATGTAACGATGCGTCTTCTATGTCAACCGGACGAGATGCGCCTGAGTCACCAATGGGCATGCTCTTCAGTAACGACTATAAAACCCAAAAGATTTGGTCAGATACATTTGGAACACCCACGTTTCACCTAATAAAATTAGATAATGATTGCGTAAGTGTCATCATGTCGAGCTCATATCTCAGAGTAGTTATTGTGTAGCGTACATTTTAATAAGTTCAGTTTTATGACTCACAACAATAATGCCCGGCACCACACGGGATAGATGCGTACCTAAAGTATATGATTTAATTCTCCGCGGTTCAACTGTTTACTCGCTTCCTATAGAGCTGAGTCTGGGACATGAATATGTCACATTAATTATGAATTAAAGGGCCCATATTGGCTCACCTAAAGTTCTTTACCCGAAATTGTTCTTCCTAACTATTTGTAATCCGAATGATCATTCTTCCTAAAAATTTTCATCCTAAAGTTTTCATTCATACTATTTGTAGTGCTACCGGCGATGCTCATAACACTGATGTTTCCGAAAATTGTAATTAATAACATCATTCATGTAAATATATTTAAACTCCTACTGTTTTTTATCATAACGCTTTTATCCCTAAACATACTCACCATAATATTTTCACTCATACTCAGAAAGAAACATTTACCAAGTGTAATAAAAAATATATGTGGGTAGAAGATGATATTTATAGTTTTAATCATTATTATTGTAACTAAACCAATAACTAAAGGACCAATTCGGTTCTGGCACTTCGCCGGCCGCTCCTCGGCTCGTGCGTTGGGGTCACAGTTCTAACCTAACCTAAACCAAAATACACCAATAAAAGTGATTATTTGAAAGCTATAGCCGCTAATATTAAACTTATTTAATTGAAATGTATATATGAAAACATGTATTTAACTACTTGTACCATGGTACTATTATTCTTATATGTTATACCTACATGTTATGTGAAAACAAAGTTACGCAAAATTAATGTATATACTCGTAATATTGATTATTATGAATAAAAAGAAATCTAAATAAAAAAGATATGACTGTGAATAATAGTATAAACGATGGTTATATTGAGAAA